>CM058040.1:11512897-12004379 GCA_030169165.1 Centaurea solstitialis | reverse complement strand
GGAAGGCATATTTTTGAATTTGAAGTTTGGAGGGTTGTTTAGATGGCTACTTGTTGTGGGTTGGGAATCATATTTGAGTTATATAATAGATGGACAGAGACAGACAGAATGTGTGTAAGTTGTAGGTTTACACAAATTTTTAATATGGTATTTGGTTGGTGTAAGAAGAAGGTTGTATTCTACTACTCATATAATTAGTTGTTTCATTCACTCTCATTTGCGTTATTGGTGTTTCTTTATATCAACTTCACAAGGGATTTTTAGTACCACTTAAGAGATTGAATTACATTTGGTTTACACTAAAATCACGTGTGATTCACGCGACTTTGGTTGAGGTTAAGGGGCGCTTGCTCACCTTTGCGTTGACTAAAATCATATGTGATTTGAACTGTTTTCCTATTCTCTTATGTAGTTAATGTTCTCGTTTTTCGAATCCCTCCTTGCCCACAAGCGGCGATGAGTTAATGGAAGACGCATGAGAAGTGTTTATCAATCGTTGGATGTACATTAGGATGAGATGCACTAAGATAAGATACGCTAGATTAATTTCATTTGACTTTTGGAACAACAATATGTTTGACTTTTGGAACAACAATATGAAACTAAGACTATTTTCTTTATGCATGAAGAGACTTATTGCAAGTTCTAGAGTGTCAATCATGGAACATGTAATGCAATAGAAGTGAGATAAGATTGAGATTCTAAGTCTCAATATGGCTTAAAGTCTTAGGTTGTTCATCAAATTAGCAATTGTCATACTAGAAAGCCTCTAACATGCTAGTCTTATCCATGCAAACCAGCTAAAAAGCTCAATGATGCTATGGTATTTCATGGTAGAGCAATTAAAAATCGATCAACCCATGAATTTACCTAATATGTCGTTCAAAAATGGATCAAAAGTTTGATAAATTATCCTCGAAATATGTCGCATATGACACCTCCAAAGTTAAATCATACATTGTTCTCAGTATATGCAATCTAAATATGAAACTCAAAAGCAATATAAAGAACAAGGGTGAACAAGATACTCTCTACTCTACTGATATGTCAAGTGCTCCACCAAAGTATGAGTTAGTGCGATGGAAACATCCAATTATGCTCGTGACCGGGTGGCGAGAACCTGAAAATAGATGAAAGCACAAGTGAAAGTAAAGAAGCTAATTAGTAAGAAGTATATAAAACAAATTAAAAATGCAAAATTTTGACTCGTAGGTTGCCTCCTATACAACATCTTTCTTTAACGTCTTTGGCTAGATGTTTTCCACACTATCGGGTATCTAACAATGCTATACGCCATACATGTATCTTCTTGCGATGTTGAGGCACCTTGAAATCTGTCTGGGTTTCAAGCATGAATTAATCCTTTGCGCTCAAACAAAATATGTTTTTGTAGATTGACAAAAGTTTTTTCATTTGGTTCCGTTTCTCATCATCTATAATTAGTTTTCAATTATGGTGAAGGTTCTCTATGTTTCTACAAGCTCCTTCTCCACCATTATGATGAGATTGACCAAAGGCTTAGGTGATGCGTAGATGGGTAAAAGAAAGGGATAGGACTAGAGATGAAATTAACAACCTGATTAGATCAAGGATAAAGTACTTAAACACCACCAAGATCAATCAAATTGGCGAAAGTTGATCTTACTAGTGATAAAGCAAGAGCACCACACTAGCAATAATCAAGAATCGACTCCTTTTGTGTATGAACACTCAAAAACAACTTCACAAGCTATTGTAAACTTATTATTCAACTGATGATTTTCTGCTACAACTTGATACCCTTTATATAGGGCTGGAAAACATAACTCTCTTGGAAATGAGAAGACTCAAGAAAGACTAAAAGTTGGAAAGCAATTAAAGAACCATTGATGGAACAATTAAAGAGTTATTCATGAAGCAATTAAAGGACTATTGATGAAGTCTTTATGAGAAGAATCTAATTTTCTTTGGGCTGCCAGAAAATTAAACTTCTCCCTTTAATTGTTTCAAACCCAAAATAAGAGTCTGAATCGATCCCAAGGTGAGCTCGAGACATGAAATGGGCTGGTCGTGTACTGGCTGAAAATGATATGGATGCCCCCGCATCAACCTCCTCTGGTTGGGAAGGATTTGCTCTCAAATCTTCCAATGGACCATCTTCAAGATAAGGAGAAAGATCTCCAACATTGAAAGTTGCTGATATGTTGGTATTCCCCGGTAACTCCAGTTTGTAAGCATTATCTCCAATCCTTGCCAACACTTTATACGGTCCATCTCCTCTTGCCATTAGCTTGTTCTTCCTTTTTGAAGGAAACCTTTCCTTCCTTAAGTGCAACCACACGAGATCTCCCGGTTGAAAAACAGCTTTCTTGCGATGCTTGTTGGCCCTTTTCTTGTACAAGTCGTTGGCATGCTCAATCTTTGCTTTGACTTGTTCATGAATCTTCTGCATTTCTTTCGCTCGATTTGATGCTTCAAAGTGAACTTCACTACCCTTAGGCAGTTGTATCAGATCAATAGGAGTGAGAGGATTCACTCCATAGTCCACTTCAAATGGTGTTCGCCCGGTAGCATAAGTTGGGGATCGGTTATAAGCAAACTCAGCAAAAGAAAGCTTAACATCCCAATCTTTCAAAGATTTACTCACCATACCTCTTAACAAGGTTGTGAGTGTTCGATTAGTTACCTCCGTTTGTCCATCCGTTTGCGGATGATAGGCAGTGCTGAACAATAACTTGGTGCCCAGTAACTTCCATAATGACTTCCAGAAGTAACTCAAGAACTTGACATCTTTGTCAGAAACTATGGTCTTAGGGACTCCATGAAGACGCACAATTTCTTTAAAGAAAAAATCAGCAACATGAATGGCATCATCTGTTTTGTGACACAGAACAAAGTGTGCCATTTTGGAGAAACGATCCACCACAACCATTATAGCATCTTTCCCACGTTGCGTTCGAGGCAAAGCCACAATGAAATCCATAGAAATATCTTCCCATGGTTGAGAAGGAACAGGTAAGGGAGTATACAAACCTTGATGAAACTGGATTTTAGCTTGATGGCATGTTGCACACCTAGCAATGAGAGCAGTAACATCACCTTCCATGTGTGGCCAGTAGAAATGCTCGTGTAACACACCAAGGGTTTTGTTGATGCCAAAATGACCCGCCAATCTCCCTCCATGAGCCTCTCTAATTAGCAACTCCCTTATGGATCCTTTTGGAATGCAAAGTTTGTTGTTCTTGAAAAGAAACCCGTCTTGGACGAAATAAGAACCACAAGCCCGTTCTTTGCATTCTTGAATAACTTTAGAAAAATCTGGATCGTCTAGGTACAATTCTTTAATGAAAGAAAAGCCTAGCACTCTTGCCCCAAGAACATTAAGCATGGCATATCTCCTTGACAAGGCATCTGCAACAATGTTAGAACTCCCTGTTTTGTACTTTGAAACAAAGATAAATGACTGGAGAAATTCTACCCATTTTGCATGTCTTGGATTCAACTTGCTTTGGCCATTTATATGCTTCAAGGCTTGATGATCAGAATGTAGAACAAACCGTTTTGGCCTCAAGTAATGACTCCAATGATCTAGGGCACGTACAATAGCATAGAACTCCTTGTCATAGGTACTATAGTTCTTCTTTGAATCATTCAATTTCTCACTGAAATAGGCTATAGGGCGTTTATTTTGTACCAAGACAGCCCCTATGCCAACTCCACTTGCATCACATTCAACCTCAAACAATTGGTTGAAATCTGGAAGGGCCAAGATAGGCGATGTGCACAAACACTCTTTGATTTTCTCGAATGCAATCTGGGCAGATTGAGTCCATTCGAAAGAGCGTTGTTTGGTACATTCAGTGAGAGGTGCAACAATAGTGCTGAAATTCTTGACAAACCTCCTGTAGAACGAGCAAGGCCATGGAAACTCCTTACTTCTGTTGCACTCGAAGGTACTGGCCATGATTTGATTGTTGCCACCTTTGATTCATCCACCGAAATTCCATCTTTAGATACAACATAACCAAGAAAGGTCACCTTTGGAGAAAAAAATTCACACTTCTCCAACTTCCCATAGAGTTTCTGGCTTCTCAACACTTCACATACTCTTCTCAAATGTTGAGTATGTTCTTCCGCACCTTTGCTATACACAAGTATATCATCAAAGTACACAACAACGAAATCACCAAGAAAAGGTCTAAGAACCTCATTCATCAACCTCATAAAAGTACTAGGAGCATTGGAAAGTCCGAATGGCATCACCAACCATTCATACAACCCACCTTTTGTTTTGAATGCGGTTTTCCATTCATCTCCTTCACGCATTCTGATCTGGTGGTATCCACTTCGAAGATCAATTTTCGAGAACAAATTGGCACCATGAAGTTCGTCAAGCATATCATCTAACCTTGGAATAGGATAGCACATTTGACCGTGATATTATTGATGGCTCTACTATCAACGCACATTCTCATGGTCCCATCTTTTTTTGGAACCAACAGAGCTGGAACAGAGCAAGGACTCATGCTTTCACGTACGTAGCCACGGTCAATCAGCTCTTGAACTTGACGTTGTAGTTCTCGCGTTTTTTCTGGATCACATCGGTAGGCTGGTTTGTTAGGAAGGGGTGCTCCTGGAATTAAATCGATATGATGCTCAATACCTCTAAGTGGAGGTAATTCTGGAGGTAAATCGGAAGGAAAAACGTCTTTAAACTCTTCCAAAAGCGGACGGACAACAGCATGCAAAGGAGTTTCAGCATCATTGAACCTGTTTACAACTAGTAGCAAGACATAAACAGGTTTACCTTTGCAAATAGCCCTCTCAACAGAAATAAACTTTTCTGTTTTTGCAACAGAAACCAACCCTGGTTCTTTCTGTTTTTGCAATAAGGTAGATGCTAGCGGTTTGAGAATTACCTTCTTCTTGTCCATGATAAAAGAGTAGGTGTTCTGATAACCATCATGCAAGACTCGTCTATCATATTGCCAAGGTCTTCTAAGCAACATATGACATGCATCCATAGGTATAACATCACAAAGAACCTGATCTTGATAAGACTTACCAATAGAAAATGAGAGTAGGGCCTGTTTGGTTACTTTCATATCAGATCCTTGATTTAGCCATTGAAGCTTGTATGGATTTGGATGAGATGAGGTCAGAATGCCAAGTTTATTGATAAGGTTTGTAGATGCAACATTCGTACAACTACCACTATCAATAATAAGGCTACATACCTTCCCCTTTATCGTGCACCTTGAGTGGAATATTTGCTCCCTTTGCTCATCATTAGGGTCCACCTCTTTTGCATGAAGGGATCTTCGTATGACTAGAAGTTCTCCTTCATCAGGTTTAACCCTTTCTTCAAAGCAGCATTCCTCGTCATAGATTGGCATCTCGTCTTCTCCTTCTTCTACAATGTGAACCTCTTCAACCTCTTTCAAGGTCATGACTCGTCGGTTAGGACATTCAGCTTGAAAGTGTCCCAAACCATGACATTTGAAACACTTCTTCTTTGGTGCATCAATAGGACCTTTACCCTTGTCTTGCTTTGGGTTTTCTCCTTTTGGTGGGTGTTCTTTATAGAAAGGATTCTGGAATGAATTGTTATACCTTGAAAATGGCTTCGGAGTTGCCTTTTCTGCCTTCTTATTCTTAGCACGCTTCTCAATCTTAGAAGCTAACTTGCAAACCTCCCCAAAGGACCAGTAAGGTTGCAATTCAAGCTTCTCAGCAATATCATGGTTCAACCCGCCAACATAACGAGCCATAGTTTGTTCCGGTTTCTCCTCAATTCCACTACGTAACACAAGTTGTTCAAACTCACGAGTGTAATCATCAATACTAAGATTACCTTGTTTGAAATTGGTTATCTTGATGTAGAGATCTTGCTTGTAAGAATCTGGAAGGAATCTCTCCTTGAGTAGTTTCTTGAGTTTTCTCCAAGACCGAACCTTAGACTTGCCACTCTGTTCTCGCTTGGCTTTCATGTTTTCCCACCATAACGAGGCATATTTCTTGAGCTTCAAAACAGCAACTTTGTAACTTTTCTCATCAGAATACCCCTTGACATCGAAAAGGTTCTCGATGTCATTCAACCACTCGATAAAATCATCTGGGTTTGATCCTCCATGGAATTCTGGAGCATCTGCTTTAACATCTCTAAGATCATCTCTAACTCTTCTTCTGTGAACAAAAGACCAACCAGATTCATCTGAACTGTAATGGCTAGGGTCAGATGAATCACTTCGTGGTTTGTCATCCAACAATCTTGCAAGCTGCTGAGTTATGAGTTCAGTAGTTCTTTGAAGTTCTACAATCTGTCTATCACGCCTGAAATTCTGAGCTTCTTCCGGGGTCATACCATGAGGAAATGCCATGATAAGAAAAAATCAAATAAGAACACAACCCGAGGACAACCTGGGTTTGCTCTGATACTAGTTGATGCGTAGATGGGTAAAAGAAAGGGATAGGACTAGAGATGAAATTAAGAACCTGATTAGATCAAGGATAAAGTACTTAAACACCACCAAGATCAATCAAATTGGCGAAAGTTGATCTTACTAGTGATAAAGCAAGAGCACCACACTAGCAATATGTAACACCCTAAAAATTCAGGGTAAACAAAAAACTTTCATTTCACGAAAGGTGGTACAAGTACGGTAACGCCATAGCGTGAGCTCTTCCCAAAAACAGGGGTATAAGTAATATACAATTACAAGGTTCGTAATTTAAATGAAGAAATACAATAACCAACTAGTCTAGTTCCTATTAGGAAGGAGACTACAAAAGGGTTATCGCTATATGATTAAACTCGCGGTCTCACGAACCGGTCTCCCCAACATTTCCCCCAAGCTCACTCTAAGTCCGAAGCCTACCTGGGGACGGCGTCTTGAGTACCTGAGAGACACATCGACACCAAACAAGTGTTAGGCTAAAGGAGCCTAGTGAGTTGTATAAATGACACTATGCAAATAAAACACGTTAAGGCATGCAAATATACAATATCGTACTAACAACGAAAGTAGCATGATAAACCGGTTTATTATTATCTTCGGAAACAATGGGAGCGACCCATTTCCACCAACCAATGCCCCTACATTCGTTGCTTCCCAACACCTCGATGCCATTTCAACTATGACACCTTCCGAGGCCCGCGCATCTCGGAGCCACCCGAGAGCCGGCGACATAGGTGCGTCCCTATTTCAGGACCTCCCAAGACTATTGGGTGTGGACACATTGCGTTGGATCGTCCATGTTATTTACATTCAATCAACCTCGATGCCATTTCTATCATGACACCTTCGGAGGCATATTTGTACTGTCTAAAAAGACTCATACATTCATCTCAACCTATCATAGGCATTAAACGAGGGTCTCAAGCCCTTTGCATCATTCTATGACATATTTCTTTACACGTATTTTATCATGTATACGTTCATCACATAGCCATAAGAACATAACTCATGCATCAATAACATGTCAATATCCACTCAATATATCCAATAATTCAAATCAAATCATTCATACACGAATTCATTATCTATTTACTTCATGGCAAACCGTAAACCTAGAAATTTAGGCATTTCATCCAAAATCACATTCATCCACAAATACCAAGCAAGATATGCAAAATCAAACCAAATGATGAGCTCTCAGTTTTAACAAAATGATTTTAGCAACTCACCTTAGGGTTTTGCCACTAAAACCCCCAAATTCAAGATTTAGGTCAAGATGATGAGAGAACCTAAAATCAAATCCAATCACTCCTAGGTTAGTTTACAACTCTATTTCATAGATTAATCCAACCCAAAAGCTTTATATAAGCTCACCTAGTCGGATCTTGAGTAAGAACCCTAGAACTTGAAGAACACAATTCTTTGCAACAATGGAGATGGAAGATGATGAAGATCAAGCTTCCAAATCTAGCTAGACTTGCATCAATCCATCAATGGAATCTTGAAGAGCTTGGAAGGAAAAGAAGGTAGGAAGAAAAATCTGCCCAAATGGATGAGAAATGAGGAAGATATGCCAAAAAGAAGAGAGGAGGGTATTTAACCCGTTTTTCCCAAATTGCAGATTTGGCGCTGATCATGGCGCTGATCAGATCAGCGCGGAGATTAGCGCCAAGGCAAAATTGCTCCGCGCTAATCATCGCGCTAATCAAATCAGCGCGGGACGTACCGCCGACACCAGGTCAGAACTCAACAGCAGGTTTGGCGCTGAACATGGCGCTAATCAGATCAGCGCGGAGATTAGCGCCAAGACAAAATTGCTCCGATTTCGATTCCGAAAGGACCGTTAGACTCGTAATTGAATTCTTTAACATACTAAACCATAAAATGCAAGGTTTGATCCAATGTTCTATTTTCCAAATTTTATCAAAGAGTCATTATCACAACCGAAAATTAAGGGTGTTACAATCCTCCCCACCTAGATAAAATTTCGTCCCCGAAATTCGCTACACCTACGTGAACAACCGCGGGTATCTCCGTTTCATGTCTTCCTTGGCCTCCCACGTGACGTTAGCACCTCGGTGGTGCTTCCATTGGACTTTGACCATCGTCACCTCCTTATGGCGTAACTTCTTCGTCTTTCTTTCTAAGATCGCCTTAGGCTCTTCTATACACCGGTTACCGGTGTCCACTCGAATTTCCGATAAGGGAATGACACTTTCCTCTTCGGCTAGGCATTTTCGCAAGTAACACACGTGAAAGGTGGGATGTATCCCCTCCATCTCGGGCGGTAACTCTAAGCGATAGGCTTGTAGTCCAACCTTTTCCAAAATGGTAAACGGTCCTAGGAAACGCGGGCTAAGTTTCCCCCGCTTTCCAAACCGTATGATACCTTTCCATGGGGACACCTTCAACATCACTCGGTCTCCCACTTGGAAATCTATGGGACGACGCTTCTTGTCGGCGTAACTCTTTTGACGGTCTTGGGCGGCCTTCAAGCGTTCGCGAATACCCTTCACTTTATCCGCCGTCTCTTGTATGATTTCGGGTCCCGCAAATTGCTTTTCACCCGCCTCCAACCAACACGTCGGCGTTCTACACTTCCGTCCGTATAATGCCTCGAACGGTGCCATCCCGATGCTAGAGTGGTAACTGTTGTTGTAGGCAAATTCCACCAATGGTAGGTGTGTGTCCCAATTTCCACCGAAGTCGATGACGCATGACCGCAACATATCTTCTAGTGTTTGGATCGTCCTTTCGCTTTGCCCGTCGGTTTGTGGGTGATACGCGGTGCTCAACTTGAGTTTCGTTCCCAAGCCTTCTTGTAATCCGTCCCAAAACCGGGAAGTAAATCGACTATCTCTATCCGAAACGATCGAAAAGGGCACTCCATGTCTCCTTACCACTTCGTTTATGTAGAGCTTGGCCAACTTGTCCATGGGCAAGGTCTCGCGCATCTCTAAGAAATGTGCACTCTTCGTGAGTCGGTCCACAATCACCCAAATGGTGTCGTGACCCCTTAAGGTTCTCGGTAGTTTGGTCACGAAGTCCATCGTGATATGCTCCCATTTCCATTCCGGAATCTCCAAGGGTTGCAAACTACCATAAGGTTTTTGATGTTCCGCTTTGACTTGGAGACATGTGACACACTTCTCGACGTATTTAGCCACGTCAAGTTTCATAATTGGCCACCAATAGTCCATCTTCAAATCTCGGTACATCTTGGTGCTCCCGGGATGTATGGAATACTTGGACTTGTGAGCCTCCTCCAAGAGTAACTCCCGATTACCACCAACTTTTGGTACCCATATCCGACCTTGAAACAATTTAAGTCCGCGGCTATCTTCGGTCAACAACTCCTTTTGCTTCACCATCACCTCATCCTTGAGGTTTTCTTCTCGTAGGCCTTCCGTTTGACTAGTCTTGATCCTCTCCAACAAGCTTGACACCACGCTAATCCGGTTGAGGGTTACACCGATCCCATCACCATGGTTCTTACGGCTCAAGGCATCGGCAACCACGTTCGCTTTACCGGGATGGTACAATAAGTCGCAATCGTAATCTTTTAGTAGCTCGAGCCATCTCCTTTGTCGCATGTTGAGCTCCTTTTGATCGAAAATGTGTTGGAGACTCTTGTGATCGGTGAATAAGGTACACTTGGTCCCGTAAAGGTAGTGCCTCCACAACTTCAAAGCAAAAACTACCGCCGCCAACTCCAAATTGTGAACCGGGTAGTTCCTTTCGTGATCCTTCAATTGCCGAGAGGCGTAGGAAATCACCTTGCCTCTTTGCATGAGTACGCAACCAAGTCCCATCTTTGACGCATCGCTATAAACCACAAAGTCTTCCGACCCATCCGGTAATGACAAAATCGGTGCTTGACATAGCTTCTTCTTGAGGGTCTGAAATGCTTCTTCTTGCTTCTCGGTCCATAGGAACTTGGCGTTCTTCTTTGTCAAGACCGTAAGTGCCGAAGCGATCTTGGAGAAATCTTGTATGAATCTCCGGTAGTAACCCGCCAAGCCTAGAAAACTTCTTATTTCGGACGGATTCGTTGGCAACTTCCAACTCATCATGGCCTCGATCTTTGCCGGATCCACTTTGATCCCATCTCGCGATACTACATGACCTAAAAACTGCACCTCGTGGAGTCAAAACTCGCACTTTGAAAACTTGGCGTACAACTTCTCGACTCTAAGCACGTTCAAAACCTCCCGCAAGTGTCGTTCATGTTCGGCCTCATCTTTGGAGTAGACCAAGATGTCGTCGATGAAAACTATCACCGATTTATCCAAGAACGGTCTACACACTCGGTTCATCAAGTCCATGAATACCGCCGGTGCGTTGGTTAAATCGAACGGCATCACTAAGAACTCGTAGTGTCCGTATCTCGTCCGGAAGGCGGTCTTTGGTATGTCGTCCTCTTTCACTCTCACTTGATGGTACCCGGATCGTAGGTCGATCTTTGAGAAGCACCCGACACCTTGTAGTTGGTCGAAAAGGTCGTCGATCCGCGGTAAGGGGTACCTATTCTTCACCGTTACTTTGTTTAGTTCGCGGTAGTCAATGCACATCCGCATGGAGCCGTCCTTCTTTTTGACGAAGAGGACCGGCGCTCCCCATGGCGACGAACTCGGTCGGATGAACCCCTTCTCGGAGAGTTCTTGCAATTGCGTCATCATTTCCTTCATCTCGGTCGGAGCCAAACGGTACGGAGCGCGTGCTATCGGAGCCGCCCCCGGCGTAAGGTCAATGTGGAACTCTACTTGTCGTTCCGGTGGTAATCCGGGCAAATCTTCCGGAAAGACGTCCGGAAACTCTCGTACCACATCGACATCGGCAACCCCTTTCTTTTCCAGCTTCGTGTCGATGACGTAAGCTAGATAAGAGGCGCATCCCTTAGCTAGGCATTTTCTTGCCTTTATCATAGAGATGGTCGTGTTAGTGCCCTTCTTTTTATCCCCGTACACGGTGATCAATTCCCCTCGAGGCGTTGGGATAGTGACCATCTTCTTACCGCACCCTATGTTGGCGTCGTGAGCGCGCAACCAATCAATTCCTAGCACTACATCGAAACTACCGACATTCATGGGTATAAGGGTTGCGGAGAAAGGTTCTCCGTCTAATTCTATCGAGCACCCTTCATAGCAATCACGAACGGTCACTAGGAATCCCCCCGCTACTTCTACTACTAACGCATCAGATAAGGGAGTGGTAGGCATAATGAATTTCTTAGCTAGAGTGTCATGCACAAAGGAGCGTTCGGCGCCCGTATCAAAAAGAATAAGTGCAGGTATGGAGTTAACGAGGAACGTACCCGATACAAGATCGGATGCCTCACTCGCCTCCGTAGCCGTCATCTGAAAGGCTCGGCTAGTCACCTTCGGCGGGACTTCACCTCTTGCTACGGACCCGCTCGAACCCCCGGTAGACGCCTTCTTGAATTTCGGGCAAGCATCCCGATAGTGTCCCGGCTCCTTACACTCATAGCAAACCGCCACCCGGGGCATACAATCTCGGGTCATGTGACCACGTTTCCCGCATTTCCCGCAAGTGGGGACGCTCGTCGGGAAGTCACGACGACATGGCCCAACGTGCTTGCTTCTACATTTATTGCACCACTTCACCTCCTCTCGACTTCCGCCTCGCTTCCCGTCATGAAATGTCTTGTTCGGCCGGGCCGACGCGGCGGCCTCCTCAAACCTTCTCTTTTGCCCGGCTTGGTAGCCTTCTACCCGGGCTTGGGTGATGTCATCTTCTATCCTCAAAGACTCCTCGATCGCCTCATGCAAGGTAGTGACCCTTGCGATCCTAACCGCCGATCTCATCTCGGCCGGTAACCCACGAGAATAAGCTTTGATCTTTGACTTCTCATCGGGAGCCAAGTGCTCCACCATCCCTAGCTTCTCCAAGAAATCCTTTGCATAGAATGAGATGGGGTGGTTGCCTTTCTTCATCCCTCGAAACTCGTCCTCGATCTTGTCAAGGGCCCGCTCGCTACAATACTTCTCGAGCATCTTCTTCTTGAATTCGGCCCACGAGAGCCTAGCATAGATCTCCGGTGTGAGGGAAGAGCGAGTCAAGTTCCACCACGTTAGGGCCTCGCCCTTGAGGAGGTGGGAAGCAAACTTGACTCGTTGAGAGTCATCGCATTCGCTTGCCTCGAATGCCATCTCCATTTCTCGAAGCCAATATAAGCACGTAATCGGTTCGTTACACCCACGGAACTCGGGTGGTTTGCATCCCAAAAAGTTTTTGTACGAGCACCCCTTAGCCTTAGCCTTCTCTTTCTCTTTGTCCCCGGTGGTCCGGGTTTCCTCGGTGACCACCACTACCTCGGCATCTCCGGAGCCATTCCCGGCATTTTCCCCCACCGCTTCATTTCGGCGTTGGCTAGCTTCGCGATCCTCCAACATCTTCATGAAGGATTCTTGTTGCTTGCTCATGGCCTCGTTCACGGCCTTCATTACATTATCTAGCATCCGCATCTCCGGGGTCACTTCGGTTAACACCGGATTCGGTTCCTCGAGGTTGACCCTTGGAACGTGTTCCGGTCCCCCACCTAGGATAAGGGGTCTCGATGGGCTCTCGACGGCCTCGACTCGGTTACGTTGGTCGGCGGTCGAAGCGGTTTGGTCGGGTGGTCCTCTTGCGGCGCCCGTCTGACTACGGGTGTTCGCCATACAAATTTGTCACACACAAATGCACGAGAATGGGATAAGAATAGACTATTTTACGAATCTCAACATTTATCATCCTCATAATAACAGTTACTCAAACACTCGCGTATAACACATCCATAGATTAGTAGCTAAGTGATTTATGAACTAATCATACATAAGCATCCTCGTTACCATCACCACAATTTTGAATAAACGTGAATTCGTAACCCTATTACTCTCCCCACCTAAGACTTTACCCAATGTAGGTGACATGTCTAGTAATGCACTAAGTTTAAGTCTAGGTATTCTATAGTCAACACCTAGTTCGCTTAAACTAAAGCTCTGATACCAACTTGTAACACCCTAAAAATTCAGGGTAAACAAAAAACTTTCATTTCACGAAAGGTGGTACAAGTACGGTAACGCCATAGCGTGAGCTCTTCCCGAAAACAAAGGTATAAGTAATATACAATTACAAGGTTCGTAATTTAAATGAAGAAATACAATAACCAACTAGTCTAGTTCCTATTAGGAAGGAGACTACAAAAGGGTTATCGCTATATGATTAAACTCGCGGTCTCACGAACCGGTCTCCCCAACATTTCCCCCAAGCTCACTCTAAGTCCGAAGCCTACCTGGGGACGGCGTCCCGAGTACCTGAGAAACACATCGACACCAAACAAGTGTTAGGCTAAAGGAGCCTAGTGAGTTGTATAAATGACACTATGCAAATAAAACACGTTAAGGCATGCAAATATACAATATCGTACTAACAACGAAAGTAGCATGTTAAACCGGTTTATTATTATCTTCGGAAACAATGGGAGCGACCCATTTCCACCAACCAATGCCCCTACATTCGTTACTTCCCAACACCTCGATGCCATTTCAACTATGACACCTTCCGAGGCCCGCGCATCTCGGAGCCACCCGAGAGCCGGCGACATAGGTGCGTCCCTATTTCAGGACCTCCCAAGACTATTGGGTGTGGACACATTGCGTTGGATCGTCCATGTTATTTACATTCAATCAACCTCGATGCCATTTCTATCATGACACCTTCGGAGGCATATTTGTACTGTCTAAAAAGACTCATACATTCATCTCAACCTATCATAGGCATTAAACGAGGGTCTCAAGCCCTTTGCATCATTCTATGACATATTTCTTTACACGTATTTTATCATGTATACGTTCATCACATAGCCATAAGAACATAACTCATGCATCAATAACATGTCAATATCCACTCAATATATCCAATAATTCAAATCAAATCATTCATACACGAATTCATTATCTATTTACTTCATGGCAAACCGTAAACCTAGAAATTTAGGCATTTCATCCAAAATCACATTCATCCACAAATACCAAGCAAGATATGCAAAATCAAATCAAATGATGAGCTCTCAGTTTTAACAAAATGATTTTAGCAACTCACCTTAGGGTTTTGCCACTAAAACCCCCAAATTCAAGATTTAGGTCAAGATGATGAGAGAACCTAAAATCAAATCCAATCACTCCTAGGTTAGTTTACAACTCTATTTCATAGATTAATCCAACCCAAAAGCTTTATATATAGCTCACTGTTTGTGTAAAAATTTACTTTAGTTATTATCGTAAGATGTCGTGAGGCAAAATCGTCAAAAGAAAGAACTCTTGTTCGATAAAACGTGCGATAAATGAAAGTAAATGGTCAAGAAGATTGATGACGCAGGAAAAACCTCAGAATCGAGGAAAAAACCTGCGGCCGACTAAATAAGATAGTCGACGTTGCACTATTGATCACCAATAAGGGGTGATATCCTCGATGGTACAGTTGTATCGTACGATTACAATAAAGAAAAGAATGCTATCGAATACAAATACAGAGAATAATGTTAATATTGCTATTTCTCTCTCAGAATTAGTTGTCTTTGGTGTAGGATCTTGAATCTCTTTTATAGCTGCTTGGATCGTAACCGTCATCTCATAATTGATCTATAAATGCAACGGTCATAACTGAAGCTGAATTCTCGATCATAACGTCTGAGTTTTTAATGAGGGCATATCTCTGTTTAAACGGTCACATAACGGTTGATGCTTGATCGATGAGACCAATCGTACGTTTATATATATCGTACGATATGCTTCAATGCTTATTGTAATGATGAACTCCTCATAGCATAGTACTCAATTTCAGATTTCCTCAAAGGTGGACAATTGTTGGATATGATGATCGATCTTATCCTGCAATAAAGATGAACTTTACAGGTATATCGCTTGTTAGTAGCATCGTATAATTTGTCATATATCGTTCGATAATAACTTATCTATGTTCGAGGGTATCCATATCTTCATTTCAGGACCTTATCGTGGAAGATATCTTACGATTCCAATCGTTCGATCGTTCGATGATAAAATTTCACCTAAACAGTTTGCCCCCAAGATTTAGAAAATATGTTATAGATTTTCTGAATCTTATACCTGTAAAATCAAATCGTTAGTACATCAATTTTATCGTGATTAATTTGTCGAATATGAACCGGTTTTCACGTTAACGGCGTTACAACTTGGTTATTTTGCTAGCTGTCAATGCAACGGTTATATGGGACAGGTGTCGATGCTCGATTCGACCTCAATTACTTGGGGAAGAGTTTAATTTCATATAAAGATAAGATTTTATCCATAATTATCACAAAAATCTTTTCCAATTTCGAATTCAAATTCCACTCCAACCGAATCCTTCTAATCTTTAAGAAGATTTAGATCCAATTCGCCTATAAGGTATCTTTCTTTTCCTTGTTTCAATTCAGTTCATGCGTTTGAAAGTTAGGGCTGAGAAGAATCCTAGGAATTTCGATTTATTACGTTTCGACAGATTACATAGGAGTTTAGATCGTCTAAGTTTTAGAGAAATCATGGAGGTTAAGAGTACAATCCAGGGATAAATCGACCTAATCCACCTTAGGAAACTTGCTAGGATGCCTAAGGATGCCGTAATCAAATCACCTGGTGAGGTTAGACCCGCCGATGCTCCGGCAGGCTTCTTTGCCTTGTTCGAATACCCCTTTAAGATTGGGTTCATCTGGCCCTATAGTCCTCTGTCTCGGGCGTTCATGACACGATTTAGTCTATCTCCTGGACAGCTCATGCCCCAATTCTGGAGGGTCGTGAGCGTTATCGAACGAGTGACTGAAAACTAGGGTAGAGCTTCTTTCACCATCGATGATCTTCTCACGGCGTATACCGTGAAGGTTTCTGATTACGATAGGTATGGGATTTATCCCAAGGGTAGGGGTGATGCCATGTTAGTACATGGTACCCAAGCGTTCGATCGAGGGTGGAAGGCTCGATACGCGTTCGTGCGATCCTCGTCCGTTTTGGAGGAAGGTGGATGGGTGGCCCCAGAATGGAACCCACTAGGTATAGGTTGTTTTTCGTATTCTGCTTTGTTCGATTTTATCGTGTAATTCCTTATCGTATGTTATTTTTTGCAGAGATCGAGTTTTCTTTCGAGGAATCCACCGAGGCTGTTAATCGTTTCTTAGAGTACGGTGTTCAAGAAAGATCGTACGCCAAATCGAAGGGAAAAAGTCCGAGAGAGGATAGTGACGAAGAGCTTGAAGTTCAGGTGTTGAGCGAAGAAGAAGTAGAAGAAGAAGAAGAGATGGAAGGTAAATCCTTTTTTAATCTTACGTTTTCTTTTTAGTTTATCGTGCGATATTAACGTACGTTTTTTACTTATTTCAGGCCAAAAGAAACCTTCGAAGAAGTTGGCAAACATGGCGGCGGCCAAGAGGGCTTTGGAGAAGAAGAAGGGAGTAAGTGGCATGGAGCCACAACTCAAGAAGACGAGGTCTTCTTCGGGTGCTTCGATCTCATCGAAGGATGCACCACGACAGGCGGACGATGTGGTTGATGCAACCCCGATTCATAGCGTTCCTCCTCCTATGATGTCTCCTACGATGCCAAAGGAGAAGAGAGCTCCAGTCAAATCTTCGAAGGGGAAGGAGGGTGAGACATCGATCAACATATCCTTGCCCTCGAACTTCCTCGATGGTGATGTCATCAACCAAGATGATCTTTTTCCTGCCATCGAATAGTACTTGCTTCCATCGCAGAAGGCTCACATGGATACACGCCGGATCAGCGAGCTCGATGCTGGTGCAGTTGGATATTCCTTCATGGTAAGCTTCTCTTTATCTTATGATGTTTTATCTTACGTTTTTATAATCGTGTGTTCTAATCATCTTATGTCCATGTAGGCCTTCCAGGCATGTCTCGGTCTTCATCAAAGATTGGAGACCGTTCAGAGGGACATGAAGATGAAGATGTCCAGTGAAAGGGCTGCGGTGAACGAGGCTAAGAAGGCTAAGGAGAAGGCATCAAAGATGGCTGCTGATCTGGAGGCCAAACGGGTTGAGGCGGATGATCTGATGGCTAAGTTGGATGAGGCTGAGCACATTCGATCGGACCAACGTGCAAGGCTCACAGCGGCCAACAATCGTATCGCTAAGTTGGAAGAGGATCTTGCTGCATTGCGTGTGGAGATGGCAGATCGCGAGAAGGCCTCATCATCTGAGATCCAGGATCTCAAAGATGAGATGGTGTTGTCTAGGATGGTGGCCCGTGCAGCCTTAATACGCCAATTTATTGGTGGCACGTAAACCATCGAGGCTGCTAAGGGTGAGCTGGGGGCCTTCCGTGATGCGATGGGATCTGACGAGCTCCTGGATGCTGATGATGCCAAGGATGCTGATGAAGAGGAGGAGGGTGCTGAAAAGAGCAAGGAGGCTGAAGTCACGATGATCGAGGAGGAGGATAAAAACGAAGATGCCTCTGGATCCGGCATCGTGGACAAGGCTGCTGAAGATATTCCTCCTATCGTAGAAGTTAGTGTAGGAGAGGGTGTTGGTGTAGAGGCACCCCTGAAGTTTAAATTATCACTTCGATGTAATCGCAGTACTTTTAAGTACTTTTTTAATGAATTTATCTATTTTTGCAATCGTGCGATGTCTCAGTACTTTTTATTTTTGTCTCAAGTACTTTTAATAGATAATCGTGCGTTTTAGCTGATTCTGTGTTTAAGGCCTTAATTAATCGTGCGTTTTGACTTGCGATTTTTATCATGAGTCTAAGGCACTTAATTTTTTTTTTAGAAACGTTTCTGTTAATCGTGCGTCTGGCGTTTTGACTTGCGCTCTTGCGATTGAAAATTGATGCATCTTTTTTCTATGCGTTTTGAGCATGTTGTTTTATCGGGCGATGTTTGCCATAGATCGTGCGATGTCTTGCGAGAATCATGCGTTACCTGCGAATAAAATTGGCTAAGGGGTGGCCGTTGGATTGACCAACGGCGCTCCGATGCCTAAGTCAGTAATCGTTCGATAGAATAATAGTTAAGAAAATGAAAAGGGTTTTAGAAGTAATACCTGTTTGTGTAAAAATTTACTTAAGTCGTTATCGTAAGATGTCGTGAGGCAAAATCGTCAAAAGAAAGAATTCTCGTTCGATAAAACGTGTGATAAATAAAAGTAAATTGACAAAAAGATAGATGACGCAGGAAAAACCTCTGAATCGAGGAAAAAACCTGCGGCCGACTAAATAGGATAGTCGACGTTGCACTATTGATCACCAATAAGGGGTGATATTCTCGATGTTACAGTTGTATCGTACGATTACAATAAGGAAATGAATGCTATCGAATGTAAATATAGAGAATAATAATAATATAATTGCTATATCTCTCTTTTCAATTAGTTGTTCCTTGTGTGCAGTCTTGAGTCTCTTTTTATAGTTGTTGAGCTTGTAACCGTTTGATCATAATTGAGCCATAAATGCAACGGCTATAACTGAAGAGTGTTTCACGATCGTAACGTCCGGGCTCTTTAATGGTGAGCATATCTGGTTCAAACGGTCATATCGAGCTTGATAGGCGATGACTATGCTTCGAGCTTATCTTAGATGAGCATGCCTGCAATAAGAATAAACTCAAACATGTATATCGTTAGGTTAATCGTAGGATCATACGATGATATCGTACGATTATCTTCGATGATCACTTATCTTTGTTTGACGGTAGTTATATCTTTATTTCAGGACCTTATCTTAATACAGGAATATCATCCTGGAAGATATCTTACGATTCTATTCGTTCGATCGTTCGATGATAAAATTTCACCCAAACAGTTTGCCCCCAAGATTTAGAAAATGAATTATAGATTTTCTGAATCTTATATCTGCAAAATCAAATCGTTAGTACATCGATTTTATCATGATTAATCTATCGAATCTGAACCGTTTTTCACGTTAACGGCGTCATAACCTGGTTAAGTGCAAGCTGTCAATGCAACGGTTATAAGGGACAGGTGTCGATGTTCGATTCGACCTCAATTTCTTGGGAAGGAGTTTAATTTCATATAAAGATAAGATTTCTTCCATAATTATCTCTAAATCTTTTCCAATTTCAAACTCGAATTTCTCTTCAACCGAATCCTCTTAATTTTTGAGAAGATTTAGATTCAATCCGCCTATAAGGTATCTTTCTACCCCTTGTTTCAATTTCAGTTCATGCGTTTGAAAGTTAGAGCTGAGAAAAATCCTAGGAATTTCGACTTACTACGTTTCGACAGATTGCATAGGAGTTTAGATCGTCTTAATTTTAGAGAAATCATGGAGGTTAGGAGTACAATTCAGGGAGAGATCGACCTAGTTCACCTTAGGAAACTTGCTAGGATGCCTAAGGAGGCTGTAATCAAATCACCTGGTGAGGTTAGACCCGCCGATGCTCCAGCAGGTTTCTTTGCGTTATTCGAATACCCATTTAAGATAGGATTCTCTTGGCCTTTCAGTCCTCTATCTCGTGCCTTTATGACACGATTTAGTTTATCTCCTGGACAGCTCATGCCCCAATTCTGGAGGGTCGTGAGCGTTATCGAACGTGTCACTGAGAATTGGGGTAGAGATCCTTTCACCGTCGATGATCTTCTTTCGGCGCACACCGTTAAACCCTCTGATTACGATAGGTATGGGATTTATCCCAAGGGTAAGGGTGATGCCATGTTAGTACATGGTACTCAGGCGTTTGATCGAGGGTGGAAGGCTCGATATGCGTTCGTACGATCCTCATCGGTTTTGGAGGAAGGTGGATGGGTAGCCCCAGAATGGAACCCACTAGGTATAGGTCGCTTCATGTATTTTTGCTTCGCATAATCTTTATTATACAATTTTCTTATCGTGTGTTATTCTTGCAGAGATCGAGTTTACCTTCGAGGAATCCACTGAAGCTGTCAACCGCTTCTTGGAGTACGGTGTTCAAGAAAGATCGTACGCCAGATCGAAGGGAAAAAGCCCAAGGGAGGATAGCGACGAAGAGCTCGAAGTTCAAGTGCTAAGTGAAGGAGAAGAAGAAGAAGAAATGGAAGGTAAATCGTACGATAGTTTCTTCTGTTTATCTTACGTTTTCCTGACTTTATCGTACGATACTAACACATGTTTTTCTTGCTTATTTCAGGCCAAAAGAAACCTGCTAAGAAGTTGGCTAACTTGGCGGCGGCCAAGAGGGCTCTGGAGAAGAAGAAAGGAATAAGTGGCATGGAGCCACAGCCTAAGAAGACAAGGTCTTCTTCTGGTGCTTCGATCGCATCAAAGGAAGCCGTACGACAGGCGGATGATGTGGTCGATGCGACCCCGATTCACACTGCTCCTCCTCCTACGATGTCTCCTACGATGTCAAAGGAGAAAAGGGCCTCGGTCAAGCCTCCAAAAGGGAAGGAGGGTGAAACGTCGATCAACATATCCCTGCCTTCAAATTTCCTCGATGGTGATGTCATCAACCAGGATGACTTATTCCCTGCTATCGAACAATACCTGCTTCCATCGCAGAAGGCTCACATGGATACTCGTCGGATTGGCGAGCTTGATGCCGGTGCTGTTGGATACTCTTTCATGGTAAGTTATCGTACAATATTTTTATCTTACGATATATGAAGTGTGCTGTTCTAACTGTTTTATGTTTATGTAGGCCTTCCAGGCGTGTCTTGGTCTTCATCAAAGGTTGGAGACCGTTCAGAGGGACATGAAGGCGAAGATGTCCAGCGAGAGGGCTGCAGTGAACGAGGCGAAGAAGGCTCAGGAGAAGGCATCGAAGATAGCTGCTGTTCTAGAAGCCAAACGGGTTGAAGTGGATGACTTGGTGGCTAAGCTGGATGAGGCTGAGCACGTTCGATCAGAACAACGTGCAAGGCTGACAGCGGCAAATAATCGTATTGCCAAGTTGGAGGAGGAACTTGCTGCGATGCGCACGGAGATGGCAGATCGAGAGAAGGCTTCATCCTCTGAGATCCAGGATCTCAAAGATGAGATGGTGTTATCCAGGATGGTGGCCCGTGCAGCCGTAATACGCCAATTCATTGGTGGCACGTACACCATCGAAGATGCTAAAGGTGAGTTGGGAGCCTTCCGTGATGCGATGGGATCCGATGAGCTCTTGGATGCTGACGACGCCAAGGATGCTGATGAAGAGGAGGAAGGTGCTGAAAAGAGCAAAGAGGTTGAAGTCACGATGATCGAGGAGGAGGATAAGAATGAAGACGCCTCTGGATCCGTCATCGTAGATAAGGCTGTTGAAGACATTCCTCCTCCCATCGTAGAAGTTAGTGTAGGAGAGGATACTGGCGTAGAGGCCAATCCTGAAAATTAAATATCTTTTGATGTAATCGTAGTACTTTCAAGTACTTTTTTAATGAAATCAGCTATTTTTTGCAATCGTGCGATGTTTCAGTACTTGTTATTTTTGTTCTAAGTACTTTTAGTAAATAGATAATCGTGCGTTTTAGCTGATTTAGTGTTTAAGGCCTTAATTAATCGTGCGTTTTGACTTGCGATGTTTATCGTGAGTTTAAGGCACTTAGAAATTTTTTAGAAACGTTTCTGTTAATCATGCGTCTGGCGTTTTGACTTGCGCTCTTGCGATTGATGCATCTTTTAAGTTCTATGCGATTTGAGCATGTTGTTTTATCGGGCGATGTTTGCCATAAATCGTGCGATGTCTGCGGTAGTCGTGCGATATCATGCGATAATCGTGCGATGTCTTGCGATAATCGTGCGTTACCTGCGAGTAAAATTGGCTAAGGGGTGGCCGTTGGATTGACCAACGGCGCTCCGATGCCTAAGTCAGTAATCGTTTGATGAAATAATAGTAAAATAAAAAGGGTTTTAGAAGTAGTACCTTTTTAGATGAGTTGCATTCCAACTACGTGGGATTTCATTACCTTCGATGGTTGAAATCTTATAAGCACCTTTCCCCACGATCTTGGTAATGATGTAAGGTCCTTCCCATTTGATGGAAAGTTTTCCAGCGTTCGATTCTTGTGTATTCGGAAAGACACGTCGTAGGACATAATCTCCAAGTTGAAATACCTTGGCTTTTACCTTTTTATTGAAGTAGCGTTCAACCATGGCTTTCTGCGATGCCATTTTTTGATAGGCTTTCTCTCTTAGTTCTTCCAAAGCGTCAATATCGTAACATAAGTCTATTGAGTTTTGTTCAATCGTACGATGTCGAGCAACAGGAACCTGTGATTCGATTGGAAGGACTGCCTCACATCCATATACCAGGGAAAAAGGAGTTTGTCCAGTTGCAGTTCTAGGTGTCGTGCGATTTGCCCAAAAAACAGATGGTAACTCTTCGACCCATCGACCCTTTGCAGCTTTCAACCTCTTTCGAATAGAATTAATAATGGTCTTGTTGCTGGATTCGGCCAAGCCGTTGGATTGTGGATATCTTGGGGTCGATGTAATGAGTTTTATCCCGCGTTCATCGCAGAACTTTCGAGTTCTCTCACTTATAAATTGGGACCCATTATCGCACGTTATTTCTGATGGTACTCCAAACCTGTAAATAATGTTAGTTTGGATAAAGGAGATAACTTCCTTATCCCTAACCTGTGAGAAGGCTGCGGCTTCAATCCATTTAGAGAAATAATCAGTAAGAACAAGTAAAAATACTTTTTGACCTGGAGCAGGTGGTAATTTTCCTACGATGTCCATCCCCCATCGCATGAATGGCCATGGTATTAAGACAGAGTGTAGAGGTTCAGAAGGTAGATGTGACGTACCTGAGTGTCTTTGACAAGCATCGCATCTTTGAACATACCTTATCGCGTCCTCTCGAAGAGTAGGCCAATAATATCCTTGTCTCGAGATTCTGTTAGCAAGACTTCTGCCCCCAGAATGGTTTCCACATTCTCCATCATGCATCTCTTGAAGGATTCGATCGATTTGTTGCTTATTCACCACGCATCGTAAGATTAGACCCGTTGTGGACCTTCGATACAGCTGATCATCGAAGATCGTGTATCGAGAGCTTTTAAGTCTGACTTTCCGGGCTTCTAATTTGTCTTCGGGGAGCTGGTCGTTTTTGAGATAGTTCCATATATCATTCGACCAATCGTGGTTTTCTTCGATCACTTGAGCTTCTTCGATTGTTGGTGACATAAGATGTATTATCGGAACACTTTCTAAAGCTGGTTCATTGAATGCGGATCCCAAGTTAGCCAAGGCATCGGCTTGCATATTCAGATCTCTTGGGATTTGCTCTATCGAGAACTTATCGAATCGTGCGATCTTATCTTTTGCGATCTTGAGGTACGATATCATCTTTGAATCTTTTGCTTGAAATTCGCCATTGATTTGGTTCACTACTAGTAGTGAATCGCTTCGTACGTGTAGCCATCGTGCTCCCAAGTTATATGCCATATCCAATCCAGCAATTAAGGCTTCATACTCTGCTTCGTTGTTGGTGGTTTTGAACTCACATCGTACCGAATACACCATATTGCCCCCATGTGATGATTTCAGGACAATTCCCAATCCTGATCCTCGTGCGTTGGAAGCTCCGTCAACATGCATGGTCCATGGCTCGTTGTCGTGAATCATCACATTACTGATTTCATCGTACGATGGCTCTTCGATCCCAGGACTGAATTCAGCTACGAAGTCTGCTAACGCTTGAGACTTTATCGCTGTTCTTGGTTGATACGTTAGATCGAAGCTGCTAAGATAAATATTCCATTTTGCTAATCGTCCTGTAAGTTCGGGCTTACGAAGTACGATCTTAAGAGGATAGTTAGTAACAACGATTATATGATGCGATTCAAAATAATGCCTTAACTTTTTTGCTGCAGTTACGAGGCCAAGTAAGAGCTTTTCCATAGATGTGTACCTTGTTTCAGCATCGAGGAAAGACTTACTTATATAATATATAGGTTGCTGATGTTGGTCACCTTCTCGTACGAGCACTGCGCTGACAGCGTTGTTACTTACAGCGAGGTACAATTGTAAGCTCTCTCCTTCGATTGGTTTCGTCAATAGTGGAGGATTGGACATGTATTTCTTTAAGCTTTGTAGTGCTTCTTCATGTGCCTCTGTCCAATCGAAGCCTTTGTTCTTTCGAAGCACGTTATAGAACAAATGACACTTATCGGATGATCGTGAGATGAACCTGTTCAGGGCCGCTACTCGCCCAGTCAGCTTTTGTACCTCTTTTACATTCCTTGGTGACTGAATTTCCAGGATTGCTTTGATCTGTTCTGGACTTGCCTCGATCCCTCGTCGTGTAACCATGTATCCAAGAAACTTTCCCGCACGCACTCCGAAAGAGCACTTGGTTGGGTTGAGTTTCATCTTGTATTCTCGTAATATATCGAACGATTGCTTCAGATGCTGGATATGATCTTGTGATCGTTCTGATTTTACGAGCATATCATCGATATATACTTCCATCGTACGTCCGAGATGATCTTTGAACATCCTGTTTACGAGCCTTTGGTACGTTGATCCAGCATTCTTGAGCCCAAATGGCATTACTTTGTAACAGTATATGCCCTTATCGGTCATAAACGCAGTCTTCTCTTGATCATCTTTGTGCATTAGGATCTGGTTATATCCGGAATAAGCATCCATGAACGTTAGTAGCTCGTGCCCCGCAGTTGCATCGACCATCGCATCAATATGTGGCAAAGGAAAGGGATCTTTTGGACAAGCTTTGTTTAGGTCTGTAAAGTCGATGCATACTCGCCACTTTCCATTCTTCTTTTGTACTACCACCACGTTGGCGAGCCAATCTGGATACTTTACTTCTCGAATTTTCCCTGTTTTGAGTAGGTTTTCTACCTCCTCGTTGATGACCTTGTTGCGTTCTGGTGCAAACTTGCGTCTTTTTTGCTTAACGGGTTTAAACGTAGGATCCACGTTCAACTTGTGCGATATGATGTTAGGATCTATCCCTACCATATCCTCGTGTGACCACGCAAAACAATCCGAGTGTTCCTGCAAAAAAGAAATTATACTATTTTTTATATCAGGGGTTAGAGTTGCACCTACGAAGACCTTGCGATCAGGATGTTTGTGATCCAACACGACTTCTTCTAATTGAAGATCATCGTACGACCGTACTCCATCCTGGCTCTGTAATTGCTAGATATCGTGCGGTTTGGCCTTCATCGTAATCTTGTAGCACTCCCTTGCGATTTTCTTTTCGCTGACTATCTCCTGCACGCCCCAGGGAGATGGGAACTTGATCTTCTGATGGTACGTCGATGGTACAGCCTTCATATCGTGAATCCAAGGTCTTCCAAGTATGGCATTGTAAGCGGAAGGACAATCGATGACGTTGAACTTTGTTTGCTTGTTTATGCCTTTAGCGAAGACTGGTAGTATGATTTCTCCAAGAGTACTAGTGGCATCTCCGTTGAATCCAATTAGCGTTGTTGTTCGTCGTACGATGTTGGACCGATCAATACCCATGATCTTGAGTGTTTCTACGAATATCACGTTGGCTGAGCTTCCTCCGTCGATTAATACTCTCTTGGTTAGACAGTTACCAATTGTCAACTGAATAACCAATGCGTCATGGTGTTTCTGATGAGTGTCTGACATATCTTTGATATCGAACGATATCTTCGTAGCATCGAGCTCCTTGTCTTCCGCAGTTCTGGATTCATTTGGGATGGGATGTCCTTCAGGTCCTTCTCGTGCGTGCCTTTTTGCTGCAGAATAGGTAAGGCCACACACTTCTGATCCTCCTGTAATGCAGTTTACAACCTTCGTTGGAACGGGTGACGTCGGTCTTGTCGAATCATCGCCTAGAAGGTTTTTAAGATGTCCGTTCGATTTGAGGTATGCGATCTCCTTCTTCAAGCTGATACAATCATCTGTATTGTGTCCGTGGTCGCTGTGGAAGTCGCACCATTTTGTTTGGTCTCTGTCCTTGCTAGGACTCTCTGGTTTTTTGGGCCATCGTACGTTGACTTCCAAGTTCCGTAGAGAATCCACTAAGTCCTTCGCTGTACCTGCAAAATGGTAAGTTGACAAATCTGGATATCTTACTTTACCTTTACCTTGGTTCGAACGTTTATTCTGATCGCGTCGAGAATTATCAATCTTGTTTATTCGTTTAGGTTTGAAATCATGTTTCTGCACTCCAAGATTTTTCTTATCGTTCGAGTGTTTACGTCGGAAAAGGGCATCATCTTCGATCCTCATGTGTGCCAACGTACGAGCTCGCACATCATCGAAGTTTTCTGGTGGATACTTCGTTAAATCTGTATATAACTCCGAGGATGTATCTAATCCACGTTTGTATGCTTCGATCGCCATCCGCACATCGCAGTTCTTAACTTCGATCATCTCTGCATTGAACCTGTTAAAATATTCACGAATGGTTTCACCTGTTTTTTGCACGACATAGTAGAGATCGCTTGTTTGTTTCTCCATCTTGCGACTGCTTGCAAACTGTCGAGTAAACTGGTTTACTAACTCAGACCACGATGCAATGCTCTTGGGTTTCAAATTGATTAACCACTGTAACGCAGCTCCGGTAAGTGTTGATCCAAAGCCCTTGCACATACATATTTCTTGAAACTGGGTTGGAATAGGAACTGTCCACACTAGCTGCTTGTATTGTGCGATGTGTTCCACAGGATCGGAGATTCCAGAGTATTTTGGTGTAAAAGCTGGGATGTTATATTTTTTGGGAATATCAACGAGAGCAATCTCATCGATATAGGATGAGGCTTGGAATCCAGTTTTAGGTTCAACTTCGATGGGTACAGCAGCTCCAGGAAGTTTGGTTAACAATGCGAGCATTGCTTTATTTTGTTCTTCTAGCATTTTTAGTCGAATATCCACGATATCATTGGGCGGTGGATTACTAGAGGTTCCTGAAACGTTTGATAAGTTCGGAATATGAGTTATGGGGGTAGCTGCTGTGGGAACATGCGATATAGGTTCTGGAATAGGTATAAAGGGACGAGGCCCTGTTTGAGGTTGGTTGTAAGTAAACGTGGTTGCTCCTGGGTAAGGACCTGATGGTAACGGAGGGAAGATAGGACGTGAATTGTTGACTGGAGGTGGCGGTGGTAAGCTAACTTGTGACACTTGCGGTGGAGGTGGTAAGCTAACTTGCGATATTTGAGGTGGAATGAAAGATTGTGACATTTGTGGTTGGACAAATGGAGGTTGAGAAACAGGGGGTGGATTTTGAGGAAAGAATGGCCTTTGTTGATGAATGGAAACTGGGATGTGAGAAGTTTGCGGATTCGATGCTCTCAATCTAGACAGTTCGCCATTCATTTGTAAATTCTGCTCATTCAACCATTGGATTTGTTCTTGTGCTGCTGCCAATTGTTGCTGCAAGGTTGTTTGAGAACTGCTTGCCATGTTCCTGTACTTAGTTCACAAAGAAGCTCGAAGAAAAAGGTTAGTAAGCTGACGCCTTATCGAACAAGATTTTCTCAAAACGGGCCCCACGGTGGGCGCCAAACTGTTTGTGTAAAAATTTACTTAAGTCGTTATCGTAAGATGTCGTGAGGCAAAATCGTCAAAAGAAAGAATTCTCGTTCGATAAAACGTGTGATAAATAAAAGTAAATTGACAAAAAGATTGATGACGCAGGAAAAACCTCTGAATCGAGGAAAAAACCTGCGGTCGACTAAATAGGATAGTCGACGTTGCACTATTGATCACCAATAAGGGGTGATATTCTCGATGTTACAGTTGTATCGTACGATTACAATAAGGAAATGAATGCTATCGAATGTAAATATAGAGAATAATAATATAATTGCTATATCTCTCTTTTCAATTAGTTGTTCCTTGTGTGCAGTCTTGAGTCTCTTTTTATAGTTGTTGAGCTTGTAACCGTTTGATCATAATTGAGCCATAAATGCAACGGCTATAACTGAAGAGTGTTTCACGATCGTAACGTCCGGGCTCTTTAATGGTGAGCATATCTGGTTCAAACGGTCATATCGAGCTTGATAGGCGATGACTATGCTTCGAGCTTATCTTAGATGAGCATGCCTGCAATAAGAATAAACTCAAACATGTATATCGTTAGGTTAATCGTAGGATCATACGATGATATCGTACGATTATCTTCGATGATCACTTATCTTTGTTTGACGGTAGTTATATCTTTATTTCAGGACCTTATCTTAATACAGGAATATCATCCTGGAAGATATCTTACGATTCTATTCGTTCGATCGTTCGATGATAAAATTTCACCCAAACAATACCTCTTTAGATGAGTTGCATTCCAACTACGTGGGATTTCATTACCTTCAATGGTTGAAATCTTATAAGCACCTTTCCCAACGATCTTAGTAATGATGTAAGGTCCTTCCCATTTGATGGAAAGTTTTCCAGCGTTCGATTCCTGTGTATTTGGAAAGACACGTCGTAGGACATGATCTCCAACTTGAAATACCTTGATCTTCACCTTTTTATTGAAGTCTATCGAGTTTTGTTCAATCGTACGATGTCGAGCAACAGGAACCTGTGATTCGATTGGAAGGACTGCTTCACATCCATATACTAGGGAAAAGGGAGTTTGTCCAGTTGAGGTTCTAGGTGTCCTGCGATTTGCCCACAAAACAGATGGTAACTCTTCGACCCATCGACCCTTTGCAGCTTTCAACCTCTTTCGAATGGAATTAATAATGGTCTTATTGCTAGATTCAGCCAAGCCATTGGATTGTGGATATCTTGGGGTCGATGTAATGAGTTTTATCCCACGTTCATCGCAGAATCTTCGAGTTCTCTCACTTATAAATTGGGACCCATTATCGCACGTTATTTCTGATGGCACTCCAAACCTGTAAATAATGTTAGTTTGGATAAAGGAGATAACTTCTTTATCCCTAACCTGTGAGAAAGCTGCGGCTTCGATCCATTTAGAAAAATAATCAGTAAGAACAAGTAAAAACACTTTTTGACCTGGAGCAGGTGGCAATTTTCCTACGATGTCCATCCCCCATCGCATGAATGGCCATGAGATTAAGACAGAGTGTAGGGGTTCAGAAGGTAGATGTGACGTACCTGAGTGTCTTTGACAAGCATCGCATTTTTGAACATACCTTATCGAGTCCTCTCGAAGAGTAGGCCAATAGTACCCTTGTCTCGAGATTCTGTTAGCAAGACTTCTGCCCCCAGAATGGTTTCCACATTCTCCATCGTGCATCTCTTGAAGGATTTGACCGATTTGTTGTTTGTTTACCACGCATCGTAAGATTAGACCCGTCGTGGATCTTCGATACAGCTGATCATCGAAGATCGTGTATCGAGAACTTTTAAGTCTGACTTTCCGGGCCTCTAACTTGTCTTCAGGGAGTTGGTCATTCTTGAGGTAGTTCCATATATCATTCGACCAATCGTGGTTTTCTTCGATCATTTGAACTTCTTTGATTGTTGGTGACATAAGATGTATTATCGGAACACTTTCTAGAGTTGGTTCGTTGAATGCGGATCCCAAGTTAGCCAAGGCATCAGCTTGCATGTTTAGATCTCTTGGGATTTGTTCTATCGAGAATTTATCAAATCGTGTGATCTTATCTTTTGCGATCCTGAGATACAATATCATCTTTGAATCTTTTGCTTGGAATTCGCCATTGATTTGGTTCACAATTAGTAGCGAATCACTTCGTACGTGTAGCCATCGTGCTCCTAAGTTATATGCCATATCCAAGCCAGCAATCAAGGCTTCATATTCTGCTTCGTTGTTGGTGGTTTTGAACTCGCATCGTATCGAATACACCATATTGCCCCCATGTGATGATTTCAGGAAAACTCCCAATCCCGATCCTCGTGTGTTAGAAGCTCCGTCAACATGCATGGTCCATGGTTCGTTGTCGTGAATCATCACATTACTGATTTCATCGTACGATGGTTCTTCGATCCCAGGACTGAATTCAGCTACGAAATCTGCTAACGCTTGAGATTTTATCGCTGTTCTTGGTTGATACGTTAGATCGAAGCTGCTAAGATAAATACTCCACTTTGTTAATCGTCCTGTAAGTTTAGGCTTACGAAGTACGATCTTAAGAGGATAGTTAGTAACAACGATTATATGGTGCGATTCGAAATAATGTCTTAACTTTTTAGCTGCAGTTACGAGGCCAAGTAAGAGTTTTTCCATAGACGTGTACCTTGTTTCGGCATCGAGGAAAGACTTACTTATATAATAGATAGGTTGCTGATGTTGGTCACCTTCTCGTACGAGCACTGCGCTAACAGCGTTGTTGCTCACAGCGAGGTATAATTGCAAGCTCTCTCCTTCGATTGGTTTCGTCAACAGTGGGGGATTGGACATGTACTTCTTTAAGCTTTGTAGTGCTTCCTCGTGTGCCTCTGTCCAATCGAAGCCTTTGTTCTTTCGAAGCACGTTGTAGAACAAGTGACATTTATCGGACGATCGTGAGATGAACCTGTTCAGGGCTGCTACTCGCCCAGTCAGCTTTTGTACCTCTTTTACATTCCTTGGTGACTGGATTTCCAAGATTGCTTTGATCTGCTCTGGGCTCGCTTCGATCCCTCGTCGTGTAACCATGTATCCAAGGAACTTGCCCGCACGTACTCCGAAAGAGCACTTGGTTGGGTTGAGTTTCATCTTATATTCTCGTAATATATCGAACGATTGCTTTAGATGCTGGATGTGATCTTGTGATCGTTCCGATTTTACGAGCATATCGTCGATATATACTTCCATCGTACGTCCGAGGTGATCTTTGAACATCCTGTTTACGAGCCTTTGGTACGTTGATCCAGCATTCTTGAGACCAAATGGCATTACTTTGTAACAGTATATGCCCTTATCAGTCATAAACGCAGTCTTCTCTTGATCGTCTTTATGCATTAGAATCTGGTTATATCCGGAATAAGCGTCCATGAACGTTAGTAACTCGTGCCCCGCTGTTGCATCGACCATCGCATCGATGTGTGGCAAAGGAAAGGGATCCTTTGGACAAGCTTTGTTTAGGTCCGTGAAGTCGATGCATACTCGCCACTTTCCATTCTTCTTTTGTACTACCACCACGTTGGCGAGCCAATCTGGAAACTTTACTTCTCGAATTTTTCCCGTTTTGAGTAGATTTTCCATTTCCTCGTTGATCACCTTGTTGCGTTCTGGTGCAAACTTGCATCTTTTTTGCTTAACGGGTTTAAACGTAGGATCCACGTTCAACTTGTGGGATATGATGTTAGGATCTATCCCCACCATATCCTCGTGTGACCATGCAAAACAATCCGAGTGTTCCTGCAAAAAAGAAATTATACTATTTTTTATATCGGGGGTTAGAGTTGCACCTACGAAGACCTTACGATCAGGATGTTTGTGATCCAACACGACTTCTTCCAATTGAAGGTCATCGTACGATCGTACTCCATCCTGGCTCTGTAATTGCTAGATATCATGTGGTTTGGCCTTCATCGTGATCTTGTAACACTCCCATGCGATTTTCTTCTCGCTGATTATCTCTTGCACGCCCCACGGGGATGGGAATTTGATCTTCTGATGATACGTTGATGGTACGGCCTTCATATCGTGGATCCAAGGTCTTCCAAGTATGGCGTTATAAGTGGAAGGACAATCAATGACGTTGAACTTTGTTTGCTTATTTATGCCTTTAGCGAAGACTGGTAGTATGATCTCTCCAACAGTACTAGTTGCATCTCCGTTGAATCCGATTAACGTCGTTGTTCGTCGTACAATACTGGATCGATCAATACCCATGATCTTGAGTGTTTGTGCGAATATCACGTTGGCTGAGCTGCCTCCGTCGATTAGTACTCTCTTGGTTAGACAGTTACCAATTGTCAACTGAATAACCAGTGCATCATGGTGTTTTTGATGAGCGTCTGACATATCTTCGATATCGAACGATATCTTTGTAGCATCGAGCTCTTTTTCTTCCGTAGTCCTGGATTCATTTGGGATAGGATGTCCTTCAGGCCCTTCTCGTGCGTGCCTTTTTGCCGCAGAATAGGTGAGGCCACACACTTCTGATCCACCTGTAATGCAGTTTACAACCTTCGTTGGAACGGGTGACGTTGGTCTTTTCGAATCATCGCCTAGAAGGTTTTTAAGATGTCCATTCGATTTGAGGTACGCGATCTCTGTTTGTGTAAAAATTTACTTAAGTTATTATCGTAAGATGTCGTGAGGCAGAATCGTCAAAAGAAAGAATTCTCGTTCGATAAAACGTACGATAAATAAAAGTAAATTGACAGAAAGATTGATGACGCAGGAAAAACCTCTGAATCGAGGAAAAAACCTGCGGCCGACTAAATAGGATAGTCGACGTTGCACTATTGATCACCAATAAGGGGTGATATCCTGGATGTTACAGTTGTATCGTACGATTACAATAAAGAAAAGAATGCTATCGAATGTGAATACAGAGAATAATGTTGTTATTGCTATTTTTCTCTTGGAATCAGTTGTCTTGAGTGTAGGATCTTGAATCTCTTTTATAGCTGCTTGGATCGGAACTGTCATCCCATAATTGAGCTATAAATGCAACGGTCATAACTGAAACTGAATTCTCGATCGTAACGTCTGAGTTTTTAATGAGGGCATATCTTTGTTCAAACGGTCGGAATTAAGCTCGATGGACGATGGCTGTGCTTCGTGGATAAGCTTTCCTGCAATAAGAACAAACTTATACATGTATATTGTTAGTTTAATCGTACGATCATATGATGATATCGCACGATTATCTTCGATGACCACTTGTCTTTGTTTGATGGTAATTATATCTTTACTTCAGGACCTTATCTTAATACAGGAATATCATCCTGGAAGATATCTTACGATTCTAATCGTTCGATCGTTCGATGATAAAATTTCACCCAAACAGTTTGCCCCTAAGATTTAGAAAATATGTTATAGATTTTCTGAATCTTATACCTGTAAAATCAAATCGTTAGTACATCAATTCTATCGTGATTAATTTGTCGAATATGAACCGGTTTTCACGTTAACGGCGTTACAACTTGGTTATTTTGCTAGTTGTCAATGCAACGGTTATAAGGGACAGGTGTCGATGCTCGATTCGACCTCAATTTCTTGGGAAAGAGTTTAATTTCATATAAAGATAAGATTTCATCCATAATTATCACAAAATCTTTTCCAATTTCGAATTCAAATTCCACTCCAACCGAATCCTTCTAATCTTTAAGAAGATTTAGATCCAATTCGCCTATAAGGTATCTCTCTTTTCCTTGTTTCAATTCAGTTCATGCATTTGAAAGTTAGAGCTGAGAAAAATCCTAGGAATTTCGACTTGCTGCGTTTCGACAGATTACATAGGAGTTTAGATCGTCTTAGTTTTAGAGAAATCATGGAGGTTAGGAGTACAATCCAGGGAGAAGTCGACCTAATCCACCTTAGGAAACTTGCTAGGATGCCTAAGGAGGCTGCAATCAAATCACCCGGCGAGGTTAGACCCGCCGATGCTCCGACAGGTTTCTTTGCCTTGTTCGAATATCCCTTTAAGATTGGGTTTGCATGGCCTTACAGTCCTCTATCTCGTGCATTCATGACACGATTTAGTCTTTCTCCTGGACAGCTCATGCCCCAATTCTGGAGGGTCGTGAGCGTTATCGAACGAGTGACTGAAAACTGGGGTAGAGCCCCTTTCACCGTCGATGACCTTCTCACGGCGTATACCGTGAAGGTTTCTGATTACGATAGGTATGGGATTTATCCCAAGGGTAGGGGTGATGCCATGTTAGTACATGGTACCCAAGCGTTCGATCGAGGGTGGAAGGCTCGATACGCATTCGTGCGATCCTCGTCCGTTTTGGAGGAAGGTGGATGGGTGGCTCCAGAATGGAACCCACTAGGTATAGGTCGTTTTTCGTATTCTGCTTTGTTCGATTTTATCGTATAATTTTGTTATCGTATGTTTCTTCTTGCAGAGATCGAGTTTTCTTTCGAGGAATCCACCGAGGCTGTTAATCGTTTCTTAGAGTACGGTGTTCAAGAAAGATCGTATGCCAGATCGAAGGGAAAAAGTCCAAGGGAGGATAGCGACGAAGAGCTTGAAGTTCAAGTGCTGAGTGAAGAAGAAGAAGAAGAAGAAGAAGAGATGGAAGGTAAATCGTACGATGATTTTTACCCTCTTTTTAATCTTACGTTTTCTTTTTAGTTTATCGTGCGATACTAACGTGCGTTTTCTTGCTTATTTCAGGCCAAAAGAAACCTTCGAAGAAGTTGGCCAACATGGCGGCGGCCAAGAGAGCTTTGGAGAAGAAGAAGGGAGTAAGTGGCATGGAGCCACAACTCAAGAAGACGAGGTCTTCTTCGGGTGCTTCGATCTCATCGAAGGATGCCACACGACAGGCGGACGATGTGGTTGACGCAACCCCGATCCACAGTGTTCCACCTCCTACGATGTCTCCCACGATGCCAAAGGAGAAGAGAGCTCCAGTCAAGTCTTCAAAGGGGAAGGAGGGTGAGACATCGATCAACATATCCTTGCCTTCAAACTTCCTCGATGGTGATGTCATCAACCAGGATGACCTTTTCCCTGCCATCGAACAATACTTGCTTCCATCGCAGAAGGCTCACATGGATACGCGCCGGATCAGCAAGCTTGATGCTGGTGCAGTTGGATACTCCTTCATGGTAAGTTTTTATTTATCTTACGATGTTTTAACTTACGATGTTTTAACTTACGATGTTTTAATCGTGCGGTTCTAACTATCTTATTTCTATATAGGCTTTCCAGGCGTGTCTCGTTCTTCACCAAAGATTGGAGACCGTTCAGAGGGACATGAAGATGAAGATGTCCAGCGAAAGGGCTGCTGTGAACGAGGCTAAGAAGGCTAAGGAGAAGGCATCAAAGATGGCTGCTCATCTGGAGGCCAAACGGGTTGAGGCGGATGATCTGATGGCGAAGTTGGATGAGGCTGAGCACGTTCGATCGGACCAACGTGCAAGGCTGACAGCGGCCAACAATCGTATCGTCAAGCTGAAGGAGGAACTTGCCGCGTTGCGCACGGAGATGGCAGATCGAGAGAAGGCCTCATCATCTGAGATCCAGGATCTCAAAGATGAGATGGTGTTATCCAGGATGGTGGCCCGTGCAGCCGTAATACGCCAATTCATTGGTGGCACGTATACCATCGAGGCTGCTAAGGGTGAGCTGGGGGCCTTCCGTGATGCGATGGGATCTGATGAGCTTCTGGATGCCGATGATGCGAAGGATGCCGATGAAGAGGAGGAGGATGCTGAAAAGAGCAAGGAAGCTGAAGTCACGATGATCGAGGAGGAGGATAAAAATGAAGATGCCTCTGGATCCGGCATCGTGGACAAGGCTGCTGAAGTCATTCCTCCTATCGTAGAAGTTAGTGTAGGAGAGGGTGCTGGCGTAGAGGCCACCTCTGAAGTTTAAATTATCATCCGATTGTAATCATAGTACTTTAAGTACTTTTTAATGAAATTATCTATTTTTGCAATCGTGCGATGTTTCAGTACTTTTTTATTTTTGTTCTAAGTACTTTTAATAAATAATCATGCGTTTTAGTTGATTCTGTGTTTAAGGCCTTAATTAATCATGCGTTTTGACTTGCGATGTTTATCATGAGTCTAAGGCACTTTGAAATTTTTTTAGAAACGTTTCTGTTAATCGTGCGTCTGGCGTTTTGACTTGCGCTCTTGCGATTTGAAATTGATGCATCTTTTAAGTTCTATGCGTTTTGAGCATGTTGTTTTATCGGGCGATGTTTGCCATAGATCGTGCGATGTCTTGCGAGAATCGTGCGTTACCTGCGAATAAAATTGGCTAAGGGGTGGCCGTTGGATTGACCAACGGCGCTCCGATGCCTAAGTCAGTAATCGTTCGATAAAATAATAATTAAGAAAATGAAAAGGGTTTTAGAAGTAGTACCTCTTTAGATGAGTTGCATTCCAACTACGTGGGATTTCATTACCTTCGATGGTTGAAATCTTATAAGCACCTTTCCCAACGATCTTAGTAATGATGTAAGGTCCTTCCCATTTGATGGAAAGTTTTCCAGCGTTCGATTCCTGTGTATTTGGAAAGACACGTCGTAGGACATGATCTCCAACTTGAAATACCTTGATCTTCACCTTTTTATTGAAGTAACGTTCGACCATGGCTTTTTGCGATGCCATTTTTTGAAAGGCTTTCTCTCTTAGTTCTTCCAAAGCATCGATATCGTAACACAAGTCTATCGAGTTTTGTTCAATCGTACGATGCCGAGCAACAGGAATTTGTGATTCGATTGGAAGGACTGCTTCACATCCATATACTAGAGAAAAGGGAGTTTGTCCAGTTGAGGTTCTTGGTGTCGTGCGATTTGCCCACAAAACAGATGGTAACTCTTCGACCCATCGACCCTTTGCAGCTTTCAACCTCTTTCGAATGGAATTAATAATGGTCTTGTTGCTGGATTCAGCCAAGCCGTTGGATTGTGGATATCTTGGGGTCGATGTAATGAGTTTTATCCCACGTTCATCGCAGAACTTTCGAGTTCTCTCACTTATAAATTGGGACCCATTATCGCACGTTATTTCTGATGGCACTCCAAACATGTAAATAATGTTATTTTGGATAAAGGAGATAACTTCTTTATCCCTAACCTGTGAGAAAGCTGCGGCTTCAATCCATTTAGAGAAATAATCAGTAAGAACAAGTAAAAACACTTTTTGACCTGGAGCAGGTGGTAATTTTCCTACGATGTCCATCCCCCATCGCATGAATGGCCATGGGATTAAGACAGAGTGTAGGGGTTCAGAAGGTAGATGTGACGTACCTGAGTGTCTTTGACAAGCATCGCACCTTTGAACATACCTTATCGAATCTTCTCGAAGAGTAGGCCAATAATACCCTTGCCTCGAGATTCTGTTAGCAAGGCTTCTGCCCCCAGAATGGTTTCCACACTCTCCATCGTGCATCTCTTGAAGGATTTGATCGACTTGTTGCTTATTTACCACGCATCGTAAGATTAGGCCCGTTGTAGACCTTCGATACAGCTGATCATCGAAGATCGTGTATCGAGAGCTTTTAAGTCTGATTTTCCGGGCTTCTAACTTGTCTTCAGGGAGTTGGTCATTCTTGAGGTAGTTCCATATATCGTTCGACCAATCGTGGTTTTCTTCGATCATTTGAACTTCTTCGATTGTTGGTGACATAAGATGTATTATCGGAACGCTATCTAGAGTTGGTTCGTTGAATGCGGATCCCAAGTTAGCCAAGGCATCGGCTTGCATGTTCAGATCTCTTGGGATTTGTTCTATCGAGAACTTGTCGAATCGTGCGATCTTATCTTTTGCAATCTTGAGGTACGATATCATCTTTGAATCTTTTGCCTGGAATTCGCCATTGATTTGGTTCACAACTAGTAGCGAATCACTTCGTACATGTAGCCATCGTGCTCCTAAGTTATATGCCATATCCAATCCAGCGATCAAGGCTTCATATTCTGCTTCGTTGTTGGTGGTTTTGAACTCACATCGTACCGAATACACCATATTGCCCCCATGTGATGATTTCAGGACTACTCCCAATCCTGATCCTCGTGCGTTAGAAGCTCCGTCAACATGCATGGTCCATGGTTCGTTGTCGTGAATCATCACATTACTGATTTCATCGTACGATGGTTCTTCGATCCCAGGACTGAATTCAGCTACGAAATCTGCTAACGCTTGAGATTTTATCGCTGTCCTTGGTTGATACGTTAGATCGAAGCTGCTAAGATAAATGCTCCATTTTGCTAATCGTCCTGTAAGTTCAGGCTTACGAAGTACGATCTTAAGAGGATACTTAGTAACAACGATTATATGATGCGATTCGAAATAATGTCTTAACTTTTTAGCTGCAGTTACGAGGCCAAGTAAGAGCTTTTCCATAGACGTGTACCTTGTTTCAGCATCGAGGAAAGACTTACTTATATAATAGATAGGTTGCTGATGTTGGTCACCTTCTCGTACGAGCACTGCGCTAACAGCGTTGTTGCTCACAGCGAGGTATAATTGCAAGCTCTCTCCTTCGATTGGTTTCGTCAATAGTGGTGGATTGGACATGTACTTCTTTAGGCTTTGTAGTGCTTCCTCGTGTGCTTCTGTCCAATCGAAGCCTTTGTTCTTTCGAAGCACGTTGTAGAACAAGTGACATTTATCGGATGACCGTGAGATGAACCTGTTCAGGGCCGCCACTCGCCCAGTCAGCTTTTGTACCTCCTTTACATTCCTTGGTGACTGGATTTCCAGGATTGCTTTGATCTGCTCTGGGCTCGCTTCGATCCCTCGTCGCGTAACCATGTATCCAAGAAACTTACCCGCACGCACTCCGAAAGAGCACTTGGTTGGGTTGAGTTTCATCTTGTATTCTCGTAATATATCGAACGATTGTTTTAGATGCTGGATGTGATCTTCTGATCGTTCCGATTTTACGAGCATATCGTCGATATATACTTCCATCGTACGTCCAAGGTGATCTTTGAACATCCTGTTTACGAGCCTTTGGTACGTTGATCCAGCATTCTTGAGACCAAATGGCATTACTTTATAGCAGTAAATGCATTTATCAGTCATAAAGGCGGTCTTCTCTTGATCGTCCTTGTGCATTAGAATCTGGTTGTATCCTGAATAAGCGTCCATGAATGTCAGTAACTCGTGTCCCGCTGTTGCATCGACCATCGCATCGATGTGTGGCAAAGGAAAGGGATCCTTTGGACAAGCTTTGTTTAGGTCCGTGAAGTCGATGCATACTCGCCACTTTCCATTCTTCTTTTGTACTACCACCACGTTGGCGAGCCAATCTGGATACTTTACTTCTCGAATTTTTCCCGTTTTGAGTAGATTTTCCACTTCCTCGTTGATCACCTTGTTGCGTTCTGGTGCAAACTTGCGTCTTTTTAGCTTAACGGGTTTAAACGTAGGATCCACGTTCAACTTGTGCGATATGATGTTAGGATCTATCCCCACCATATCCTCGTGTGACCACGCAAAACAATCCGAGTGTTCCTGCAAAAAAGAAATTATACTATTTTTTATATCGGGGGTTAGAGTTGCACCTACGAAGACCTTACGATCAGGATGTTTGTGATCCAACACGACTTCTTCCAATTGAAGATCATCGTACGATCGTACTCCATCCTGGCTCTGTAATTGCTAGATATCGTGTGGTTTGGCCTTCATCGTGATCTTGTAGCACTCCCTTGCGATTTTCTTTTCACTGATTATCTCTTGCACGCCCCATGGAGATGGGAATTTGATCTTCTGATGATACGTTGATGGTACGGCCTTCATATCGTGGATCCAAGGTCTTCCAAGTATGGCATTATAAGCGGAAGGACAATCAATGACGTTGAACTTTATTTGCTTATTTATGCCTTTAGCGAAGACTGGTAGTATGATCTCTCCAAGAGTACTAGTTGCATCTCCGTTAAATCCGATTAACGTCGTTGTTCGTCGTACAATACTGGATCGATCAATACCCATGATCTTGAGTGTTTCTGCGAATATCACGTTGGCTGAGCTGCCTCCGTCGATTAGTACTCTCTTGGTTAGACAGTTACCAATTGTCAACTGAATAACCAGTGCATCATGGTGTTTTTGATGAGCGTCTGACATATCTTCGATATCGAACGATATCTTTGTAGCATCGAGCTCTTTTTCTTCCGTAGACCTGGATTCATTTGGGATGGGATGTCCTTCAGGCCCTTCTCGTGCGTGTCTTTTTGCCGCAGAATAGGTGAGGCCACACACTTCTGATCCACCTGTAATGCAGTTTACAACCTTCATTGGAACGGGTGACGTTGGTCTTTTCGAATCATCGCCTAGAAGGTTTTTAAGATGTCCGTTCGATTTGAGGTATGCGATCTCCTTCTTCAAACTAATACAATCATCTGTATTGTGTCCGTGGTCGCTGTGGAAGTCGCACCATTTTGTTTGGTCTTTGTCCTTGCTAGGATTCTCTGGTTTTTTGGGCCATCGTACGTTAACTTCCAAGTTCCGTAGAGAATCCACCAAGTCTTTCGTTGTACCTGCAAAATGGTAAGTTGACAAATCTGGATAACTTACTTTACCTTTACCTTGGTTCGAACGTTTATTCTGATCGCGTCGGGAATTATCAATCTTGTTTACTCGTTTAGGTTTGAAATCATGTTTCTGCGCTCCAAGATTTTTCTTGTCGTTCGAGTGTTTACGCCGAAAAATGGCATCATCTTCAATCCTCATGTGTGCCAACGTACGAGCTCGTACATCATCGAAGTTTTCTGGTGGATACTTCGTTAGATCTGTGTATAACTCCGAGGATGTATCTAATCCACGTTTGTATGCTTCGATCGCCGTCCGCACATCGCAGTTCTTAACTTCGATCATCTCTGCATTGAACCTGTTAAAATATTCACGGATGGTTTCACCTGTTTTTTGCACGACATAGTAGAGATCGCTTGTTTGTTTCTCCATCTTGCGACTGCTTGCAAACTGTCGAGTAAACTGGTTTACTAACTCAGACCACGATGCGATGCTCTTGGGTTTCAAATTGATTAACCATTGCAACACAGCTCCGGTAAGTGTTGATCCAAAGCCCTTGCACATGCATATTTCTTGAAACTGGGTTGGAATAGGAACTGTCCACACTAGCTGCTTGTATTGTGCGATGTGTTCCACAGGATCAGAGATTCCAGAGTATTTTGGTGTGAAGGCTGGGATGTTATATTTTTTGGGAATATCAACGAGAGCAATCTAATCGATATAGGGTGAGGCTTGGAATCCAGTTTTAGGTTCAACTTCGATGGGTACGGCAGCTCCTGGAAGTTTGGTTAACAATGCGAGCATTGCTTTGTTTTGTTCTTCTAGCATTTTTAGTCGAATATCCACGATGTCATTGTGTGGTGGATTACTGGAGGTTCCTGAAACGTTCGATAAGTTTGGAATATGAGTTATGGGGTAGCTGCGGTGGGAACGTGCGATATAGGTTCTGGAATAGGTACAAAGGGACGAGGCCCTGCTTGAGGTTGGTTGTAAGTGAACGTGGTTGCTCCTGGGTAAGGACCTGATGGTAACGGAGGAAAGATAGGACGCGGGTTGTTGACTGGAGGTGGCGGTGGTAAGCTAACTTGTGACACTTGCGGTTGGATAAAAGGTTGTGATATTTGTGGCTGGACAAATGGTTGTGATATTTGTGGCTGGACAAATGGTTGTTGGGAAACATGGGGTTGATTTTGAGGGAAGAATGGCCTCGGTTGATGAGTGGAAACTGGAATGTGAGAAGTTTGCGGATTCGATGCTCTCAATCTAGACAGTTCACCATTCATTTGTAAATTCTGCTCATTCAACCATTGGATTTGTTCTTGTGCTGCTGCCAATTGTTGTTGCAAGGTTGGTTGAGAACTGCTTGCCATGTTCCTGCACTTAATTCACAAAGAAGCTCGAAGAAATAGGTTAGTAAGCTGACGCCTTATCGAACAAGATTTTCTCAAAACGGGCCCCACGGTGGGCGCCAAACTGTTTGTGTAAAAATTTACTTAAGTTATTATCGTAAGATGTCGTGAGGCAGAATCGTCAAAAGAAAGAATTCTCGTTCGATAAAACGTACGATAAATAAAAGTAAATTGACAGAAAGATTGATGACGCAGGAAAAACCTCTGAATCGAGGAAAAAACCTGCGGCCGACTAAATAGGATAGTCGACGTTGCACTATTGATCACCAATAAGGGGTGATATCCTGGATATTACAGTTGTATCGTACGATTACAGTAAAGAAAAGAATGCTATCGAATGTGAATACAGAGAATAATGTTGTTATTGCTATTTTTCTCTTGGAATCAGTTGTCTTGAGTGTAGGATCTTGAATCTCTTTTATAGCTGCTTGGATCGTAACTGTCATCCCATAATTGAGCTATAAATGCAACGGTCATAACTGAAGCTGAATTCTCGATCGTAACGTCTGAGTTTTTAATGAGGGCATATCTTTGTTCAAACGGTCGGAATTAAGCTCGATGGACGATGGCTGTGCTTCGTGGATAAGCTTTCCTGCAATAAGAACAAACTTATACATGTATATTGTTAGTTTAATCGTACGATCATATGATGATATCGCACGATTATCTTCGATGACCACTTGTCTTTGTTTGATGGTAATTATATCTTTACTTCAGGACCTTATCTTAATACAGAAATATCATCCTGGAAGATATCTTACGATTCTAATCGTTCGATCGTTCGATGATAAAATTTCACCCAAACAATCTCCTTCTTCAAGCTAATACAATCATCTATATTGTGTCCGTGGTCGCTGTGGAAGTCGCACCATTTTGTTTGGTCTTTGTCCTTGCTAGGATTCTCTGGTTTTTTGGGCCATCGTACGTTAACTTCCAAGTTCCGTAGAGAATCCACCAAGTCTTTCGTTGTACCTGCAAAATGGTAAGTTGACAAATCTGGATATCTTACTTTACCTTTACCTTGGTTCGAACGTTTATTCTGATCGCGTCGGGAATTATCAATCTTGTTTACTCGTTTAGGTTTGAAATCATGTTTCTGCGCTCCAAGATTTTTCTTATCGTTCGAGTGTTTACGCCGGAAAATGGCGTCATCTTCGATCCTCATGTGTGCCAACGTACGAGCTCGTACATCATCGAAGTTTTCTGGTGGATACTTCATTAGATCTGTGTATAACTCCGAGGATGTATCTAACCCACGTTTGTATGCTTCGATCGCCGTCCGCACATCGCAGTTCTTAACTTCGATCATCTCTGCATTGAACCTGTTAAAATATTCACGAATGGTTTCACCTGTTTTTTGCACGACATAGTAGAGATCGCTTGTTTGTTTCTCCATCTTGCGACTGCTTGCAAACTGTCGAGTAAACTGGTTTACTAACTCAGACCACGATGCGATGCTCTTGGGTTTCAAATTGATTAACCATTGCAACGCAGCTCCGGTAAGTGTTGATCCAAAGCCCTTGCACATGCATATTTCTTGAAACTGGGTTGGAATAGGAACTGTCCACACTAGATGCTTGTATTGTGCGATGTGTTCCACAGGATCAGAGATTCCAGAGTATTTTGGTGTGAAGGCTGGGATGTTATATGTTTTTTTGGAATATCAACGAGAGCAATCTCATCGATATAGGGTGAGGCTTGGAATCAAGTTTTAGGTTCAACTTCGATGGGTACGGCAGCTCCAGGAAGTTTGGTTAACAATGCGAGCATTGCTTTGTTTTGTTCTTCTAGAATTTTTAGTCGAATATCCACGATGTCATTGTGTGGTGGATTACTGGAGGTTCCTGAAACGTTCGATAAGTTTGGAATATGAGTTATGGGGGTAGCTGCGGTGGGAACGTGCGATATAGGTTCTGGAATAGGTACAAAGGGACGAGGCCCTGTTTGAGGTTGGTTGTAAGTGAACGTGGTTGCTCCTGGGTAAGGACCTGATGGTAACAGAGGGAAGATAGGACGCGGGTTGTTGACTGGAGGTGGCGGTGGTAAGCTAACTTGTGACACTTGCGGTTGGATAAAAGGTTGTGATATTTGTGGCTGGACAAATGGTTGTTGGGGAACATAGGGTTGATTTTGAGGGATGAATAGCCTTGGTTGATGAGTAGAAACTGGAATGTCCGAAGTTTGTGGATTCGATGCTCTCAATCTAGTCAGTTCGCCATTCATTTGTAAATTCTGATTATTCAACCATTGGATTTGTTCTTGTGCTGCTACCAATTGTTGTTGCAAGGTTGGCTGAGAACTGCTTGCCATGTTCCTGCACTTAATTCACAAAGAAGCTCGAAGAAATAGGTTAGTAAGTTGACGCTTTATCGAACAAGATTTTCTCAAAACGGGCCCCACGGTGGGCGCCAAACTGTTTGTGTAAAAATTTACTTTAGTTATTATCGTAAGATGTCGTGAGGCAAAATCGTCAAAAGAAAGAACTCTTGTTCGATAAAACGTGCGATAAATGAAAGTAAATGGTCAAGAAGATTGATGACGCAGGAAAAACCTCAGAATCGAGGAAAAAACCCGCGGCCGACTAAATAAGATAGTCGACGTTGCACTATTGATCACCAATAAGGGGTGATATCCTCGATGTTACAATTGTATCGTACGATTACAATAAAGAAAAGAATGCTATCGAATACAAATACAGAGAATAATGTTAATATTGCTATTTCTCTCTCAGAATTAGTTGTCTTTGGTGTAGGATCTTGAATCTCTTTTATAGCTGCTTGGATCGTAACCGTTATCTCATAATTGAGCTATAAATGCAACGGTCATAACTGTTAGGGTAAAAATCTACAATCGCACGACAACCGACTGTAATCGTAAGGTAAATGTTAGGACAATAGTCCTGTATTAAGATAAGGTCCTGAGATAAAACCTAAGAGGACTATCGAACAAAGATCAATAAGCATCGAACGTATACAATAAATAAGACGCACGATGACTATATTGTCGTACGACGATACTAACGAATAACATACAAAGTTTATATGTTTGATGCAGATAAGCTGATTATCATATCTAACAATTGTCCACCTTTGAGGAAATCGGAAATTGAGTACTATGCTCGTTGAAGTCCATCATTACAATGAGCAAGTCGAAAGTTATGTATCGTTCGACAGCATCAAGATCGACCGTTACAAGCAAGATTCTCGCAGCAGTTACAATCTGGACATTAACTCTCAGCAATACCGTTGGACAGTTACTCTCCGAGCATTAATTGAAGACAATAACGTTGGACGGTTACGATTCAATCATTGATGAGCCACAATACCGTTGGACCGTTATTATCAAGCTACTATAAAAGAAGGATCAAGTCAACATTCGAGGACACGAAGTCTATCTGAAGCTCACAAGTTCTATAATCATTATTCTTGAGAATCATCTGTAATTTACATTCGATTTCATACTTCTCTCAATTGTAATCGTACGATCAAAGCTGTATACTTGAAGGATATCACCCTGATTGGTGAACATAGTGCTCTGTCGACTTACCTTTTAGGTCGACCGCAGGTTTTTTCCTCCGTCGTGAGGTTTTTCCTGCGTCATCAAATTATTTGTCTCATTTTATTTTTCCGCACTTATCATTGATTGTAATTTCTTTCTCTCGACGGTTAAGCCTCACACAAGTTTCTTACGACATCGAGTTGTGTAATTTTTTACATTAACAGTTTGGCGCCCACCGTGGGGCTCCGTTTTGAGAAAAATTTCATTCGGTGAAAAGTGCGCCTTAGTACTAACCTTTTCTTTGAGTTTTCTTTGAGCTATTTGCGCAGGATAATGGATAACGGATTCATAGCATCACTCCAACAACAATTGCAAGAAGCTAACAACGAAATTCAACGTCTTCGAGCTTTGCCAGGACCATCGATGACTATTCCAATGTCTATTCCTCCTCCATATCCTCCTCAACATCTAAGACCACCACCTCGACCACAGTTCAATGCCTCAATGCCATTTTCAACTGTGAACCAACAATACAACAACGTACGACCATCTTTACCACAGGTTCCACCACCAATTCCTCATGGCCCGCACCTATGCCTCGAGATCCACCTTCTATGCCTCAAGGAGCACCCATGTTCACGTTCGAGCCTTTTAACAATGTATCCCAACAGATTCCTATTCCTGGTCATATACCCACAGCTGCTAGTTCCACCATTCATACGACAATACCACCCAATACCGGAATTTCTTCTAGTTGTATTCCAACAATCCCAATAAACGTTGAAGATCCTCTGAACGTACGACTGAAGTCCCTGGAAGAACAAAATCAAAAATTGTTCGCATTACTCACAAAGCTACCCGGAGCAGCAGTACCCGTCGAAGTCGAACCTAAAACTGGATTTCAGGCTTCACCGTTCGTTGATGAATTAGCTCTTGTTGACGTTCCTAAGAAATATACTATACCAGCTTTCGCAACAAAATATTCTGGAATCACAGATCCGGTCGAACATATAGCACAGTACAAGCAACTTATGTGGACAGTTCCTATACCGGCGCAATATCAAGAAGTCTGCATGTGCAAAAGCTTTGGATCAACTTTAACAGGAGCAGCATTACAATGGCTTATTAACCTAAAGCCAAAGAGTATTGGATCATTTGCAGAATTGGTGAACCAATTCACTCGACAATTTGCTAGCAGTCGTAAGATGGAGAAGCAGACCAGCGACCTGTACTATATCGTACAGAAATCTGGAGAAACAATCCGCGACTACTTCAACAGATTCAATGCAGCAATGATTGAAATAAAAAATTGCGACGTGAAAACAGCAATCGAGGCATACAAGCGTGGATTAGAAGATTCCTCTGGATTATATCTGGAATTAACGAAATATCCGCCAGAAAACTTCGACGACGTACGAGCTAGAACACTAGCTTTCATGAGAATAGAAGATGATGCTCTCTTCCGACGAAAGCATTCCGCAGAAAAGAAACCTCTTGGTGCTCAAAAACATGACTTTAAGCATAAAAGAGTAAACAAGATCGGAAATCCTCGATACGAGTCAAAAACTCGACCAAACAAAGGTACTGTTAAAATACGATATCCAGAGTTATCTACTTACAATTTTGCAGGTACATCAAAAGATTTGGTGGATTCGCTACGAAAGATTGATGCAAACGTACGATGGCCAAAGAAATCTGATAAACCAAGCAAGGACAAAGATCAGAACAGATGGTGCGACTTCCACGACGATCATGGTCATACGACGGATGAATGCATCAGTTTAAAGAAGGAGATTTCATATTTGAAATCTAAGGGGCATCTAAAAGGCCTCATCCCAGAAGAACAAGGACGACCAGCGTCACCGGTTCATACAAAAGTCATAAACTGCATCACTGGAGGATCAGAAGTTTGTGGACTTACATATTCAGCTGCAAAGCGACATGCACGAGATGGTCCAAGCGAACATCCTATCCCCGGAGAAGCCAAATCAAAGACAGAAAGAGAGCTCGACGCAATGGCAATCACGTTCGACCAAGACGATACACAGGGGGTCCATCATAAACATCATGACGCTCTAGTCATACAGTTGACAATTGGAAACTGTTCGACTAAGAGAATATTGATTGATGGAGGCAGTTCGGCAAACGTTATTTTTGCAGATACTCTTAAAGTCATGGGAATCGAACGGTCAGAAATCGTACGACGAAGTACTACTCTGATTGGATTCAATGGAGACCCGATGAACACTCTCGGAGAAATCATCTTGCCTGTCTACGCCAAAGGCATCAACAAACAAACAAAGTTCAATATTGTGGACTGCCAATCAGCTTACAATGTTATTCTTGGAAGACCATGGATCCACGAGATGAAAGCAATTCCTTCGACATACCATCAGAAGATCAAATTTCCTTCTCCATGGGGAATTCAAGAAATTGCTAGTGAGAACAAAGTCGCACGAGAATGTTACAAGATTACGATGAAGACAAAGTCGCAGGACATCTAGCAATTACAGAGCCAGGATGAGAGGAAATCGAACGACGATCTTCGGCTAGAAGAAGTCGTCCTTGATCCTGAACATCCTGATCGAAAAGTCTTCGTAGGAGCCTCGCTCCCCCTTGACATAAAAAATACGATTATATCTTTTTTGCAGGAACATTCAGACTGTTTTGCATGGTCGCACGAAGATATGGTTGGAATAGATCCAAGCATTATATCGCATAAATTGAACGTGGATCCTACGTTCAAACCCATTAAGCAGAAACGTCGCAAGTTCGCGCCTGAAAGAAATAAAGTGATCAACGATGAAGTTGACAATCTGCTTAAAACAGGGAAGATCCGAGAAGTCAAATATCCAGAATGGTTGGCTAATGTAGTCGTCGTACAAAAGAAGAACGGAAAATGGCGAGTCTGCATTGATTTCAGGGATCTAAACAAAGCTTGTCCAAAAGATCCTTTTCCTTTACCTCATATCGACGCCATGGTTGACGCGACAGCAGGACATGAATTGTTGACATTCATGGACGCATATTCAGGATACAACCAAATATTGATGCACACGGACGACCAGGAGAAGACTGCATTCATGACAGACAAAGGCATATACTGTTACAAAGTTATGCCATTTGGTCTCAAGAATGCAGGATCAACATATCAAAGATTGGTTAACATGATGTTCAAGGAACATCTTGGTCGAACAATGGAAGTTTATATCGACGACATGCTTGTGAAATCAGAACGTTCGATCGATCACGTCGCACATTTAAAGCAATCCTTCGATATCCTACGACAATACAAGATGAAGCTCAATCCAACAAAATGTTCCTTCGGAGTACGAGCAGGAAAATTCTTGGGGTACTTGGTCACGCAACGCGGAATCGAAGCAAGTCCAGAACAAGTCAAAGCTATCGTCGAGATACAATCTCCAAGGAATGTCAAAGAAGTCCAGAAGTTAACAGGACGAGTGGCAGCTTTAACCCGATTTATTTCACGATCCTCGGATAAATGCCATTTGTTCTACAATGTCCTACGAAAGAATCAAGGCTTCTTGTGGACAGACGAACATGAGAAAGCTTTGCAAGAACTAAAGCAATATATGACATCACCTCCACTGCTGACAAAACCAGTCGAAGGAGAAAGTCTACAGTTGTACTTGGCAGTAAGCAAAAATGCGACAAGTGCAGTACTTGTGCGAGAAGAAGATCAACGACAACAACCAATCTATTATGTCAGCAAATCTTTCCTCGACGCAGAAACCAGGTACACATCAATGGAAAAATTGCTACTAGGTCTTATGACGGCAGCAAAGAAGCTAAGGCATTACTTCGAGTCACATCATATCATTGTTGTGACCAATTATCCACTCAAGACGGTGCTTCGAAAACCAGAATTGACAGGACGATTAGCCAAATGGAGCATTTATCTCAGTGGGTTTGACATTGAATTCAAACCCAAGACGGCAATTAAATCGCAAGTATTGGCAGATTTTGTGGCAGAATTTTCTCCAGGACTAGAACCTACGACGTGCGACGAAGTTGTGATGATTTCAGACAACCAGCCTTGGATACTCTACGTTGATGGTTCCTCGAACGTACGAGGATGTGGATTAGGTATTGTCTTAAAATCATCACAAGGGGGAAATATAGTGTACTCCGTACGATGCAAATTCAAAGCCACAAACAATGAAGCAGAATATGAAGCTTTGATCGCAGGACTAGATATTGCTCTTAGACTGGGGGCAAAACAGTTGCACGTTCGAAGCGATTCTTTACTGGTCGTAAACCAAGTAAATGGAGATTTTCAAGCAAAAGACTCAAAAATGATGAGTTATCTCAAAGCCGTTAAAGATCGAATCGCACGATTTGAACAGTTCCTGATCGAGCAAATACCAAGAGATCTAAATATGCAAGCGGACGCACTGGCCAATCTGGGATCTGCATTTCATGATCCGTTCATGGAAAATATCCCAATACTTCATCTCACAACACCAACAATTGCGACAAACGATGAAGTACAGATGAACGAAGAAATTTACAATTGGTCGCTCGACATATGGAACTACCTCAAGCACGACCAACTACCTGAAGATAAAATAGAAGCTCGAAAGACAAGGTCGAAAGCTTCAAGATACACAATTTTTGAAGATCAACTTTATCGAAGATCCACAACAAGACTTCTTCTACGATGCGTCACAAATAAGGTACAAATCAATCAAATTCTCCAAGAGATGCACGACGGAGAATGTGGAAATCACGCAGGGGGCAGAAGTCTTGCTAGTCGAATCTCACGACAAGGTTACTATTGGCCTACTCTACGAGAAGATGCCATAATGTACGTCCAACGATGCGACGCATGTCAAAAACATTCGAGTATGATCCATCGACCATCTGAACCTTTACATTCTATTTTAGTTCCATGGCCCTTCATGCGATGGGGAATGGACATAGTGGGAAAATTACCTCCAGCCCCTGGACAAAAAGTCTATCTACTCGTGCTCACCGATTACTTCTTGAAATGGATAGAAGCTGGTGCTTTCTCACAGGTCCGAGATAAAGAAGTCATATCTTTCATTCAGAAAAACATCATTTATAGATTCGGGGTACCAGCTGAAATCATGTGCGACAATGGCTCACAATTTATAAGTGATAAGACTCGTACGTTCTGTGAAAAGCGAGGAATCAAATTAATCACTTCAACTCCGAGATATCCACAATCTAACGGGTTAGCAGAGTCGAGCAACAAAGTCATCATCAATTCAATCCGAAAGAGGTTGAAAGGAGCAAAAGGAAAATGGGTAGATGAATTGCCATCTGTCTTATGGGCAAATCGTACGACACCTAGAGCATCAACTGGACAAACTCCGTATTCTCTGGTATATGGATGCGAAGCAGTCTTGCCAATCGAAGCTCAAATACCAACTGCCAGAAGTCGCACGTATGATCAAAATGCAATAAATTTATCCTACGATCTTGACGCCTTAGAAGAAATCCGAGAAAAAGCACTACGAACGATGGCTGCACAGAAAGGAATTGTCGAAAGACACTTCAACAAAAAGGTAAAGGCAAAAATTTTTCAAGTTGGAGATTATGTCTTACGACATGTGTTTCAAAACACACAAGAGCCAAACGCTGGAAAACTTTCCATCAAATGGGAAGGACCTTACATAATTTCCAAAGTCATTGGAAATGGAGCATACAGACTTACGACTATGGAAGGTATGGAAATCCCACGAAGCTGGAACGCCCATCACCTCAAAAGGTATTATTTCTAAACCTACTTACATACGATTTATTCATTATCCATTACTGACTTAAGCATCGGAGCGCCGTTGGCTAAGCCAACGGCCACCCCTTAGTCATCCTTTTTCGCAGGTATCGCACGATAAATCGCATGGATCGCACGATTAACGCAAGTATCGCACGACTTAAATGCATGCTTATCGCAGGAATCGCACGACAAAAATCGCATGGATCGCAAGAAAACCGCTATAACGCACGATTATATCGCAAGAGCGCAAGTCAACTCGCCAGTCGCACGAATACTCTCATGAGTACAAAAGAAACGTTTCTATCATAAGTCTAAGGACTTTAAAACAAATGCATGCAAAAATAAAAGCTATAACGCATGATACAGGCTAAAACGCACGATACAGGCTAAAACGCACAGGCTAAAACGCATGATACAAGCTAAAACGCATAAGTTATAATAACACAATAGTGATAACGCACGATATTCAAACAAAATTTCTTTCATTAAACATTTTTTCTGCCTTAAAATGGCAGAGTACAAGAAAAGAAAGAAATTCTACGATTACAAAGATTAAAACTATTCTAAAGGAGCGTTGGTAGCAGGTGGATCTACGACAGGGGCCTCTTCAGTCTCTTCAGGATGCGCAGGAACGGATCCAGAGGTTTCAGGAACCTCCTCCTCGACACCTGCATCCTCGACCTCCGCGGGCTTTTCTTCGTCTAGGCCTTTTAGATCTTCCTCGTCGAGAAGGTCTTCAGAGCCCATCACTTGAACGAAAGAAGCCACCTCGTCCTTTGCCATCTGAGAAGTCACAGTCCCAGCGGCTATTCGTCGCATGACCGCAGTACGTGTGACCACGCGAACTAAGGCGGCGTCATCTTCCAGTTCTTGGATCTTGGACGATAGAGCTTCTTCCCTCTCAGCTTTCTCCCGTCGAACGACCAACAACTCCTTCTCCAACTCCTTGGTGTGGTCCAAGGCCAACTTCAGCCGTTCTCGCTGTTGAACTTGGAATTGCTCGCTGAGTTCCAGCTTGGATTCCAAGTCCCCAATCTGGACCGACTTGGCATTAACCTCGTCGGACAGTTGGACCAGTTTCTTTTTGGCCTTGTCGGCCTCTTTCCTGGCCACCTTGGCATCATTCTGGTTCGACGCCATCTCCTCTTTGATTTTAGCCATCCGAGTATGGAGGCTAAGACTGGTTTGGAGAGCCTACAAGAAGAAAAAAGAGAAAGTTAGAAGCTGTACAAGAAAAATAAAAATAAAATCGTACGACAGGGACTTACCAAGAAGGAGATACCCGCGATGGAGGCATCAAGGTCTTCGATGTCGGCCTCCTCCATACGCGCCTTCTGAGCAGGGACGTGAAACTGCTCCAGGACAGGGAAAGTGGCCGCCGTCCTGATCACATCGTCCACCATGAAGTCAGAAGGGATCTGGATCGTCATGGTCGTAAGACCAGACCCCTCTTTCTCCTTGCCCTTGTCGACCTTCGACGCAGGTTGGCTGGACGCACCCTCTCCCTTTGCAGGAGGGGCGAAGCTAAGAGGGATAGCCTCTATCCCACCTTCAGCCTTTCGCTTGGCATCCTTAGGTGGGGTATCCAAAGAAACGTACGACGATCGCGTACGTTTAGCCACTAAACCCTCTTGGGCCGCAGCCTTCCTTTTGGCAGCACGAGCAGCTGCTTCCATCGTCGACGCCTTCTTAGAAGCTGAACCTACACAAAAGAGAAAAATCAGAATCTAAAAAAGATTACTACAAACTTTAACAATAACGTAAGATACTTACCTTCCATCTCTGCCTCTTCGATCACCTGCACCTCAGGTTCAACGTCACTTTCGTCACCACCCTTCGATGTCCTATACGTGCGATCCGTCACACTATAGCTGAGGAAGTGCGAGATCAACTCGGTCGACTCTTCGGTAGTCTCGAACGTAAAGCTGACAGCTGCGAAAAGAAAAACATACGATTAGTATTGAAAAATAAATAAAAGCACAATAATGAGTAACGAACGTCCAAATTACCATTGGAATTCCATTCAGGAACGACCCAAGACTCATCAGCGACCGAAGACGTCTGGACGAAGACGTAACGAGACTTCCACCCTCGATCATTCACTTGCGTGCGATGAACAAGCATGGTGTCATTCCTACCCTTAGGAAACAACCCATAACGGTTGTAGGGCAGTTTCGTCACGTTGTAGGCAGAGAGAAGGTCGTCTACAGAGAAGGCACGACGACCCCAATCCTTGGTCACCCGTTCGATTACCAGGATGACGCGCCAGAACTGGGGCATCAACTGTCCCGGAGATAAACCAAAGCGAGTCATGAACGCCCTCGCCAAAGGAGAGTAAGGCCATCGAAATCCGATCTTAAACGGATATTCGAACAGGGCAAAGAACCCCGTCGGAGTATCCGCCGGCCGGATCTCTCCGGCCACTCTTATTTGAGCACCCTCTGGTAACCCTGCCAGTTCCCTCAACTCTCCTACTTCTAGACTTTCCGTAATCGAACTCCTAACTTCCGACGACATAATGAACTCTAGTCGACCTAAACTATTTCTCAAACGGGTGAACCTAAGGTTATCTAAACCTCTATTACTCTTATTTGCTATTGATTTCAGACGCATGAAACAGGGAAGAAGAAGGTACCTTATAAAGCCTAGTCGCACGAAATCTTTGCCAAAAATAGTCGGATTACGATCTTGTGAATCGGAACGAAAATTAGAGAAGATTTTGTAAAATCTTTTCTTCCTCTGAATACTCATATTTATAGCAACTAAATCATACGAGTAATCCAAGATAATCGCGCCACGTATCAACAGTTAGCCGTTAGAAAGACACGCGTCCAGGATAACGGTTAGATAACGGCTAGATAACGGCTATTTTCTCAACGATAATTCGACCGTTTACCAACGTATTTTTACTCTTTGTCCAGCGAATTAAAGATTTAGATAAAATTAGAATTATTTTCTAAATCTTGGGGGCAAATTGTTAGGGTAAAAATCTACAATCGCACGACAACCGACTGTAATCGTAAGGTAAATGTTAGGACAATAGTCCTGTATTAAGATAAGGTCCTGAGATAAAACCTAAGAGGACTATCGAACAAAGATCAATAAGCATCGAACGTATACAATAAATAAGACGCACGATGACTATATTGTCGTACGACGATACTAACGAATAACATACAAAGTTTATATGTTTGATGCAGATAAGCTGATTATCATATCTAACAATTGTCCACCTTTGAGGAAATCGGAAATTGAGTACTATGCTCGTTGAAGTCCATCATTACAATGAGCAAGTCGAAAGTTATGTATCGTTCGACAACATCAAGATCGACCGTTACAAGCAAGATTCTCGCAGCAGTTACAATCTGGACATTAACTCTCAGCAATACCGTTGGACAGTTACTCTCCGAGCATTAATTGAAGACAATAACGTTGGACGGTTACGATTCAATCATTGATGAGCCACAATACCGTTGGACCGTTATTATCAAGCTACTATAAAAGAAGGATCAAGTCAACATTCGAGGACACGAAGTCTATCTGAAGCTCACAAGTTCTATAATCATTATTCTTGAGAATCATCTGTAATTTACATTCGATTTCATACTTCTCTCAATTGTAATCGTACGATCAAAGCTGTACACTTGAAGGATATCACCCCTGATTGGTGAACATAGTGCTCTGTCGACTTACCTTTTAGGTCGACCGCAGGTTTTTTCCTCCGTCGTGAGGTTTTTCCTGCGTCATCAAATTATTTGTCTCATTTTATTTTTCCGCACTTATCATTGATTGTAATTTCTTTCTCTCGACGGTTAAGCCTCACACAAGTTTCTTACGACATCGAGTTGTGTAATTTTTTACATTAACAATAACTGAAGCTGAATTCTCGATCATAACGTCTGAGTTTTTAATGAGGGCATATCTCTGTTTAAACGGTCACATAACGGTTGATGCTTGATCGATGAGACCAATCGTACGTTTATATATATCGTACGATATGCTTCAATGCTTATTGTAATGATGAACTTCTCATAGCATAGTACTCAATTTCAGATTTCCTCAAAGGTGGACAATTGTTGGATATGATGATCGATCTTATCCTGCAATAAAGATGAACTTTACAGGTATATCGCTTGTTAGTAACATCGTATAATTTGTCATATATCGTTCGATAATAACTTATCTATGTTCGAGGGTATCCATATCTTCATTTCAGGACCTTATCTTAATACAGGAATATCATCCTGGAAGATATCTTACGATTCCAATCGTTTGATCGTTCGATGATAAAATTTCACCTAAACACTCACCTAGTCGGATCTTGAGTAAGAACCCTAGAACTTGAAGAACACAATTCTTTGCAACAATGGAGATGGAAGATGAGGTGAAGATGATGAAGAACAAGCTTCCAAATCTAGCTAGACTTGCATCAATCCATCAATGGAATCTTGAAGAGCTTGGAAGGAGAAGAAGGTAGGAAGAAAAATCTGCCCAAATGGATGAGAAATGAGGAAGATATGCCAAAAAGAAGAGAGGAGGGTATTTAACCCGTTTTTCCCAAATTGCAGATTTGGCGCTGATCATGGCGCTGATCAGATCAGCGCGGAGATTAGCGCCAAGGCAAAATTGCTCCGCGCTAATCATCGCGCTAATCATCGCGCTAATCAAATCAGCGCGGGACGTACCGCCGACACCAGGTCAGAACTCAACAGCAGGTTTGGCGCTGAACATGGCGCTAATCAGATCAGCGCGGAGATTAGCGCCAAGACAAAATTGCTCCGATTTCGATTCCGAAAGGACCGTTAGACTCGTAATTGAATTCTTTAACATACTAAACCATAAAATGCAAGGTTTGATCCAATGTTCTATTTTCCAAATTTTATCAAAGAGTCATTATCACAACCGAAAATTAAGGGTGCTACACAATAATCAAGAATCGACTCCTTTTGTGTATGAACACTCAAAAACAACTTCACAAGCTATTGTAAACTTATTATTCAACTGATGATTTTCTGCTACAACTTGATACCCTTTATATAGGGCTGGAAAACATAACTCTCTTGGAAATGAGAAGACTCAAGAAAGACTAAAAGTTGGAAGCAATTAAAGAACTATTGATGGAACAATTAAAGAGCTATTCATGAAGCAATTAAAGGACTATTGATGAAGTCTTTACGAGAATAATCTAATTTTCTTTGGGCTGCCAGAAAATTAAACTTCTCCCTTTAATTGTTTCAAACCCAAAATAAGAGTCTGAATCGATCCCAAGGTGAGCTCGAGACATGAAATGGGCTGGTTGTGTACTGGCTGAAAATTACATGGATGCCCCCGCATCATTAGGGATAGGAGAAAACCACAATTATTTCTAGCATATTTACATCTTCTCTCTTTTTGTTGCCATCTTGTAAAGTAGATGGGTTGTATCTTTTTCTTCGACCTCTTCTTCTAAGGATATCACTAGCCTCTTTTATATTCCTAATGTTTTCTTCAACTTGAGCTTCTAACTACATATTGAATACTCATTCCTATTAATCTAATTTCCAAGTTCTGGAGGCTAGCCCTCGTCTCTTGTTGAAATTCCATTGTGTTAAGGGCTAATGATTTAAGAATCTCTATGAGGGACATATACCGTAGCGGAGGTACCTTAGCACCAGAAGGTGCATTGCTACCTCCTCAACGTTTGATTTTTTTATGTAGTACTAGTTGGAGACAAAATAATCTTTTAATAGGCTAGGCCCCACCCGACTTCCCAAAAAGTCAACCCCCTTAGAGTTAGGTATCAAAGAAGCAATAACATTATAGTAAATCACGTTTGGATGCCCATGCTCTCTATTGCACGATCTCTCACTGCCTCCCCTTTTCGACTAGTGACTGCTGGCGCTGACCATTGGTTGATGCCCTGCGCTGCTAGTCTGCTACTATATATTAAAATACGAAAATCAAATCCGCAATCCAAATTCAGACATACTAAAGTCCAATAAACCCAAACTAAACCCAATAAAACCAACTAAGGCCCACTAAACCCAATTAAAGCTCAATTGAACCAAAATATGCCCAATAAAACCAGTTAAAGCCCATTAACGTAATTAAGGCCCAATTAAAGCCCAATAAAATGAACAAAGGCCCAATAAAATCTAGTATATACCAATTAAACAAAAAAACCCAAGAAAGTCGATTAAACTTGTTAAAATCCAATAAAGCCTAATTAGATCGAAAGAGGCCCAATAAACCCAATTAAAGCCTATTAACCTATCTAAGGCCCAATAAAACCGAATAAAGCCCAGTAAACTCAAGTAAAGTTTAATAAAACTGAACACAACCCCAATGAACCTAATTATAACTTGATGGATTGTATTAGGTGTTCTTAGGCTGTAGCGAGCTGTGTTAGGCCTTTGGGTCGTCTAGATACGTATAGTATAATGAATAGATCTACATGCATTAGATGTTGTGAATGATCAATAGTGAAATTTATTACAACATAACAGGTTATGGTTTTCTTAATGAACTGTAAAATCAATGAAGGTCCGTATAACACCAAATAAGGTCACATAAGTTGCAATATAATCGAATAAAGCCTAGTAAACTCAACTAAAGTCCAATAAAGCTTAATACAACCCAACAAATCTAATTACAACTTAATGGATTGTATTAGACCTTCATGAGCTGTAAGGACCTTAATCATGAACCGTGTTAGGCCTTTGGGTCGTGTACACACGTATAATATATATAATGAATGCACATACATGCATGGGATGTTGTGAATGACCGATAGTGAATTGTATTACATCATAACGGTTACAACCAAACTTATAATATATATTAATCCCTCGCTGAAAATGGTCGTTGATTCCCCCTTCTTGTAGTGTTTTCAGCCGAACTTATATATATATATATATATAGAGAGAGAGAGAGAGAGAGAGAGGAAGGTGAGGAGCAATCTCAGTCACTCATCTTTGGTTACGGTGGGCGTGATCACGGAGAATTTACGCAATTCATGGGAGGGTAGAGATTATTAAAGGGGGGGACCGGTCAAAGCCGCATTTATTGACCGGATGAGTGGCTGAGATTGCTTCTCACGTTTTCTTAAAAAGTTATGTTTCTCATTTTAAGAAAGTATAACTTTTTAAGAAAACGCGAAGAACAATCTCAACCACTCATCTCGGTCAACAAAGACGGCTTTGCCCGGTCCTCCCCTTTAATAATTTCTACCCTTCCATGAATCGCGTCAATCCTCCGTGATCACGTCCACTCTAACCACGAGATGAGTGGCTGAAATTGCTCCTCACTTTTTCTTAAATTGACATGCTTCTCGTTTGAACCTTCGCCTATATATATATATGATATTAGCGGCAACCACATGATCTTATATGTATGTATGGATAAGCCTACACTTTATCACCTCCATATATACATAACTCTATCACATAAGCCGCTAATGATATATGTATATGGATCCATATATCTATACATAAGCCGCTAAAACATGGAAGTGTATATGTATGTATGTATGGTGACCTCTATTAGCGGTCGCCAATGGGTATTTTGAACATTTTAGGAAGAAAATGGGCAGGAGGTAAACTTTATTTTGTAAAATGGATAAAATAATTATTTTTTCTAATTTTAAAGCCAAACTTTATCCTAAACTTCCAAATGTTCCATACATATAAGCATATTTTGAAATCCATATTCGAGTAATCGCCTCCAACTCATTGCCTTCACCTCACTCTCTTAGTAAAATCCAATCGACAAATATCGACTTATAGATCAACTATCGAAGATTCAAATTTATGTATTGAAAGTTTAATAAATTGCCACTTATTTATGGTTTGTTTAATTTTTTGTCTAGAAGGTTAATTAAAACCAACCTGCAAACAACCTAATTTAATGCATCAATTTATAATTATACAAATGCAACTTGAATGCACAACTTCTTTAATTGAGTGCTTACGTTACAATTTTTATTTAATGTTTTCTAATAAACATCCGGTACTATTTTTCTATTTATATTTAATCAATTTTAGCAAGCACAAATGTTAATTTAAAGGCTTATATAAGTTATATTAGAAAGTTATGAATTAAATACTTCTTTTCATCTTCCCATTGGTTTATATATATTAATAAATAAACATTATTATATGGAAATATAATATAAGTTGTATTTTCTTTTCTTTTATTTAATTGTTGATACGTCGTTAGATTGAGTAAAATCAAATGCAACAAGACGAAATCGGTATAATAATTAGAGTCCTTTCCTAGAGTAAGATTCCACTTCACCATTTGTTTTACTGTTAAAATATTAATCAACTTTTTTTTCTTTTCTAGATCTTCTAAATAAAATATAAAGATTTTGTGACCATTTTTGTCAACACAATTTCCTTTTTCCCACACATACCCTACAACATTTATAATGTTCTAACTTCTAAGGCCATCCTCAGTGGTCACGGTTGGTATCAATGGTATCAGCTGCCACCTCAGTCCCACATCAGCTTTTCACTATCTTACCAACAGCTTATCAATCCATACCAATTCATCCTCAATGGTAGTAGCTTCTTGCTATTTACATTTTAGTTAATAAAAAAAAAAAAAAAAGAGGAAAAGAAAAGATAGAAAGAAGAGAGAGATAGAGAGGGGGGGGGGGTAGTCTTCACAACTGGCATTGGGGTGCCGTACCGGCTACCGTGCCAGTTACCCTCGGCGGTGTTGCCGGGGGTACCGCACCGGTACCGGTGGCGTGCCGGTCCCGTACAGCTTGGGTTGCGGATGGCCTAAGTATATATATATATATACATATAAAGGTGGGTTCATACGCGAACAATGTCAATTTAAGAAAATGTGAGTACGAATCTCAGCCACACATCTTCGGTTACGATGGATGCGATCACGGAGGATTAACGCGATTAATGGGAGGGTGGATATTATTAAAGGAGGGGACCCGGAGAAAAGCCACATTTATTGACCGGATGCGTGGCTGAGATTCGTCCTCACGTTTTCTTAATGTTTCTCGCATGAACCATTCTTTCTCTCTCTCTCTCTATATATATATATATATATATATATATATATATATACACATATAGAGAGAGAGAGAGCGCGAGAGAGAAAAGTTTATTTAAAAACCAAAACATTTGTAAAAACCATAAACATTCATGGTTTTTTGGCTTAAATCAACGAAAACACTTCGTGGAGGTGTTTAATATGATGCAAATGTTTCATATAATTCTTTTTTTTTTTGATGAAGTTGTGTCATATAATTCATATTTTTTTTTAATTCATATAATTCATATTTTTTTAATCCTATGAAAACTTGTCAGTTTTACAAAAAAAAACACCAAAAAAATGAATTATATGAAACATTTGTATCATATTAAACAACTCCACGAAGAGTTTTCGTTGATTTAAACTATGAAACCATAAATTTTTACGGTTTTTACTAATTGTTTTGATTTTTAAATGAAATTAATTCTCTCTCTCTCTCTCTCTCTCTCTCTCTCTCTCCTCCCCCCTCTCTCTCTCTCTCTCTATATATATATATATATAAATAATTAGGTTCAAATGTGAACTCAATTTTGGTTGTGAATTTGAGGACGAATTTCAGCCACACATCTTCGGTGACGGTGGATGCAATCACGGAGGATTGACGTGATTCACAGGAGGGTGAAGATTATTAAAGGAGAGAACCTGGTCAAAGACGTCTTTATTGACCGGATGAGTGGCTGGAATTCAATCTCATGTTCACAATTAAAATTGAGTTATTTGAACTTTCCCCCCTCTATGTATATATATATATATATATGTTACATTGTAAGTTGGTTGTTTAGATTAAATTTATCTCTTTAACTAGAAAGTATGAGCTAATTGAGGTTTTCATGTGATTGAAAATTAGTTTAAAGGAAATGATAAATTGTACGGAATTGTAACATATTCTTTTTGTGTTCCTACTTTTACTAGTAGTTTTTCTTAATTTTTGTCATTTGATGATTTGTAAATGTTGATTACGATATAATTCAATTTCCTTAACATGGTATCGATATTTTTATTTTTATTTTTCAATTCAGGCCACTATGTTAAATTTTAAAGATTGTAATTATATTACCTTTTTAACGAGTTTACATATTACTACAAAATTTACGATCTTTATTGTTCTTATAGAAATGGAACTATTTTACTTGGATGACATTAAAGTGAAAACAAAAATACCGTTACTACGTCAATGGAAGTTGATGTTAATAGGCATTTATAGCTCATTCGTTAAAAAACATCTTTAAATATTTCGTATGTCACATCATAGATATTTAAATGAAAGTTAAAAAAATTAGTATCCTAAAATAAAAAATAAAAATAAAATACATTTCATATCAAAGCAATTTATCTTTAATTTAAAAGTCAAACAAGTTCCATTATTCAACTCTATAGTCTATACCGATATATTAACTAAATAAACACATAACTTTCATAGACAACCTACTGATGTATGTTTCATCATTTCTTGTGTAGCTTCTATATACATAAATGTTTGTTTCTTTAGTAGCAGAATAAACGTTTATTATATATACAATACCAGGTACTAGTTTTATTAAACAATAAGCCTTATTTACGTAAACAATTAACAGTCTGGAATTCTAAATATAAGTTAATAAATTTTATTAATCTATTAAAATAACACCAAAATATACCTTATTTAAAAGTAAACTCTTGCTAGAGTGGCAATAATGTAAGGCTTTAGTCCCTTTCACAAGTTTGTACCCCCACCAACTTGACATATTATTTGAAGTATTTAAGGGTTAGGGTTTTTACATTATTGATGCTTGAACCATGAGTATATGGCACCTTAGTAGGGGCTTTTAAGTCTTTTTTGTAAGTTCATATAACTTGGACTAGATGTAATCTTTGTTCTAGTGTGAGCCATGCCCTATAAACAATATATCAATTGAAAGCACATCCTCCTACAAATTATATAATTACTATAATCTAGAGCTAATTAGGAGGATCTTTAATTAGATTTTTTTCCCCTAAAAAAGTAGACTATAGAAAAGAATATAAATAGGGAGGATCTATGTAAACTATGGCAGTCTCGATCATGTCATCGCTTGATTTGTAATTTATGTGTTTCATCATCAATAATATTGTTACTATACTACAATAACATATGGAGCTTAATTTTTAAGTTTTGATGGTTTACAACGATGGAAACAAAAACATGATCTGTAAGTCGTTTAGGTTGTATTAATTTGGTACATGGGACCTAGTTGGTTGGGTAGGACAAAACTTATGGTCCCATATTTGGTGCGATATTGAAGGGAAAAAACTCAATGTTTACAATTGGAATACCATGGAACATGGACAAGCAAGCATGGACAGAATGATACAACACGCAACAAAGAAAACATTTTTTCTTGTTCCATCAAAATAGGCAGAACAAGATGGGACACAAACTACACATAAGTTAACCAAACAACTAATAATCTACACCCATTTGAAATACACACACACACAGGGATCAAGAGGTTCAAATTAAAGAGAAGTGCAAAAATAAATAAATGAGAAGTTGAGGAGTGATCTCCATCTTTCATCTGGTCAAGAATTGCGGCTTTAACTATGAAACACTGGATAATTCCTTGCATAGATTTGAAGAAGACGGAAGGGCAGTTTCGTAACTTTTACAAATAGACGACAGAAAATTCATATATGAGCTCGTGATTGATATATGAATTACACGGTTTCACGTATGAACGTATAGTTTGTATAGGAATAAGCTCAATTAATCATAACGCTTAATCAATAAAAAAATCCATGGTTGTAGATGATTGATAAGTTTTTACAAATGGTCTAGTTTGTAAAATAAAACCACCATATGTATAACCCTAGTATTATATTTGCTTAATTGGTCATCATCGCCTATCGCTGTTGCCACAACTGACAACCACCTTTACCTCCTACTTTATTAAAATAACCTCTTTCACCACCTCTACAACCATCGTCTGTGACACTGATTATCACTACCATCGACTACCTCTACCTCCACCATAACCACGACCATCACTACCACTTCCACGACCACGACCACCACCATTACCTTGGTCACACCAGCCACAACAACCTCCTCTACTGTTGTTGGGCGCCACCATGTGTCGCATCCACCACCTTCACGTCCTCAATAGTCACTGTGGTCAACCAACCACCACTACCGCTTCCTCGACCACCAACTGCAAAAAACTTCTCCATGCATTTGTCAAGTCATAAAGATCTTCTGGACCGAATATAACATAGTTGTTTTCTTTCTACGGATCATGTTTTTTCAATCTACCATCAATTATATCAAATTTTTATTCATGTATGTATTTATATATATGAAAACCAAAAATGTGTAAAACTGTTTATAAATTAAATCATGGTGGTGCTATCACACAGATCCGATAGCATGCATGTGGGGAAGGGTTATTACTTCGTTGTTTGTGCACAACGGGGAGTTTAGTTTTGAGGGGAGAAAGGGGTTTTCTGGACAGCTCGTGGGGTATAATTAAGAAGTTGGACATAGAGATTTCCTATTACAATTTCTCTCTTCGCGATCTGCTTTTCCTTGACAAAAACAACGAGTCTTGGAGCTAAAAAATGGAAAAAGACAGTAAGTTTACGGTTTCTTTGCTTAGGAAAATTCTTGATTAATCGTCCTTGACTGTCCTCGACATAGCAAGAATTGGCATCGATTAGTTCTAGGGAAAGCTAACCTTTTGATTCAGAGATCACGTCTAAGGAAATTGTCTACGAAACATAATTTGATTAGGAAAGATGTCGATCAGGCTCCCAATCCGCAACACCGTCTATGGGTGTTTTCTAATTCCTCCGTGTGGTTTAAAAACAGATGTAAAAATAGGGAGAATATAACTTGGTACACGTGACTTTGTTATCCTCTCGTCAATTCTTGACTTCTTGTTTCATTAGCTTCTTGCTACCTTAGTGAATAAAATATGTTGTTCAAAAAATACCATTCAAATATTTACTTTATTTGTATTATTTATGATATATAAAATCATCAAATAATTTTAGACTTATCTGATACTGCCTATTCGGTCATAATTATATATAGTGATACAAAGACAAACACATGTCCAATTCTGTAAAGTAGTGCCTTCTTTTCCTATCCAACTTTATTTGTCATATCCAATCCATTTTTATGTGTATCGAATGCTACCATTTGAATTCTTAGTGTGTTGGTACCATATTATGTAACTATAATTAGGTTCTATTTTATTTTGTGTTACGGTAATCTTTTTGTTCCATAAAAAAAATGCTTTCTTGGATTCGTGTTTGTCGGAATACAAGAATACAAGGAACCAAAAAGCAACTTAGGAGTCTACGATAGATGTAGACATAACAACTTATCCATTATAGAAGAAATAATTTTACATTGCCTACCTTACAACTAATTAATTTTCAAAAGCATCTTTAAAGAAACAACTTTTCAAGTGACCTATAAATAAAGGTAATTTCTACTAGTTAAGTTTTTTTTCCCACATTATATTTCAGTTATATATTTAAACACTCGCTTATAAACATCCAAAAATCTCCTTATCAAGTTTGAAGGCGAAAGGTTCTGCATAGTTGTATTCCTATGCAGGAAAAAGAATCCCCGATCTCTTGCATCGGAATACAACTATGCCAAATCCCAGATCGAGGATGATTGGTGAAACATTATTTGCTGCTAGTTATCGACAGTTCGTAGTAATTCATGGGGAATACACACACACACACACACACACACACACACACACACACACATATATATATATGAGATGTGAGACTCAAAATTACTAGGTAGTTACATATTCATACAACGCAACTAGCGGAATATGGAAGTTTACTGTATATCGAAGATAAAAACTTGCAATAATTCATTATAATAGGAAATCCGAAGTCCAATCTATACTTAATATATTTGGAAACATGTGTTTCCAAAGAACATATCTACCATGTGGAAAGATTATTACTATACAATCAAAAAGACTAATCTCTAAGTCACTCCCCAATTATAGTCACACCCTTTATAGATTTAATTGGCATATAGATACACTTAACTAACTCACGCATAACTTCTTTTATAAACATAGCCCCAGCCGTCTTTTGTTGCCAAATCTATGTGGGATATGCTTTCAGGCAAAGACTCTTAACAACTCATAACTATGAACATATTATATTAGTGATTTATAGATGTTATACTTATGAAATCTATAAGCCTAAATTGCTTCATAAGATATATATCAAATATATTATCTTTAGCAAAAACTAAACAACTATACAAGCTTAGTCAGATGTTAAACATGTAAGTGCATCTTCAAGAGCTTCTCTATTTTTTTTTCCTTTCAAAATGGAGAATTAAAGTCTAAAAATCTTTATAAGAAAATGCATTCAACTCCTTATAGATCCTCCATTTTGGAGATAACATCATTACTTGTCTTATTAAAATATTATATATCTAATAGAAAAACTAATTATCTCTCATGATAATCATTTTTTGGCGACTTCTTCGAATTTATAGATTTTTGCATTATCTCTCCTACTTTCTTTATTTGGGAGAATCTATTGGAGCCAAAATTTGTTCAAGATCTTAATTTACTCCATTTTGAAGAAGCTGTTGGAGATGCCTCGACGTAGATACGGAGCTTTAATTCAAGGGACTGAAAGCGGAAACTGTTGAACCATAAGGAACCTATATGTAAGTTCTACTAAACAGTATTAATAAATGGAGATAAGAGTGATTGATCCAGCTAAAACTCCAACCACTTCCAAAAGCAAGAAAAGGTGTACATTTTTGGTCCCAATTGACAAGTAGTCCTCTTCAAATTTCAGCCTCTTAAAACCATCTAATCTTCCCCCAGATATGGAACTTCCTTCACCAATGTCTTCCTATACCACTATAGACTTCACCCCCACTTCTCTTTGTTCATGGGATGAGCTTCTTTTCTCTCACCATATGCTCTCAAAATTCCAAATAAAAGAAGAAGAATTCATCTCTTTCCCGGATCGCAATGACGACCAATACGAGCATTCGTCCGAAACCGACACAAACAAAACCCTACACAACGAAAACGAGACCTTAGAAGCGACCCCGAAGCCGAAAGAAGAGGCGGAAGTACTCCATAAAAAGCGGTTCATAGGCGTCCGAGAAAGGCCATGGGGAAAGTTTGCGGCCGAGATAAGGGATTCCACTAGAAACGGGATTAGGGTTTGGCTGGGGACGTTCGATAGCGCCGAAGAGGCGGCTTTAGTTTACGACCAAGCCGCATTTTCGATGAGGGGCTCCTTGGCTCAGCTCAACTTTTCGATGGAGAGAGTGAAAGAGTCCTTAAAAGGGAAAGGCTACAGCTGTTTCAAAGATGGATCTTCACCAGCAGCAGCCATAAAGGAGAGTCATAGGGTCAGAAGGATTTCTAAAACTAAGAGAAACCATAATAAGATGATGAATCAAGTAGTGTGTTCAAAAGCTCCTCCTGTTGTTTTTGAGGACTTAGGATCTGATTTGCTTGAACAGCTCTTATTTACATCTGATCAGAGTTTTAGTACTTCCAGTTCTAGTACATGTTCATAGATTCGATTTAGTACTATATTCATTGTGAATCTTTCTGTCGTTTTTGATTGATTTTATGAAATTTTTTTCTTCCATTTTTGCTAGTTCTCCTTACTTCCTTCTCTTCTTTAATTTCTGTTTTTGGGAATTTGATTTTTTTTTTTTTTCCAATTGAGCATAATCATTTTATTATTAATATTACTATATAATATACACTAATAGTTAATCATCAACACATTAATTATATATAGTTGGTAGGGGATTGTTTACAAATTAATTATGAATTTTCTTTAAGGGGCTGAAAATCCTTTATTTATGATTTTATACTAAAAACTTTAAATTTTTGTATGAACTATAAATCAAATTACAACAATAATGGAATCAACTTTGATCATATTAATCAAATTCGTCCTTAATTTTAGGAACCAACTTCGAATTTAAAGAACAGGTGATCAAATTTATGCTCACAAAATAAACTACCTTTAAATTTGGTTCTCGAAAATGAGAATTTTTGAAAGTTGTCTTTCTTTTTGTAAAATAACACAAAGATTAAATCCATCCCATTTTGGTACAATTTCTTATTAGTTATGTTTATAGTTATTTTATATTTTTTTAAACATTTTGGGTCGAGTTGCATTTTGTTATTAATTAGCTACTTTTGTGTCTTGCCAAAAAAGAAAACTGTTATCAAAGAAGGCAACTAGAGAAAGAAATAAACATCAATGGAAATGGCCAACAGAAAAGGAAAAAAAAAAAAAAAACCGATCCAGAGAACTGCCATCATTATCCACATAAAATTCGAGAGAAGTAGTTGTGTTGATCCTTTGGGTGTCTCGAAAAGATTATCTTCCAACCACCAACACAAACACCCACACTAAAAGCTAAGCCTATTAGATATGCTCAAGTGTTCAAAGATAATGTAATTAAATGTCTTTAAGAGTTTGAGTTTTTATATTAAATATTTCCTAATGCATGAGTGACCACCAAAATCATCCTACTTGGCTAATTTTACAGATTTGATTAATTACTTCTCGTGTGTTCTAACCAATGTTCTAAAAGGCGCGTCATAACGTCGAGGCGTCACCTTGCCACCACGTTAACCCCATGGCGTCGATGTACGGCGTCTAGCTCGTTGAGGCGCGTTATGGCACGCCTTGGCGTTAAAATGTGTAATTATGATTTTTTGAATCTTTGTATCTCGAACTTCGATTAGAGTTTTTCCATTCATATCAGTTAGAATTTGCCCGTTAATATATATTAGAATTTAGAAGTTCTTCTATTTTACCATTTTATACATATACATAAACACATACACACACACATATATATACATATATATAGAGTGCATTTCAATTGTAAACCATGTTTTTAGTGGGAACTTGTTAACTAGATCCTAACCATCCATATGCAAGATCGATGGTCAAGATTAAATGAATAGTTTTCTTCGAAATTAACTACCCTATCTATATAAAAGAAACTATCCATAGTTTTTGATTGATAATAAAAAAGAAATGTCAAATTTCTAGTTTTTTCTATTTTTGATAATCATATAGAAAAACTGTTGGAGCAATTTAAAGAACAAAAACCTCATTTCTCTTTATAAAGAAGCTGTTGGAAATGCTCTAACTACCTAGTTCGTTAAAGATAAAAACCATGAGCATGGCTGTAGTTATTTTTTATGGATTGGAGGACCATCTATAACTTTTATACAACCACAAAGACCAAAGTTGTATTCATTCAAAAATGCATAATACTTTAACACCTTCTCGTTTTAATGATTACAATATTGATATTAATATTTATTTATGACCACGGTAATAGTTATTTTATATAACCACAAAGACTACATTTGTATTTATCTAAAACGTAACTTCATATTAATATTTATTTAACATTCTGATTCATTTAATAAAAACCACATCTCTTCCTATCATTTAGTTTTAAGGTTATTGATAGGAGGAATATATAAAAAAATCTATGACAGCTAGATGTTTTAACCTTTAGAGAATTTTTACATTTCCTTTTTAATTATTTTTATTATAAAAAATCTATTAAACACTTTCTAAGAGCATCTACAATGTATCAGCTTTTCACTAAGTTTTTTCACAACTTTTTTCTTACGTATTATTACTAACTCAAGAACCTAAAAAACTCTACTTACCTCCACTATATGAAAACCTCACCCCAAGCTTTTTTCATAGATTTTTCAAACCTTTTGGGTTTCATCATGCTAAAAATAAAAATAAATTTAATATCTGTATAAAAGTATGAAAAATAAAATAAAAAAAGTAAGTTTCAAAGTATGCAATAAAAATTATAAAATATATAATTAATTTAATATTTTTATTAATGCATAATAAAATTTAAATATGAAAACTTTACAAATATTAAGAAATAAAATCGATTAATTGATAAAATAAGAAACTTTTATAAAATTTTATAAAGTTAAAATTTATTAAATACGAAAAATTTATGAAAAAACAGGTCTTTCAGTTACGAGCTATGACGTAAAACCTCACTAGAACCTCAAACGGAAAACCTCACCACTATGTGAAAAACCTCCAAATGAGGTTTTTGCTTTTTCAAAAACCTTTGAAAAAATTCTTAAAAGCACATTGTGGATGCTCTAAGAGTTTCTACAATGTATAAGTTTTTTTATCAAGCTTTTTCACAGTTTTTTTCTTACGTATTATTACCACTTCAACAACCTAAAAACCTCTACATGTTTTCACAATCTGAAAAACCTCATCCAAGCTTTTACCTTTAGAGAATTTTTACACTCCCTTTATAATTTATTTTTAGGGTGTTGTAATCTGGACCTCCATAGGTCTTTTTTTACTAACATACAAATAGACCCCTCTACACTGGATCTCATCTCTACACACACATAAATTTATCCATACCCCTTTATAAGAAGGTTCATTTATAATTCCCCTATTTTTATTATAAAAAAAATCTAGAGTAAATTATTGATTTGGTCCCTGTGGTTTGGGAGTTTTTATGGATTTGGTCCCTAAACTTTAATAATTATAGATTTGGTCCCTGTGGTTTGCAAATTCTATTGGATTTGGTCCTTGTGGTTTGCAAATTCTATTGGATTTGGTCCTTATGGTTTGAAAATTCTATTGGTTTTGGTCTCTGCCTATTTGCACTACCAGGGACTAAATCCAAAAGAATTTGCAAACCACAGAGACCAAATTCGTAATTACTGAAGTTTAGGGACCAAATCCATAAAACCCCCAAACCACAGGGACCAAATTTGTAATTTACTCAAAAATCTATTAGACACTTCTATTAGGCCATCCGTAGTGGACGACGGGTAAGGGACGGCTTGCCTTCGGTTTGCCTTAAGCCGACGGGTTAAGTTGTGAACACCGCCGCGGCCTCCCTCGGGTAGGAGGGATTCGGTTCTCCCAAGCCGAAGAAATTTTCGACCGTTGGCACTCCAACGGCTATTTTTTTTTCTTTTCTTTTTTGTTTCAATTTAATTTCCTATATATATATATATATCATATACAACCTTCATCTCTTCCACAACTCTCATTTTTTCAAACACAACCTTCATCTCTTCCACTTTTCTCTCAAAAAAATGTCTTCATCATCATCATCACGATCATCATTGGCATCATCCTCATCAATTTACCACCCGAATTATCGAAGTAGATATATCCGAAGAAGAACGAGCGCAAAACGTCAACGAAGTCAAAAATAGTGATAAACACCTCCAACTACGAGCCGATTTAACGGAACACTATTGGGCATCCCGAAATTAATTTTTAAATTTTTATAATGTAATTTTTTATTTTTATTTCTAATATTAGAATTATTTTTATTAAAATTTTATAATGTAATTTTTAATTTTTATATAATATTAGAATTGTTTTAAATTAAAATGAATTTTGATGAAGTGGGTTGCAGTGGGTCGACAGTGGATGAAATGGGTAGTTTTGGGTAGTTTTGTGGAAAGCTGATGTGGCGCTGATGTGGCAGCTGAAACCATTGGGTTGCAGTGGGTCGACAGTGGATGGCCTAAGTCTAAGGGGTTGTCCACAATAATTTCACCATAATCGAGGATCGTAGTTTATTTCTCAAAATTTTAAACATCACTGCACCAAGTTAACATACTATCTGTTGCACGCATTGAGTATTTCTGGGTTCACAGGATTTTATAGAATATTCTATAACCAATAACCTGTCATGCATGTGATTCATTTTCTAATTTTGGACTTGAGCAATGAGTAGGGGTGTGAGGGTCTCTCAATTTAAAGTTAATTGTTTCTTGGGCAATGGTAACACATAAGATTTGTTGCTATATAATATATCTTCCCTAAAGTGGATACCATTTTCATAACAAATTAATAAAAGCTTAATGGTGGATCTTCCATATGGTATTTGGTTTTCAAGATAACGATGAAATAGCGCATTATTAACTTTTTCTACCTCTTTCAAACATCTTAGGCATAGGGTCGAGTGTAAGTCTACGCCCAATTTATCAAGGATATCTTTTACCATTCACTCTCCAAATCAAAACGGCTACCTTCTTGCGAATGGTCTTGGACCGCATCGTTTCTAGGACACGTTCATTGCCGCTACTATCTTGTCTTCTATTATCTTCTTCAATCCACTTAGAGAGAACCCTCCATCCTCTCCTAGTCAGCATTTCGGATTGTCACAATTGTTCCTCCTTGGTTTCCAATCCTGCAACAAAGAAAGAAGGAGAACAAGCTCTTCCCCTCCCCTCCCACTTGCGTCCCTTCTCCACACCCAACACCAATTCCACTCATCCCCTTCCCATCTCCCTCTTTCTACTTTGGTAATTGTTGAAAATGAAATCAGAACGCTAAATAGTGAAGGGATACCCGTAATAAAAAATTATTCAGAGTATTTTAAAATCATTAAAAGACGAACTTTTTTCTTATCAAACAAAAATTATCTCTTAATGATTCAACTATTGACCCTTAATGAAATTGTTAAGAGTTAAGTTGTCTTATAATTTTAGGGGAAGGTCTTTCCTTTTTTGGCACGGTGGCAAAACATAAATGACTAAAAAAATCTTTGAGACTTAATTATTTCTAGTTTTTCAATTTCATAACTTTCGAACTACCAATTAATTTATGGACCATCCGCAGTGGAAAGTGGCAAGGGATCGGCATGGGGCTGTTGCCTATCGGCAAGCCCGTCAACACCGCCGTGGTTGATTGGCAAACACCAAAATCGGTACCTCCATGCCGACATGTTAGACCACCCCACCCCACCCCACCCTCTCTCTCCTTTTTCTCTATCTCTCTGTTCTTTTTTTTTTTTATTAATTATTTAGATTGGTATGGGTGTGGCTGAATTGTGGTAAGGATTGGTAAGGTTTTGATAAGATATTGGAAAGCTGATAATGATATGGCACTGATGTGGCGACTGCTGACTGGTACCATATATTGGTAAGAGTCGTCACCATTGTGGATCTTTGTCAAATATATATAGCCTTATAATACATACACAAGGACTGAAGTGGAAACACTTCAACCATATGGACTAGAGATGCAAAAGTTCTGCAAACCTTTATTGATGAGGGAGAGAAACTAATAATTTATGAAGAGAAAACATCATCCACTTGTCGATGAAAGACAAGAAGCAAAGGTGCAACCCCTTTGGTCCCATTAACAAAAACCATCAAAACTTTCATAATCTTAAAGCCATCTATCTAAACTATCCCCCAAAGGTCAATTGGAAGAACTTCCTTCAATTCACCAATATGTCTTCATATCCCAATCTTGAATTCTTTCCTAACTCTCCTTGTTCATGGGATGAGCTTCTATTCTCTCACCATATGCTCTCAAAAGTAGACATAAAACAAGAAGAAGAAGAAAATCTCATTTTCAACGAGTACCAATACGAGCATTCATCCGACTCCGATCCAAATAAACCCTCACACACTCAAAAGAATGCCTTAGAAGTTATCACAACACCAAAAGAAGAGCCCGAATTCCTCAAAAAGCGGTTCATAGGCGTACGGAGAAGACCATGGGGGAAGTTTGCGGCCGAGATAAGAGACTCCACGAGAAACGGGATTAGGGTTTGGCTAGGAACGTTCGATAGCGCAGAAGAGGCCGCATTAGTTTACGACCAAGCGGCATTTGCGATGAGGGGTTCCTCTACTCAACTCAACTTTTCGATAGAGAGAGTGAAAGAGTCTTTAAAAGGGAAAGGCTATAGTTGTTTCAAAGATGGGTCTTCACCAGCAGCAGCCATAAAGGAGACTCATAGGGTCAGAAAGAATTCTAAAACTAAGAGAAATAATAAGATGAATCAAGTGGGTTCAAAACTCCAGTGATTTTTGAGGATTCTGGATCTGATTTCTTAGAAGAGCTCTTATTTACAAGAATTTCTAAAAGTAAGAGAAATAATAATAAGAGTCAAGTGTGTTCAAAAACTCCTGTTGTTTTTGAGGATTTAGGATCTGATTTGCTAGAAGAGCTCTTGTTTACATCTGATCAGAGTTCTAGTTCTAGTACATGTTCCTAGATTTACATTTCAGTAAATATTTTGTGAATTGTTTTTATCTTTGGATTTTGCAATTTGTTGCCTTTAGAAATGCCCGGAAATGTTCATAGATTTATTTTCTTTTATCCTTCTCTATCATTCTTCAAGTGTTTTTTCATCTGGTTGACATTTTGATCTTTTTTTTAAATTGTTTTTGATATAATGAGGTTTCATTATCAGGGACAATCAAATTAGTTTTAATTAGTGTTATTATTAATATTATTATGACTCGTTATCGTATGAGATATGAAATTATGTTTATTTATTATAACCATACTAAACAAAGAGTAACTAATTATTATTATTATTTTAACCATACTAAACTATTAAATTTAACTATTAATTATAACCATGCATACTTATAAAACAATATATAGTTAATTATTACAATTAAAATTAATAATTAGAGTTATTAATAGAAAAAGAAAAGGTGCAAACTTTTTTTTCATAAACTACTTTAAATAAGCTATCAGTATTTTATTTGGATCTAAATGATTATTCATAACATATAGTTGTTTATTCATAGGAGTAAAATAGTGTAATAAACCCTATTTATAAATAAATCAAGAATTTTTTTGCTAACGAAGAAACAGTAAGCAGTAGTGTAGAACTATAATCGTACCCAACAAAAATAAGAAACTGTATTTAAAAAAGTAACAGAATATGACATCTATAAGGCCCTTAGTAGCGCGACATACAAGTGCACAAAGCCCGAGCTGCCACATCAACGCTATATCAGCTTTACCGACGAGCCCTCAATAGAAGTACCACTACCTGAAAGCCCGAATACCCAATATATATATTTCAAAAAAAGGAGAGTGAGAGAGAGAAGAGAGAGAGAGAGAGATAGCGGGTAGGAGCGAGTTGCCAACCCTGTCCACGGGCCCGCTCACCAAGTCCATTGGCATGCGTAACACAGCCCAGGTGAGCCCACATGCCCGCATTACATGCCCACATTGCATGCCCGACCCCAAACCGCAAAGCAGTACTCACGGCCTAAGATACAATGATGCTAACGATCAATGGTGGATCTAAAATTTAAGTTACTATGGGTTGTTTGGTTGTTTTTATAGATAAAGTTCTCTGTATGGATAAATAAGAATGTTATTTGTTTATTATGTTGAATAAACCATCTGAATGATTCAATGTACCATTTTACTCTTATCGTATGTTTTTTTATACAGTATTAGATCAGTTTAGTTTTTCCATTAATAAACATCTAAAAGCACTCATATTAAACCCTCAACAACTTTTTTAAGAATATCAAATTGAAATTTTAACAAGGAGAAAACCCACCTCATTAAAGATAAACACTTTATTGAGTAGAGGGATTTTCTTTTGTGAACCAAGATTTTGTGTGAACTTGTGAACTTTGCCAAAAAAAAGGATTATACGATGAAATTGGTTCTTGAAACTGTTTAATATGATGAAATTAAATTACATGATTCATTTTTTGTTGAAATTGTTTCATATTTCGGTGGTTTTACGTGAAATCAAAAGGTTTCATAAAAATATATGAAACAGTTTCATAAGAATGAAAAAGTTACATAAAAAATACCGAAATACGAAACATTTTCATAAAAAATTGAATCATATGATATAATTTCATCATATTAAACAATTTCATGAACCAATTTCATTGATTTAACCTATGAAATCGTCGTTTTGGCTTGAGTTCACAAGTTCACATCCAAAAAAAGTTCACAAAAGAAAATCCCTCTTATTGAGTATATATATACATATTTTTAAATTTGATTGAGAAATGGAAATCCAAACATCCATGGTCCTTTATCATTTTGCTGCACTCACAGAGCTTCTCTTTCCATCCCCAGAAAAACCATTTTGAAGTCTTTCCATTAAACAGCAACACTCAAGTGGGTGCATCCTTCTAATAATTCAAGATTTACCTATCCAATACCTTCAATATATTTTCTTTTTTCTTTTTCTGTTGGTTGTCATTTTTGAAATCCAAACCTTTTCTTCCTATATAATTGAAACCCTAATTTTTTGAACTTCATCTTCCTTTGATCTGATTTAAAACCTTAAATTTCAATCTAAAAGCACAAAAGCCTAGTGCCCAAGTGAGGAACTGCGACAAGAGTCACATGGATTAATTTATTCAACATAAAAAAATTGGAACTTGGTGAGAAGAAATACAATCGGTAGATTTTAAGAAGGGCATAGATGGAAATATGAGAGCTTTGCAGGGTAAGCTCACCCCCCATATGCTTAGCGAATAAGTCACCAATTGAACCAATAAGTCACAAACAAACAATCATGTATAGCCGAGTGAATAAGTCATACATGTTATTAAGTTCATTAAATCGTTACCAAACATACCCTTAATTAGATATAGGAGAATATCCCTTTCTTACCGTCCAAAAAAAAAAGTTAGACATAGGAGCGTCAAAAAATTTCGGAAACAGATAGCCGACACAAATCAAAATGATTTTAGGTTAAATAATTTAGTTTCAATTGTTATGTTACTTTTCCGGTTAAACAAGCAAATTATACAATACTTTTATATATTTTTTCTCTAGATAATTACTTTGAGGTTTTGAGCATATAAATCAATAAAAACATACTACTTTTCACTAAAGCTAAAATTATAGAATGAGTAAACTACAAATTTGGACCCTGAGGTTTACCAAAATAACGCGTTTAGTCCCTAAACTTTAATATCTACAAAAAACATCCTCAAGGTTCCATTTTTGTAACGCATTTCGTCCCTGATCACTAACGTCATTAGAAATCAGTTAAGTAAGGGGTTATTTTGCAAGAATGAAAGACAAAGGGCCAAATTGTAAGTATCACACTTTCTCTCTCCAATTCTCCATCATCTTCATTTACCAACACCACCACAATCACACAACCACAGTCACCACCTCTAAACCACCACACCCACCACCACCAATGTCGCCACCGCGTGAAACCTTCAAACTACCGCCACCACCACCATCAAACACCACAATCACCACCGCATACGACCTCCGAAGCGCCGTCGCCGCCCGCCTGTGACCTCCAAACCGCCGCCGCCGCCGCCCGTCTGCGACCTCCAAACCGCCGCCGCTACCCGCCTGGGACCTCCAAACCGCCGTAGCCGGCCGTCTGCGACCTCCAAACCGCCGTAGCCGGCCGTCTACGACCTCCAAACCGCCGCCGCTACCCGCCTGGGACGTCCAAACAGCCGCCGCCACCTGCCTGATCTTGGTACGATTTGTCCATTTTGGTCCGATTTTGGGTTCGATTTGTACAATTTGGGTCCGATTTGCAGAAATCATATGGTGTTGGTGGTCTGATTTGCAAAAATCATATGGTGTTGGTGGTCCGATTTGCAGATCTAGATTTCAATGGTGGTGGTGGTGGTGGTGTGGTGGTTGATCTGGAATTGATCTACAGATCTGGAATTGATCTACAGATCTGGAAGAAATCAAAGATCTGGACGATTTCTATGGAGATGGCGGTGGTGGGTATTCGATTTCTCAGACGGTGGTGATGTTGGTGGTTTTCGATTCTCAGGTGGTGGCGGTGGTGTGGTGGTGGTTGTGGTGGGTGTTTGGTGGTGTTGGTGGTTAATTACCGGTGGTCACCGGTAGGGTGATTTCAGGCGGTGGTGATTTCAGGCGGCGGCGGCGTGTGGTGGTCGCCGGCAGGGACGGTGGTGATGGCTGTGATAGTGGGTGTGGTGGTTTGGAGGTGGTTGTAACTCTTTGTTGGTGGTGTTGGTGGGTGTGGTGGTGGTAGATGAAGATGACGATGATAAACAGAGAGAGTGTATGTGTGATTGTTACAATTTGGCCTCTTGTCTTTCACTCTGGCAAAATTACCCTTCATTTAACTGAGTTTCTAACGACATTAGTGAGTAGGACGAAACGCATTACAAAAATGGAACATTAGGGACGTTCCTTGTAGATATTGAAGTTTAAGGACGAAATTTGTAGTTTACTCTTATAGAATATTAAGATGGATTTGATTTTAAAAAGAAAAAGAAAAAAAAAACTGTGTTTGTATCTTAGAACATCCATAATGGTGGAACCTACAAAAACCTCACTTATCATATTTTTCCTTACCACGTCATTGTCATCTCAACAAACCAAGAACCTCCTTAAAACTCTACAATGGAGGTTTTTACAAAAATCTCACTTCCCTCTTCTTATTTATAATATAATTTTTGTTTATATAAATTATTATATAACAGAAAAGGAAACTTTTACAAGAACTTGGGTTCTTGTTCAAGCACCTGGGTTCCAATAATAACCTGTGACTGGGCAAGAACCTCTGTCTCACAGTGGAGGTTCTTGTAAAAACCCTATAAAAAACCCCAAGAAAAACCTCCATTGTGGATGATCTTATAGCTTCTTGTGATTAATAATGGAGAATTCTAAAACTTCAAGACTTTTTAAATTCAGTTATTCTAAAACTTCAGTTAAAGGTAAAACCTTTAACCTTTCTACTTTCATAATTAAGTTATTTTAAATTAGAATCAATCTCTGATGTGATTGAATATGTTACTACTTTTGTTAAGGATATCTTAAGAAAATTTGAAGTGTTTTTTAATTATGGAAAGCAAGTTTTCTTGTCAAAATTAATTATATAACGTGTTGCGTAAAAAAAATTCCAATTTTACATCAAAGGATTTGGATCATTACACCCCTATCTAGTCTATAAATTGACATTTTTTTAAGTTTCTAGACAGTTTTTATTATAAATAAATTAACTTTTTACTTTAAAGTAGCATTTTTCAAACTTCTAGATGATGTTTGATTGGTCTTATGGACTAGAGGGGGTGATGGTAAAAATGTGTTGATATGGGGATGGGCCCTCACTAAAAATGTAAAAAAAAAAAAAAAACAACAAATTTTCTTATGTAAAAATCAAACTTTTTTAAACTTTAGTCATTGTGTCTCCCTCCTGATTTTTCGTCTAGGGATGCATAAATCAAAAAATTACTTTGTAATCAACAAAAAATAATCTATAGAAATCAACAACAACAACAAAAATCTCTTAAAACCGTCAAAAGAGTTAGAAATCCCTTGATATCAATTAAGAAAAAAAATCTCTTGAAAAAATTGGATAACTTTATGGATCTTTAATCTATCTTAAAGATGACCCTATTAGGAAAAAATCTTGGATCCGCCGGTGACTAAATCCAACACAAAGTAATTCAACGCGAACAATCCAATGTCTAATCAAGTTGTAAAATCTTCAAACCATGGTTGATATCGAATTTATGGTCATTTGAACTCAATCCAACCCGATAAACCTTATATCCTTTTATTTTTCTAGATTTAATATGATTGTGAAGTCCCGACTAACATATACATTAAACAACCACACCATCACATATCCTCTTTATATATATATAGAGGGAGGTTCATATGAAAAATATAACTTTTTAAGAAAATGTGAGGAGCAATCTCAGCCATTCAATTTTAGTTTTGATCAAAAAAATTTCGGGGGAGAAAAAAAGGGGACGCGGGCGGGTAAACCCGCGGTTAATTACCCGCATGTTACCCGCGCAGTTGTTAATCATGTATGATTAACTACACGAATCATATGTGATTTACTATATGAAGCATATTTACCCGCGCAGTTGTTAATCATGTATGATTAACAACACAAATCATATGTGATTTACTATATAATCATATATGATTTTGTACATGTTTTTTGTACCTGAACTTTTCCTTTGTTAATCATATATGATTTTGTACATAAAAATCATTCTAATATATGATTGGCTTGAGATGAGTGGCTGAGATTGCTTCCTCTTTCTTCTCGCTTTTTTTAAATTGATATGCTTCTCGTTTTGATCCCACCCTATATATTTAATAGATTTATATCATTTATTCAAAGGTGATGTTCAACGTGAACCCCTATTATTTGCCAATGCGAACGCTTGTTAACTCCAATTTAATTAACTCAATCATCTAGTCCACCCACCATCCTGCCTCACCAACTCGCTATGCCACCGCCAACCACGCCAACCGCCTCGAGCAACGCGACCACCGCCAACCGCCTGAGCCACATGACCCACGCCAACCGCTCGAGCACGCCCACCACAGCCGACCACCGCCTACCGCCTCGAGCCACCGCCGACTGTAACACCCCAAAAATTGGAGTAAACAAAAACCTTCATTTACGAAAGGTGTTAGTACAAATATACGCCAAAACGTGAGCTCTTCCCAAAAACAGGGGTATAATAGTAGTGTATAATTACAATGTTTGTAATCTAAATAAATAATGTGACAACCATCTAGTCTCAATCCTATCTAGGGAAGAGACTACAAAAAGGGTTGTCAAACTGTCAATGCCTGCGCGGTCTAAAGGACCGGTCTCTTCACACTTTCCCCAAAGCTCACTCTCAATTCCGGCACCTACTTAGGAACGGCGTCCCTTGTACCTGAGAGACACATCGACACCAAGCAAGTATTAGGCTAAAGGAGCCTAGTGAGTTGTATCAAATAAACATCATACATATAAAAGCATGTTAAGCCATGTAAGATATACAAAAGTGTATTAACAACAAAAATGCACCATGTTAAACCGGTTTATCTTTTATCTTTGAAAACCGTGGGAGCGACCCACTTTCACCAAGCAAGTTACACCTCAGAGTCGAGACACCCCGTTGCCATCCTCCTATGAAGACTCGAATAGGCAACCTTAGAGGCCAGGCACATTCACGGCCACACGAATGGCGAGGGACATAGGTGCACACCTTTTGAATAGTGCCACCCAAGACTGAGTCGAACTCGTGTAAACTTGAAGTGCACACCTTTTGACTAGTGCCACTTTAAATCAATCTCATTTCCAAAAACGACATAGTGTACACCTTTTGACTAGTGCCACATTGTCCAATTTACGTTGCATGAAAACATGGGTACTCACCTTTTGACTAGTGACATCCCGGTCCACTTTTTGACTAGTGACCAATAGCATCCCACTTTTTGACTAGCGGTGCTCCATAACATTTTAGTTGTACGATTTATGCATTATCGAAAGTCTCAATACTTTCATTCATTTCATATAAATCAACATGTTCGGAATTCAATTCATTTGCATCAATCCATGGCATACTTAATAACACGCATTTCTCATAAACACATTCATCATGAAATTACATGGATATAACTCATGCATTCGTAGCACACAATGAATCATTTCATGTATACGATAATCCAAGTTAAGCCATACATACGAGACTCGTCACTTATTCATTTCATGGCAAATCCTAAACCTAGAAATTTAGGCATTTCATCCAAACACATAGTTATCCACAATATCGAGCAAGACACGTAATATCAAGCAAGATGATGTGCTCTCAATTTTAACAAAACGGTTTTTAACAACTCACCTTGAGGCTTGTAAAGCCAAAAACCCCAATTTTCACCAAACCCTAGCTTAAATCTTGAGTAACCACCTAAACTGATAAGGAGTTAAAACCTTGGATTAGCTCCAGATCTACGACATATATGACTAGATCTATACTTTAAAACCATATAGAGAACTCACCTTTAGGGTTTGTACCCAAAAACCCCCAAATCCAAGATTTAGGTTAAATATGTGAACAACCTAAAATCAAGCAAATCAACCTTAGGTTAGTTTTATAACTCCTAGTATGTGAATTAACAAACCTCAAGTGGTTTAGATAAGCTTACCTAGCCAAATCTTGAGTAGAAAACCCTAGATCTTGAAGAGCTCAAACCTAACAACAATGGTGGTGGAAGGTGGAGTGAAGAAGATGAAGATGATGAAGATCCAACTTCCAAATCTTGCTACTTTCACTAACAATCCATTAATGGGATCTTGAAGAACTTGGAAGGAGAAGAATGTGGGAAGAATAATCAGCTCAAAAGGAGGAGAAATGAGAAAGTTATGAGTGAAAGAAGTGAGAAGCGTTTTTAACCCGAAATCACTTGCTGCAGCACACCTAGCGATCGCTAGGTGTGCATGCTAGCGGTCGCTAGCTGCAGCTTCTCTCGATCAGAATGTGGTCGCGAGCTGGATCAGAAGTGGGTGGAATTCTACCTAGCGATCGCTAGGGATGATAGCTAGCGATCGCTAGCACCTGAGCGTTTTTAGTGGTATTTTGTTTCGGCCATAACTTCTTCGTTATAGCTCCGTTTTCGATTCCGAAAGAACCGTTGGACTCGTAATTGGATTCTCTACACTTCTAAACCATAAAATATACGTTTTGACCCAAAATTCTATTTTCCACATTTTATCAAAGAGTCGATATTACAACCGAAAATTACGGGTGTTACACCGACCACAGCCGACCACCGCCTACCGCCTCGAGCTATCGCCGACCTCCGCCGACCGCCTCGAGCAACCGCCGACCTCCGCCGACCGCCTCGAGCAACTGCCGACCTCCGCCGACCGCCTCGAGCAACCGTCGACCTCCGCCGACCGCCTCGAGCAACCGCCGACCTCCGCCGACCGCCTCGAGCAACCGCCGACCTCCGCCGACCGCCTCGAGCAACCGCCGACCGCCTCGAGCCACCGCCTACCGCCTCGAGCAACCGCCGACTACCGCCGATCGCCTCGAGCAACCGCCGACCACCGCCGATCGCCTCTAGCAATTACCGACCACCGCCGACCACCTCCACTCATCGCTTACTGCGCACTTTAGCAACAACATCGCCACTGCCATTCCGGTTTCTTTAACCTATACGCCGCTATCACGCCGTGTGATATCACGCGTGATAACGTCATGCTATCGCCGTCATAACGCCGTGATATCACACATGATAACGCCATGCTATCGCCGTGATATCACATGTGATAACGCCGTGAGAACGTCGTGATATCACACGTGATAACGCCTTGATATCGCCGTGAGAACATCGTGATATCACACGTGATAACACCATGATAACGCCGTGATATCACATGTGATAATGCCGTGAAAACGTCGTGATACCGCCGTGATATCACACGTGATACCACCGTGATATCACACGTGATATTATAATACAAGAATGTTTGGTTAATACGTATGAATCTTATCACATGTGATATTATAATGAAATGGTGAAATTTTTTTTAACAGATGGATACTATAAAATCATGAAAGTTTTGTAAAAATACCTTATAAAATTAATCATGATTTATATTTAAAAGTGGATTCATATATATAATAATATTACAAACAATGAGGGTTTGAGCGAACCAATCGATCACTAGATGCAGCAGATGATTATGAAAGGGGAAATGGAAGGGATTAATGAAAATCATATATATGCGCCGCTTTATGATTATTTTTCTTTATTTTTAATTGATTGTTGAATTAAGTAATGTATATGCTTAAAAAGTGTTCTCGTATTCTCGCAAATAAAAATAGTTCTCGTTTGAACCCTTCCCTATATTCAAACTCTTATCCATCTCTAATAATTATTTCATATTATACATATATATATAGGGAGAGAGAGACCGACAGACAGAGAGGGAGGGAGGTTCAAAGGAAAACCTCAAATAACCGAAAAACCTTTGTGCACTTGTGCATATGGGGTAATTTATTGAAACATAACTTCAACCAGCAATTTAAGAATCTAACTTATAAACTACTTTTTATACATCAAACCACACTTTTAAAATAGTAATTAAGCTACCTTGTAATATAGCTTATGCTTGCAATAATAGCATTAGTAACTTTTAACCCAGGGACGGATTTAGTTAAGGGCACACGGTGGCACGTGCCACCGTATTTTCTTTCGTCATAGTGTAAAAAAATATAGGGTCGTGAGAAGTGTCAACATATTAATTATTGTGTGCCATCATATAAATTTTGAAACTGCAATAAAGACAAAAACTTTCCTTGGCTCAGTTGGTTAGTTCCTTCATTTTTATACTTGAGGTCTCAAGTTCAAATCTTGGTAGAATCATTTTTTTTTTTAGTTTTTTAGCTTTTAATGTTATATTTGGAGAAAAGTTCAAAAAAAAAAAAAAAAACCCCAACAAATTATATAGAATGGTTAAATTCTTAAACAATTTTTTTTAACAATAAATCATTAAACTTTCTTATTTTGATTGACTAAATTAATAAACTATTCTTTTGAATGAAAAAACCATTAATATTTTCATTTTGATCGAATAAGTTTTTCAACATTTTTCTCATAAAATAAATCATCGAATTTTTAGAAATTTGCTATTTATATCAGTTAACCTAAATTAATATAGTTATATTTTACCTTTAAAACCTTTTTATTCAATTATAATTAATTTTTTTTATTTTTATTAAAAGGGGTAAATGACCAAACTTTGAAAGTTTAGTGGTTTATTTATTGAAATGAAATTGTCCGAAAACTTAATCATTCAAAATAAGAATGTTTAATGGTTTTGTCATTCGAAATAATAGTTTAGTGACTTAATCATTCAAAATAAGAAAATATATGGGTTTTCTTGTTTTAAAAAATTATTTAGGAACTTAACCATTCGAAATGTGATAGTTTGTTGGGTTTTTTGAACTTTTATCTTATATTTATTATGTTTCTAAAAAATTTGTAATAACAAGACTGGAACGTGGGACCTTTCATTTAAAAATAAGGAACCAGCCACTAAACTAGTATTTACTTTATGAAAAATCTCCCTAAATATGTTTTCTTATAGTTAAATGGTGCCACCGTCTGAAAAATTTTCTAGCTCCGTCCCTGTTTTAACCCAACTTAAAGTTATTGTTAATGTTATTTAAGTAAAGTTTATACAATTAATTTTGTATTTTGTAGAACGAGTTGTCACAAAACTCACAAACATTATCTTTTCATCAATTTAAAACAAGTTATCACATAATATATCAATTCTTTATATAAACTGTATATATGATACATAGCTTATTCAAATTGAAATAAAACCATACACAATAATGTCAACAAGCCTATAAAAGTGAAAACACAATATATATAGTTTCTTATACCAAAGTACAATCATTACAATTAGTTATTAGGTGTTTATCTTTTTCTTTATATGTATTAATATACAACAACAGGCAGGTGATAAAAAACACCATATTCTATTCAACCAAAAGCATCATGCATGATGTTCTTCTAACTAATCTTATATAGAAGATCCATACGAGGTAACCGTAATAGTTATTTAAGATATAGTATATTCAATCATCTAATATTATCTTGATTGTTTATAATAAATAATGCAGAAAAATGAATTTGGCCGCATGGCATTGTTATATTGTCATCAAGGAAATAAACTAATGCAAGTATATATGCAACAATATATGCTTGATGTATGTTGAGTTTGTAAGCTTTGTCATCTTAATTATCTAATTAGTTTTTATGTCTTTGAGTTAAGAAAAAAAAAGGTTATATTTTACAGGGTGGTTTTGTTACCCAAAAAAGTTTATACTTGTCATTTATAAAAATTTCATTATAACAAAATTTAGTTTAAGAGATATAAAAAAACTAAGATGTTACAATACACTATTTTATTGGACTTAATTTATACAACCAAAAAATAAAATGTTTTATATAAAGGCATTGTAATAAAGTTTATAACATGTTTTCAAACATTGTAATAAGTTTTATAAGACGTTTTGGACGCCGGATGTAACAAGATTTGTAGGATATGTTTATAATTTTTTTTCATGTTAACTATTTTATTTGCTGCAAGAAAGGTCGATTCTGGCAATCCCAACCGACCCACCATGGATTGCCAATGCCCATTGTGGGGGCATTCCTGACTCAGTCAGCGGCTGTGGCTAGAGGTGCACACGACCGGTTAAATAACCTAACCGGTTATTTCAAAACCGGTTAAGAAAAAACCAGTTAGGAAAAAAACCGAGCGAACATATAATCGGTTATGGACCTCGAATTCAATACTACTTGCAACCGGTTGGGTTAGAGTAATAACCGGTTAGGACAAAAAACAGGTTAGAAAAAAACCTGTTTCGTTGGACTTTTTTGGGTCTTGGTTAAAAATCTGATTTTTTTTGTGCTCTTTCTTTTGTGTATTTAATTTTATAACTATATAATAATTATATTTAATATAATTATACAAATATATATAAATATAATAAAAACAATACATATAATTATATAAATACCATTATAACAAATTACCAATTACCATTTACCAACCATTACTATAAAAATATTATAAATATAAATTCAAATAGAAATACATACAAATCCAAATAAAAATGCATATATATATATATATAAGTTCAAAATTTTGGATTACAAATTACAATAATATTAACTAAAAGTGACATGGGTTCGATCTCCCCTGGCCACCGTAATATATTTCTTAATTTTCAGTATATTGAAAATAACCAGTTAAAAACGGTTAATAAAAAACCGGTTTTAATTACATAAAAGTCCTCAAAATTTATAACCAGTTAGAAAACCGGTTAAAAAAATAACCTGTTCGGTTAGAATTGTAACCGGTTATTTTAAAACCGATTTCAGTTATTTTTTTCGGTTTTTCAGTTATTCGGTTATTTTGTGCACCTCTAGTTGTGACTATGGAGGCGTCCGTGCGCAAGCCTGGGCTCGAACCCGGACCATTTGATATTTGTTGCAAACTTACCGCCTACCCATTACTAACAGAACTACACGCCATTGGCATGTTAACTATTTTATATATAACACTATTTGAAAAAAATGTGTTAGGACCAAATTGTCCTAATTAGAGAAAGTTTTATAAAGTAAGCTTTGAGAAGGTTTATTTTATATATAGCTAGTTAATTTAGCTATTGGGCTTGGGCTTGGGCCTTGTATTTAGGCCCCCCATATATAAAGGGGTTTAGGTTGGTTGAGAGAATGTGGGAGTTCATTTTCAATGAGAGTCTAGAAAGGTGTAAGTGTGTGTAAGTGTGTGTTCTTGTATTTTGAGAGCTCTCCTAATAAAATGCAAGACTTTTGATCTTCATCTTCTTTATTTCTTGTTGAATCTTCTCTTTGTTTGGTTGTTTGGGACCAACAAAATGTCTTATAAAAACAATTGTCCTAAAATAGCTAATATGAGATTTTGTATATAGCTAATATGACGTTTTTATTATAAGTGTCTTAAATAACTTGTTAAGACACTTTAAAACGTCTTATTAGATAGGACGTTTTAGTTTTTCGTCATATAAATCATCCTTTATATAAAGTTTATTAGGATATTAATTAATTGATGACATTTTATGAACTCAATTTTGTTAAAATATTGTTTTTTTTCAATATATTTCATGCTTTCGAGAAAATATAAATAGAAGTTAAAAAAAAATAAAGGTTGTTTTTAGTAAAAATAAGCTAGTTTATCCAAACATGTACCATAAGTTAGCTTATTGAAACACTACTTGGAGTACCGTTTTGAGAATTTTTTTTTTGTTTTTTCCAATTATACCCTTATTAATATTAGAAATGATATCAATCTATATAGTAAAGGTATGTCATAAAATATTTTTGATGATGCTATTTAAAAATTGATATGGTAGATAATATTAATTTAGAAATAACTATTGATTGATTTTGCGTCTAGAAATACTTCAAAAAAATGTTTTTACATGAATTATTAGCATTTCTTTAACTCAATGTCATTTCTTATGAGAAGAACAATATATTAATGATATTTCATATTTATGAAAGACCATTTATTTACATCTCGCCTAAGGCCCAAAAAATGTAAGCAACGGTTAATCAAATATTCAAACTGTCATGGTTATAAACAATCGTACATCAGGGATATTATCTTCCTATCTAGGTGTTTTTAGATCTCAAATACCTTGAGAACGTGTATGTTAGCCAGCATCGTTCTTGGGGAGGGTGGTCGGACGTACACCCACGGCCCAAATGAAACAGTGGGCCCAGAATTCTTTATTATATATTATATAATAGTAATTTATAAAAATATAAATAAAAAAATAGTATATAATAGTACCCAACAAAAATTTAGCATCATATTAAGGGCTCAAACATGTATAAATAAGTTACATTAGACTAGAAATTGTAAAAAGTTTATTTCTTTCATTTTATAGTATTGTTTTTTGTTTATTAAATTTTTTTTATCTCGTATTGACGTATAAAAACTATTTTTGCTTAGAAACCTTGATATATACACTCCATTACTCATCTTCCACATATAGGGATGGCAAAAAACCCCGAATCCGATGGGGAAACCCGAAGCCCAAAATAAATGGGGCGGGTTTGGGGACGATAAATGGGGACGGGGACGGGGATGGGAAAAACCCGCTTATTTTAAACGGGGATGGGGACGGGGACGGGGAGACCAATCCCCGACCCGATTACCCGATTATATCCCCGAATATTTCCCCGATTGTATCCCCGAATATATCCACGATTATATCTCTAAATTTATTTTTATTTTATGATTGTTTAGTAGACAATATATTATATATAGGTAAATGGTTTTATGTTTAGTCGTATATATACTTTAACCTTTCAACTGTTACTATTTTGGATGCATTTAAACAATATATATATATAGCTAAACTTTTACTATTTTGGATGCATTTCGACTTTAGGACTTTAATTTTCTTTCGGATATGTCTAGAGAATGGATTCGAGAATGTTATCTAATTTAGTATATCATTTTCCGAGACTTGTGGATTTATGGTAAAGTTTAAATGATGATGGGGATCCCCACGGTGAAACCCGTTTAATTAACCGTTTATGCTAAACGGGGATACCCGTTTCCCCGCGGGTTTCCCCTATTACTCTATGGGGATCCCCATTTAAATCCCCGCGGGTTTTTAAGCGGGGACGGGGACGAGTTTTTTAAATGGAGACGGGGACGGGGGGACTAATCCCCGCCCCAAACCCGCCCCGTTGCCATCCCTATCCACATACACTTTTGGTTATTCAATCCATATGAAATATGTTTTTATGCTAAAAATAGTAGATTTTTTTTATTAGTTAAGAGAACTCTTACCTTTTGAAACAATTACCAACTATGTGAAACAACTTAACTTCCTAAGTTATATCTACATTTAAGATTTCAAAAGCACACTTCATTTTTTCATACATTATTGACTCCTTAGTACCTAGTATTGAATGAATGAATCTTAAATACTCTTTTATCTCTAAAACAAGAATATGATTTCAAACTATAATGGATATGAACTTTTGATTCTAAGTGTTGATCCAGTCTTCCTAAGACTTTGTGAAATACCAATGATCCTTTATCTATTTTCTGTAAAATACTTAGCACTGCTGAAAGATGAAGTTCACTACTTCAGCGATTCTTTATCGCTGATAGTTTGGACAATCAACGATTGCTGATCACTGACTCCGTTCAGTATCAGCAAGAGCTGACATCAGCTAAGTATCCCCTGAAAGACAAATAGTCATGCCATAAGAAAACCATCAACAACATCTATTGATGTAAGCAGAATGAAAGAGTCAGCGAGCTTGTGATCTGAAGTTGAAATCAGTGATAGCGAGCTGACTACTCTGCATGACGTTCTGCTGAAGACAAGTTACAGTGCCTCCCTGATCTTTCCCAGAGATCAGCGATTCTAAGGCCCGATCAGTGACTTGTTCTTTACGAATTCAAGATTTGTCTTTCCCTCCTATATGCACGCAAATGATTTGATTTGCCTTTCTGACAAAAGTACAAAAGGGGATGTCTCTTCACTACTCCCTCTTTGCTTGTCAACCATAAGGAAACTGTACACTATAGACCATAACCCTACCAAGTATGGGCCATCGTTTATAGTATATAGTACAATAGAACTACTCTCAGTTTGCCACGTGCAAAAGTGGTTCTGCCATGCATTTAATGCATGGTGTATAAACATGAATATTAGGTTTGTTCTTCAAACCAACCTTGGTTCATGCTTCTATACCCCAATCCTTTCTCTCTATCAAGGTTCATTCTATCTATCTCTATTCTTGCTTTGTGCATAAGCAAATGCTTCGTGAAATACTTATGGATTGTTTGGATCATGACATAGTCTAGATCCGCTTCAACAAACAATCTACTTTAGTTCACACAAAAACTCCATAGGGGTTGTGAATTAAATTAAGTGGAAGAAACTATGTTGATTGTATTCAACCCCTCCTTCTACAATACAATTTACATAGTTGACCATCAAAAGATGACCAACACTAAGATCGAGGGTTGCTAAAAACTTTGTTTCCACCCGAAAAGTTAAATTGATGATGAAAAACATTATACTAACGACCCTTTAAATAAGATTGACGGTTGTTAAAAAGTTTGATTGATCTTGCGCTATAAATAATAACGAAAAAAAAATGGTAGCATATAACTCACTCTGGTACTATCGAGGTTAGAAGATATGTTTTCACTTTGTTGTTAATAAATCATTTGGCTAGAAAATCCGTAGACGTATGTAGTGTCATAAGAACTTCATAGAATGGAGAACCTCTCCTTGTCTCGATAAGGTGTACTTTGTTCTCTTTATACTAGCCTCTTGCTATCTTCTAACGAATTGTTGTTTAAAATAAAGGAATAGCCGAAAAAACTGTTTGATATAAATTATTAGTATTTTCTAAATTCAACGTTATTTTTTATGATATAATCAATATATTGAAAATAATTTTGTTGTCATCGAATGTCCAATTTTTTTATCTTATTTAGGACCTATAAAATGTCAAAAACGAATATGATGTTAGCTTGGTTAAAAAAAAACTAGACATTCCTATGGAGAGGGAGAGATAGTTTCAAATTGAAGGGCCAATGGGGTTGAAGACATAAAATCTAATCATACCAAAAATGGGATGAAAAAATATTTTACCAATTGGTTGGGAACAAGTGGGGCTATTTTTCATTAATTTTGTCAACTTCCATAAATACTTTATTGTCGCGACATGCGCCGACGGAAAACGACAAATATCAGATTCAGGACGTACACCACTGACTGACTACTTTACTCACTGCATCCCTTTTAACCTACCCAGGTTAACACCTTTATATGTTTAATTATATTTTATATTTACTTTTATATATGAATTAAACACAAAATAAATTAAAATCCATGTTAATAGTTTTTTTTCCTGAAGGGAATATAACTCATACACAGGTTTTAATACGAAGTAAACCCATCGCTAAGGTATTGTCACATACTCACCCTATGAATCGAACCCGAATAGGTAGAGATGTCATCTATAGTCCCTTTAAAAAATGTTATCGACCAGTAGGCTACTAATGTTTTGATCCGTGTTAATAATTTATAATAATATTTATTAACATTTTGATACCTGATTAGATAACAGGTAATCTATTAATAGGTATATTGCATACATTTTTTATATAGGTGTTTATTTTATATTTATTAGCAGCTTCTGGGTTGCTTGGGATGGGTGATGATCGTGCCGGATCTCGCTCTCTTGCTTCCTTTCCTTACCGTTAAAAAAAAATAACAGGTAATGTATGAGTATATTCTTGTTTAGTTTATATCTATTATAAGTACATGCTTACAAGAATATTTGGTAAGTATGTCATAAGAAATTAACCCTAAAATCCATTTGTCACATACAATCCATTATAATAACTTCGGTGGATATTAACAATATACCACAAACTGACTTAATCTAGAAAAAGTTAAAGTATAAAAACAATGATAGCTCTAACATAAATCATTAAACAATACATATACGATCTCGGTCTATGTCAAAAAGATAAGTATAAAAACAGTGGCAGCTTTAACATAAATCATTAAACAATACATATATGATCTCAGCGTATGTTAAAAAGATAAGTATAAAAACAGTGGTAGCTTTAACATAAATCATTAAATAATACATATACGATCTCGACCTATGTTAGCAGATATTCTGAATATATTGTTTATCGAATTAAACTTTATTATAAGAAGCCAATAATAAACCTTCAAGCTGTGTATCATTTTTTTCCTGTCATTATCGTCATCTTTATGTTTCATTATTATTATAAAGGACACTTAACAGATAATTAAATACTTTTGTTTGTATATAAATAATTCAACTAATATGTCATAATCATGAAAACTTTGATATTTTATTAATGTCCTATATTGTTTTAAACTTTAAATTAAAATGGAAAATAAGTATAAAATATAATTTCCAACTCGTATAAATTTATTCTAGTTAGTAATGTTGGAAATTCATATCATATTTTAAGTTATTCCAAGCATTATGCAAGTCCGTTGTAAGAGTATGTAATTTTAGAAAACTTTGAAAATGCAAATAAGAAAGCTAATGTACTTTTTGATTTCTTTTGTATAACTTACTTATTTTTAATTCTAATACCTTTTATTTTCATTTTTATGAAAAGGTAAATTCATAATGAAAACCAAATAAAATAATTTTCTAAAGATCAAAATAACTCATAATTATTTGACAGTGACATCAATAGTTGGACCCCAATTCTTCCAAGTTGTGGAAACAATTCATATATAGTTGATTTATTGATGTGGAAATGTTAAATTAAAAATAAATAAACATAAAACTTTATTTCTATACTACTATATTTTAAAAATGTACAATATCTGTTAAATAATACTAATACGCCTTTAATTTTGCTATTAAATTCGATGGAAGCTTAAATGATAATAAGAATAAAAAAAGTCCCATAAAAGCAATTAAGCCCTTTTAGAAAATAGGTCAAAAAATTTTAAGTCATGTGTGCCAAATTGTTCCTTCACTAGACGATTGACCGATGTTGATTTTCAGAACTTTTTTTCTGTAATGTATCATTTAACTCGTTGTAAATTAATTAATGAAATATGATTTTAAAAACTAACTAATAAAAACAATGAAACAAATGATTGTAACAAATTCATTTCTGAATGAAGAGCATATAAATTAGTTTTTTAAAACTTGTCGTATTAGTTTTAAAATTATTGAAGGCAAAGTTTTATAAGAAACGTAATTTATACATAAATGATTGACTTAAACATAATTGTACATTACATTAACCAATTTATAATATTTTTATGATTGACTTAACGTTATTTATACATTATATTAACCAATTTATAATTTTTATGATTGACTTAGACTTAATTGTACATAATTTTTAACCAATTTATAACATTTTTGGTTTTTAAGGGTTTTTTTTTGTTGATTTCAATGAGTTTTTTTGATTTTTCTCTTCAACCAAGAGAATTTTTTGGGTTCTTTTATTGACTTCAAAAGAATTTTTCGATATTTTGGTTAATTTCGAGATAATTTTTGTATTTTGGTTGATTTCGTAAGAGTTTCTTGGTTTTTAAGGTAGCGTTTGGTACGCAGACAGGATGGGACAGGACTGGACAGGACAAGAGAGTAGGACGGGACTGGACGGGACAGAACAGGACTGGACAGAACAAATGTCTGTCTTATGTTTGGTACGCCTAGGACTGGACTGGACAGAACTAGACAAGTTCCCCAAAAAAATTATTTCTAATTTTATATATCACATAATAGTTATAATTAACAAAAATAAAGTAAACTGTATAATTTATAAAAAATTACACAATTTTCATAACCATTAATACACACACATACATACACACACATATGTTTTTATGAATAGTTTCCCCGCAGCGGTAGAGGCACAGGGTTTGAACACTGTTGAATTTATCCGGGCCTCAAGTTCAAACCCACTCCACTATACCCCCTAATTGTGTGTGTGTAAGATTTTTATGTAACTGATGGTGAAGGTGGAGGTGGTGGCCGACGGTAACACTAGCAGTGACGATGGTGGGGGTGGTCGGTGGTTGTGGAAAACGTAAAGATGGTGGATAATGGTAGTGGAGGTTACCAACGGTGGTGGTGGTAGCTGTAGAGGTGGTAGACGGTGGTGGTAGGTAATCGGTCATAGTTGTAGAGGTGGTGGATGAGGTTGTTGTAGTGGAAAAGGAGGTGGAGGTGGCCGATAGTGGTTACCGGTGGCGGCGACAACCACGACTAGTGGTGGTAAACACTAAAACAAATACAATATTTAAGTTATATAGCAAACGAGTGTTAATTGATAATATATTACATTCTGCGTCATTTCTGTCCCATGTTGTTCCACCTATTTTGGTGGAACAAAAAAAACCCTTTTTTTGTCCCACGCTGTCCCACTTTGTCCCAGTTCTGTCCCTGTCCCATGCTGCACCAAACATGGGACAGTGAATTTCTGTTCTGTCCCATGCTGCGCCAAACGTGGGACAGTAAGTTTTGTCCCGTCCTGTCCTGTCCTGTCCCACGTACCAAACGCAGCCTAAGTGCACCCTTGAAATTTCGAAAACGATACGGTTGCACCTTTAAGAAAAAACTGAAACATTTTACCGTTTCACGTGCCACCATGATAACCAAGTAAGGTAAGTCGATGTGAGATCCCTCGTCTTTGTTACATAGAATAGCACAATAAAGGACCTGATTTATAGCAAAAGTCTTTTCTTAAGAGATTTTAAGAAACATAAGTGCGTTATAAAAAGTTTCAACTTTTCAATGTCGTAGAGCCAATATGAGCACCGCGACCTTTTTCTTTTCCTTTGGAAACAGTCAGCCATTTCATAAGAAGGGCCCGACTATCACAATGTGTTTTTAATAAAAACAAATGAGTTAAAATCAATACTATATGTTTTTTTAATAAAAAGTGTACATTTTATGATAACTTTGATGGTTAAGAACCTCAAATTAATGAAAATTATATTCTCTTATGATAATATATAAATAGGTATAATTATAAGTTTCTTGATTTATGGAAAATAAGTGTATAACGATGAACCCAACTTAGTAATTTAAAAGTAAACTACAATAGAAAGAAATTAACCTATTTTAGTTTTTATTTTTTGAAATCTATTTATAAAATCGTATGTCATTCTTTAGAATGTAATATATATATATATATAGGGGTGGGTTCAAATGTGAACCAATTTTTGGTTGTGAACGTGAGGACAGTCGAGAGCGCGACACGTGGCGGATGACTAGGCGCCACGTCAGGTCCACGACGGATGACTAGGCGCGATTCATGGAGAGCATTGAATTAAGAGGGGGGACCACACTCAAAGCCGCATCTATTGACTAGTATCCGCCACGTGTCACGCTCTCGGCCGTCCTCACGTTCACAACCAAAAAGTGGTTCACATTTGAACTTTCCTCTAGGCTTTGCCTAGATTACATCCTTGGCAATTTAGAATAAAAACTGAAAATTCGGCCGTCTGAGACTAAGCTTGGCTTTTTCGCTCAAAATGTGTGGTGATTAATTGACAAAAATCAAGCTTTAATTTCGTGAGAAAAATACCGCAAGCGTACGGTGTCGTAGCATACGGGTCAAACACAGGGAGATGACGGACTAAGCACGGGATTACACCCCTAGCGTAGCTAGTCATGCGAAATCGGTTTTTCAAAGATTCATGATTACACTAGGCATGAGAAAGAAAACTATCTACTTTACTCTAATATTAAGAGACTCTAATGACAACCAAACAACTAATTAATACTATAACGGGAGATTAAGCATAATGAAAGAAGAACACAAACACTATCCTTAATCAATTAAGCAAGTAAAGAGAAGGAGGCAATTGAGATACTATTTTACGCAAAAACCGACTAAACAAACTAAGAGAAAAAGGGGTAATGAAAAACGAACAAAGGACTACCCGACTAAATTGATAGGAACGATCAGCGTTAAATGGTATCCATTCAAGTGAGAATTATCGAGTACTAGGGACGTTCGTGCCCCTCTTCCGAGGATGCACGAACCATTCTCAACGGGTCCGGTTATTTCCATACCGAATCCATTAGAAAACGATTACTCGATAAGGACCCCGACTATTATCAACACCTATTTCCATGATGTTGTAAAAGTCCCCGGTTAATTCATCCGAACAACGACCAAACTTCCGTTCAAATCATTGTTATTAGAAAAACGATTAAAAATCCAAGAATCATTCCCAAATCCCTAACTTCCGTTAGACGATTAAGTTATGAAATCATTTATAAGAAACCATTTGTGAAAACAATCAATCCGGGACAAGAACTAACACTACTCGACTTCATCAATCCCAACAATTAGGAAGAACGGGAACACTAATCTAGCTTAAAACGATGACGAAATTTGTACAAGAACCAAAATAAAAACATCATACCCAATCCATTAATATCAAAGCTATGAAGAATAACCCAAAAAGTAAACAACCTATTAACATCAAATCTATGGAAATCTAGCATCATACCAAACCTAAATTACCAAATTAGCAATTAACAACTATCTTTTAAACAATTGAAGATAAAATGCATCTAAAGCTAAGGAAAATGAATCAACAAGCAAGATTAAAACATAAAACCATAGATTTCATAATAAGAAGTGCAGTAAATTGGATAACTAATCCAAATACACCAAATCCTAACAATCCATAGACAAAGTAGCTAAAATAAGAGCAAGAGGGTTGAAAATAGGGAAAGAGAGATACGATTACTCCTCGATTGAAGATTTCCTCAAGAAGATGAGTTAATCCACCATGCCATAGGCTAAAAATCAAATCATAGAGCTCTCCACCTTCAATCCAACCCCAAATCCAAGCTAGATCTTACAAAATCCCAAAAAGAGTAAAAATACGGCTGAAAAGATAGATGTCCCGAAAATCTAGGGCAGAATACTATTTAAGGGCCGAACAAATGACCAAAATACCCCTGAAGGGAAAAAGAAGTTCGCAAGGCTGGCCCCGTTAGCGATCGCTAAGACAACAGTCTAGCGATCGCTAAGTAGCAAAACAGGGGCAGAATCCAGTCTTTTATTGTCGGCTCGGTCCTTCGCTCAAGGTGCTTCCGCCTCGTCCTTCGCCTTCTCCTTGGCTTCCTCTTTGATCTCCATTTTCTTGTCCTCCTCGCTATCTTTATCTTCCTCGATCTCCTTGCCTTCCAACGATCCCACGACCGATCCACCATCACCCGCACCTAAATACTGTAAAGAACACTCGCAAAAACTCATTAAACGCAAAGGGGAACAAATAGGCGACTCCAAAGTAAAACTAAGCAAAAAGTAAGGAAAAATGCATGAAAATACTAAAAGATGTAAGAAAACTGTTGAGTCTGATACATTACCTCTGCTGAAGATTGTTGGTTAACACTGCTGATGATTACCACTGCTAGATTTGGAGTTGTTACCACTGCTAGTATGTGAGGATTCAATGAATATCAGATTACCACTGCTATTGGAGACTACCACTGCCTATATGAAGTTACCACTGCTGGTGTCAAGTTACCACTGCTGGTGTCAAGTTACCACTGCTTTTGTTTTACCACTGCTATCAAGAGGAAGATAAGGAAAGGATTGCGATGATTTGAAGATATAGACAAGATACGATATGCTTGGAGATATTTTAGAGATTATCTTGTAAATCTAGTTTCCTTATTGTTATCTTGTAAATCGTATATATAGCTGATAGGTTTTATCATTGTGAGATACGAGTTTAATAGCTTTTGTGTTAGAATTAAGAGCCTCAAGATTGATCTTGTAATCCCTGCAATAGAGAAGTGTTGCACGTCTGTTTGAGCCTGTTCAAACAGATTGGGGCTTGTAGTTGTAATCATTAAGCTATTGAAATCAATACATACAGTTTGTTTAAATTCATTGTTCTGTTCTATAATCAAAGTGTTATTCCGCAAACTTCTTTGATTAAATATTCTGATCTTGATATTGATATTTAGATCCTGTCAAGTGGCATCAGAGCTTGTGTTTTTCAGAATACTCTTAGATCAATGGATTCCCAGGATTCTGTTCTTGTGTCCAAAGTCCCCATGCTCAAACCCAATGAGTTTGAGATGTGGAAAATTAGAATCAAGAAATACATGCTTCTTACTGATTATGCCTTATGGGAGGTAGTTGAACATGGACCTAGTGTTCCTGAACCTGCTGTTGCTGGAGCACCCCCAAAATCTGATGCAGACAAAAAGAGGAAGCAGACTGAGATGAAAGCCTTAAGCACCCTGCTGTTGGCTATTCCCAATGAATACCACCACCAGTTCTATACCTGTCCAGATGCTAAATCACTGTGGAATGCCCCGGAGAAGAGATTTTCTGGAACCAAAAGTTCTAAGAGAAATCAAAAAGCCCTGTTGAAGCAGCAATATGAAAACTTCACTTCTACAAAGAATGAGTCCATGACTCAAACTTTTGACAGGTTCAACAAAATGATTGGAGAACTTGCCAATGTAGATGTGAAGATGGAGAAGGATGAAGTCAATAGAAAATTCCTCAGATCTCTGAGTGAGGAATGGACTATGTATACTGTGTCATTCAGACAAGGAGATGACTTGGAGGATAAGGAGCTTGAAGATCTATACAATGATCTCAGGATTTTTGAAGCTGAAGTGGAGACCAAAAGAAGACCATCTGGATATTCACATACAATTGTCCTCTATTCTTCTGAAAATCCTTCTTCAAATATTAATACTGCTAGTACTGCTAATATTAACCCTGCTAGTAATAACAATGATAATACTAATGATAAACCTTCTTTGTCACAGGATGCTAGTGGAGATGCAGTTTTGGAAGCATTCCTTGCCAATCATGTAAGATCTCCTTTGATCAATGATGATCTTGAACAAATCAATGCTGATGATTTGGAGGAGATGGACATCAAGTGGCAGATGGCCATGTTAACCATGAGAATGAAGAGGTTTATAAGGAGGACTGGCAGGAACAACTTTGATGCCAAGAGAGGAGACCTTGCTGGCTTTGACAAATCAAAGGTGAGATGCTACAAGTGTTGGGAATCGAGGGATACAAGAACATGCACAGCGGATAACAAAAACCCGATTCCCAATCGAGGATCCAATCCTAAACCATACAGATACAATTAAGGGTGTTTCAGTGGATTACCTTTTGCGAACAATAACTCTGAATTGCAAGCAGGGGGTACACCGCTACTGGCACCGGTCGAGAGAGTTGCTAGACCACCGTTAAGGATTACCCGAAAAACAAAACGCGAACCTTTCCTCTTACTGGTTTTAGCGCCGGTTTTGGGGAGAGGGAGAGAGAGAGAGTTTTCTGAGAGTTTCAGTTGTAAAATCATTGATTCATCAAAGCCCCTAAGCCTTTATTTATATTGATGATATCAATTAAATAAGGCAGTGTTTGATTCCAAATCAAATGCCTGATAATTATCAAATAGATATTTTCCATAATTATTCTCTTTTGATAATTACCTCATTAATTAATCTAACTGATTAATTAACCTATAAATAATTCAACTAATTATTTATTTCTTTTTCTCTCTAAATAATTAATTAACCAATTAATTATTTCCCATAATCCAAACATTCTCATTTTGGTGTGCAGCAGTGTGACCTACTAGTGTCTTACAACATTGGACACGATAACCCCGTTACTGTCTCGCACATAATCCTAACAGACTCCCACTTGTGCTAGACATGTAACTGAACTGTTATCATTCGCCTAAGGAGGTCCCTAGCCAGACGCTTAGGTTAACCAGGTTATAAGATCTCTTATATTCAGAGATACAATTCACGCTTGAATTTGTACACAGGTTCATTCCTTTTGCACACGATATTTCTAAAGTGATTTAAGACATGGAGTGGAGGATTCATTTCTTAAAATCAAGTATTTCTTGACTCTGATTTCGATTGCCTGCAGTAACGGATATTACTAAATAACCCCTGTTATTCTATCCGAGCGTGGCCACGCGTTTTCTGCCAATCTTAATCGTCAAGGGGCCCGGAAATATCTCTCTTTTGAAAGAGGTGCAAATCCCTTCTTGACTACTTGCATTTGGATCCACGGCTTCCGCTGCATCTAGTCACGTCCCGTATAGCCACCCAGTTACGGTGCAGCGTTAGTACGTGCTAAGAGTACAGTGGTCCTCGTGTTCCCAAACCAAGTATCTCAGGTCTAAGGACAACCTATCAAGTCAGTGCCTATGACTGAGGCTCCATGAAGCAGACTTGATTACTGGTCACTTCCAATACCCAAACACTCTGATGAGTATCTATAAATACTTGGTCACATTACTTGTGCTTTTATTCTCTACTTTGAATAAATCATCAAGTATTTATAATAGCGTTAAACTCCCTATTGAAATTCCCATTTCAATAAGTGGCTACGGAAATTTAGATTTCATACAAGACTTTGTAGAATCAAGGATACGTTAAATATGCGAAAAATAGTTAATTTAGAACAATCATGAAATTAAAACCTCCATTTATTTCCAACACACTGTGAAATAAAAACTTTACATGATTACATTGTTTCTAAATTAGACTATAGTAATAATTAATAAACTAAGTACTAGCTACTGGCTTCCAGGTACTGCATCCCAATGGAATTCGCATGTGCCTCATGCTTTGCCCTTGCTAGTGGCTTTGTCAGCGGATCTGCGACATTGTCTTCTGTTGGAATCTTGCATATTCTTACATCTCCTCTTCCAATGATCTCTCGGATGAGGTGATACTTTCTGAGCACGTGTCTCGACTTGTGATGCTCTCTAGGTTCCTTTGCTTGCGCCACGGCTCCTGAGTTATCACAGAATATATCTATCGGTCTCGAGATACTGGCAACCACTCTGAGATCCGATAGAAAATTCCTCAGCCAGACAGCTTCCTTTGCAGCATCACATGCTGCAATGTACTCTGCCTCTGTAGTTGAGTCTGCAATCGTGTCCTGCTTCGAGCTCTTCCACGAGATCGCACCTCCGTTTAGGGTAAAGACGTACCCTGACTGTGACCTGAAGTCATCTCTGTCGGTCTGGAAACTAGCGTCAGAGTATCCTGTGACACTAATTTCATCCTCAGAACCTCCAAAGACCAAGAACATTTCTTTCGTTCTTCTCAGATATTTGAGAATGTTCTTGACAGCCACCCAATGGGGCTCACCTGGATTCTGTTGGTATCTGCTCGTAACACTTACTGAGTAAGCAACATCGGGCCTAGTACATAGCATGGCATACATAATTGATCCAATTGCAGAAGCATATGGGACCGATTTCATCCTGTCCTGATCTTCACTAGAAACAGGACACTGTGTTTTGCTTAACACTATGCCATGTTGCATTGGAATGAATCCTTTCTTGGATTCATCCATCCTGAATCTCTTCAGTACTTTGTCAATGTATGTACTCTGACTAAGTCCGATAAGCCGCTTAGATCTGTTTCTGTAGATCTTTATACCTAGTATATAAGCGGCTTCTCCAAGGTCTTTCATCTGGAAACATTTACTTAACCATTCTTTAACACTCTGTAAAGTTGGTACATTGTTTCCTATGAGTAGTATGTCATCTACATACAAGACCAGGAAGGTTACTATGCTCCCACTGAACTTAGTGTAAACACATGGCTCGAACTCACTTTTAGCGAAGCCAAACTCTTTGATTCGCTCATCAAAGTGTAAGTTCCAGCTTCGAGATGCTTGCTTTAATCCATAAATAGATTTTAGCAGTTTACACACCTTATTAGGATTCTTAGGATCTTCAAACCCCTCTGGTTGTTCCATATAGACGTCTTCTGTTAACTTTCCATTCAGAAAGGCTGTCTTGACGTCCATTTGCCAAATCTCGTAGTTAAAGTACGCTGAGATGGCCATTAGAATCCTAATTGACTTTAACATGGCCACTGGTGAAAAGGTTTCATCATAGTCGATACCATGAGTTTGTGTGAATCCTTTTGCGACCAGTCTGGCCTTGAAGGTGTGTACATTTCCATCCATGTCGGTTTTCTTCTTGAAAACCCATTTGCGTCCAACAGCCTTACAGTGTTGTGGCAAATCAGTCAACTCCCAGACTTGGTTGTCATACATGGATTGCATCTCGGCCTTCATGGCTTCCTGCCATTGTTCAGACTCACTGCCTGACACAGCTTCTCCATAGGATGTTGGTTCATTTAAGTCTCCGCTATCTTGAGAGACTAGAAACCCAAGATACCTATCTGGTTCTTGTCTTACCCTGCTGGATCTGCGAAGGTCTTGTGTTTGCACTTCCTCAATTGGCTCTGATTGAGGTTCAACATTGTTATGTTGAATTTCTGGCTCAACAACTGGTGTAGTGTTTTCTTCGTCTACTATCTGTAGATCTACATCCTTTCTGGTGTTCTCTAAACTGAGAAACTTTTCTTCCAGAAATTTTCCATTTCGAGCAACAAACACTTTGTTCTCTTCAGGGTTGTAGAAATAATATCCCACGGTGGTCTTGGGATATCCAACGAAGAAACACTTGTCGGATTTGGGTTTGAGTTTTTCTGAGGTAGGTCGTTTGACGTAAACCTCACAACCCCAAATTTTCAGAAAAGATATGTTGGGTTTCTTACCCTTCCATAACTCGTATGGAGTCTTTTCTACCGACTTTGTTGGCGCTCTGTTCAGTATATGTGCTGCTGTTTCGAGCGCGTGTCCCCAGAATGATACTGGCAGCGAAGAATGACACATCATCGTTCGTACCATGTCAAGTAAGGTACGATTTCTCCTTTCTGATACACCGTTCATCTGAGGTGTATACGGAGGTGTAAGTTGGGATACAATCCCACACTCCATCAGATGATTGTCAAACTCATCACTGAGATATTCGCCACCACGATCTGACCGTAAGAACTTGATCCTCTTGTCAAGTAGATTCTGTACTTCATTCTGATATTCCTTGAATTTCTCAAAGGTTTCAGATTTATGTCTCATCAGGTAGACATAACCATACCTACTGAAGTCGTCAGTGAAGGTAATGAAGTACCGGTATCCTCCTCTTGCTACATGACTGAAAGGTCCACATACATCTGTGTGGATTATTTCAAGCAAGTCAGTAGCCCTTTCATTCTCACTGTTGAAAGGTTGCTTTGTCATTTTACCAGATAAACAAGATTCGCAATTATCAAAAGGTTTGTAGTCGAAATTTCCAACAAAACCTCCTTTTAGGAGTAGTTCAACACGTTTCTTGTTTATATGGCCCAAACGACAATGCCAGAGGTAAGTCTGATCCTCAATATCCTTGGATCGCTTACTTATATGATAGATTTCACTATTGTTGTCTTTAAGATTTACAGTGTATAGACCATCTACAGGTGTAGCTTTAAAAAAGAAAAATTATCTTTAAAAACCGAAATCATCTTATAAGAATATTTATAGTAAAAGCCTTGGTCTACCAACAAATCAAAAGACAATACATTCTTAATCATATTTGGAATATAATAACAATTATTCAGTTCCAAAACTAGACCCGAGGGTAAACTAAGACTATAAGATCCCACGGCTTCAGCAATCAACGGAGTGCCTTCGCCCACTCGTAGGTTCGAACGGTCCTTCCTCAGAGTCTTTCTTCTAGTGAATCCCTGTAAATGATTACAAATGTGGTTACCACTGCCTGTATCAATTACCCATGATTCATAAGAAGTGATTAAGCAATCTATCATAAAGATACCTGGAGTATCGGGTAAACCGATATCCATCTGGTCGATGTTCATCGAGTGTTCGCAAATATCCTCGCTGCCGCACTCTGGGCAACTCAGATCTCCCAGCTCATCTATTATGTCAGTGTCCATGAGATTCGCAGGTTCGGGTACTGGCTCTAGACTGGCCAGGATATCTTCATGAACTTTATCCACGTCGCTCTTTGGTTCCTTCATGTAGGCACTAGCTGTGTCCTGAACTTCCTTTGTGAGGGAGAACCACATGAGATACACTAACTCTTCCTGAGTCATCTTGTACCCCAGACGTGATAAACATTTAAAAAGCCTTCTCATATCAACAAGATGGTTTTTAACTGACTGACCCTTCTGTAGCTTCAGGGAGAGAATCTCTTGCATGATCAATAGCTTTCCCGTGTGCTTGTAGAGACCTAGCTGGTTCTCCACATCTCTCACAACCTCGTGACATGATTTAACTCTTAAATCTCCCGTGAACTCGGGTGACATAGAGAAAATCAGAATGGACATTACATCCGATTCATCTGTCAAGTATCTAAAATACTCAGCAAATTCCTCTTCAGGGGCATTGCTTTTAGGTCGTGATACGGGTTTGTTGATCACATAAAGCTTATCCTGGGCACATAAAACGTTCCTCAAGTGTAACTTCCAAACTGGAAAGTTATGGCCCGTAAGCTTCCACTTGCCCATAATAAGGCGAAGTGACTCTTCAGGTGAATAAAACGGAATACTAATTTGAGACATCTACAGAAGAATATAAAATTCCAGTCTTAGTTTATAATTATATAATTCTAATAAACTATTACCCTTAAAATAAATTTATTAGACTAGAATCCATATTTCACATGTGTCGGGAAGCATGTGATCATGTCATACCGACTCATGCGATCTATGGTAGGTAACACTATACCAATCGTATTCCCTATCTGAAAATACGACTTCTAGATCGTCGGGACATCGGATATCAATAATCCGTGCATATTTAGTCCCTCTAGTGCATTTTGGCCTGGTACCACCCAGTGAATAAATAATTACCAAAATAGATTGCACCACCCGGGACCTGGACAAACTCTGGCCGGTACCACCCGGAGATAATTCGCAGAGTTTTATCTCCTTCCAGTTTCGGTTTGAACACGGGCGTTTATAGTGTGAGCACTTACAACGTCCTATGTACCTTACACCGGAAGTGCCCCTAAAGTGGGTTGCACTTACTAATCTATGATTTTTAACAAGGGTCTAAATTGCCAGTTTTCTATTTCAAAACCTTTGAAAAACTGGATCCAAACACTAACTGTATTTGTATCCTTTTAATTTTTTTTTTTTTTTTTAAACAATCCGTTCAAAAAGGGCAATTTATATTTAATAATAATTACGTAAATTAAACAACCACGCAATTTAAATATAAAAAGCACAGTCATAGCTTAAACCCTTAAACTAATGTTGTTTTGTGAGCCAACACAAAATAACGGTCTCAATCCCTAAGTGACAAAAGTCTTCAACTTCTTGCACTCCCACTGGCTCCGAGATCCATGGTCGTCGTCTTGTCTCCGTCTTGATGCAATTAAAGCAATTATTACAAATGGGTTCAAATGGCACGCAGGCCTCCCAACTATTCTAATAAAACTTTAAAATTACAAAAGGGTTGTAAACGGCTCGCAGGCCTCCCAACTATTTTAAAACGGATAAATAAACACAACCACGGGTCTAAAGGGTTTAGCTATGACTTTACCATATAATTAAATAAATTAAAACACATCTGAATTTTAATTTAATAATTATAATACTAATTAATTAAAATAATTAATTAAATCTTATCCTGAATCGTTTTAACCTTTATCTGGTAAAACGATCCTTTATTCGAAAAATTATCCGGAAACGGATTTCAAACTGATACCCGTTAATGATAACTACGAAAAACTGAATACACCACCATATGTCGTTGCCGCCTCTGATCAGTCGGCGACAGCGGCAACAACATCGCTACCACCGTCGTCGTGATCGGCGCACAACAAACGACCAACCACCATCGCTAATCGACTAACAGCAGCCTTGGGCCACCATCGCCGATCGGCGACCAGTCCGCACGGCTGCCGGCGGCAGCAGTGGCTTAGCGCCACCACCGCCTTGCGCGGCGTACGGCAACAATACCACCACCGTGACCGCTAGTGGCAATCGGCCACCACAGTCAATCGGTGGTCATCGATTGATCGAGGCAATAATCTATCGCCACCATCTATCGCCGCCGCCACCACAAATCGGTGGTGCGGCGGTTCGTTTTTGCTAAGACCGTCGTCGATTGCCACCACCACCACAAACGGTGGTGTGGTGGCTACAACCAGACAACGCCATCGCCACCATCATCTGCTGTCACCGGCGATTGGCAACGGCGACAGCCGCCACCATCGCTTGGTGGCCCTTTGATCGATCGCTACCACCACCACGTTCGGTGGTGTGGTGTGTGATTTCGACCACAGCTGCGGCCACGATCTGTGGCGTGGCGTGGTGGTGCGATGAGAGAACCGTCGCCGGTCACCACAAACTGTGGTGTCGCCGGCGATGGTGTACGGTGGTGCTGGTGGTTTGATCGGCTAACTGCCGTCGATTGTTACTGTAGTCTAGGTTTATACTAAAATCCAATTTTAACAATGAACAAATCAATAAAATTAGAATTTTTAAACCTATTAAACTGATAAACCTGATCTGAAGGTTTTAGGAAGTGGCTCTGATACCACTGTTGGGAATCGAGGGATACAAGAACATGCACAGCGGATAACAAAAACCCGATTCCCAATCGAGGATCCAATCCTAAACCATACAGATACAATTAAGGGTGTTTCAGTGGATTACCTTTTGCGAACAATAACTCTGAATTGCAAGCAGGGGGTACACCGCTACTGGCACCGGTCGAGAGAGTTGCTAGACCACCGTTAAGGATTACCCGAAAAACAAAACGCGAACCTTTCCTCTTACTGGTTTTAGCGCCGGTTTTGGGGAGAGGGAGAGAGAGAGAGTTTTCTGAGAGTTTCAGTTGTAAAATCATTGATTCATCAAAGCCCCTAAGCCTTTATTTATATTGATGATATCAATTAAATAAGGCAGTGTTTGATTCCAAATCAAATGCCTGATAATTATCAAATAGATATTTTCCATAATTATTCTCTTTTGATAATTACCTCATTAATTAATCTAACTGATTAATTAACCTATAAATAATTCAACTAATTATTTATTTCTTTTTCTCTCTAAATAATTAATTAACCAATTAATTATTTCCCATAATCCAAACATTCTCATTTTGGTGTGCAGCAGTGTGACCTACTAGTGTCTTACAACATTGGACACGATAACCCCGTTACTGTCTCGCACATAATCCTAACAACAAGTGCAATGAGCCTGGCCACTTGCCAGAGAATGCAAAGGAAGTGGCATTCATCAACAAGCCAACAATGGAGGACAAGCATATGCTCCAAGACCCAACAGAGGCAACAATTCCAACTCCTCTCAAGCCTTGGTATCACAAGAAGGCATGGGATTTGATTGGAGTGATCAAGCTGAAGAAGCCATCCAGAATCATGCTTTGATGGCCAAAATCACTGAACCTGAACTTCCAGTAGAGGTATCCTCTAAATTATGTTCTGATTCTTGTGTTGAAACTGTTAAAAAGTATAGGGATCACAATCAGACTATGAGTGATACCATCAAGAGCATGGAAGTTGATAGGAGAGAGTATAGGATAGTCATTGAGAATCTAGAGGACCAAATCAAGTCCTACAAAGAGAATGAACTCCAGTTTGAGTATGACTACAATTACTGGAAGTGGGAGAAAAAGGAGTTTGAAAAGAAACTGGTAAAGTCTGGTGAGGAATTAGAATCTGTCAAGAAGGAATTAGAAAAAGCTAAGGAAGATCTTGATAAATTCTCCAAGTCCTCTAAAGCCTTGGAAGAAATTCTAAAGGCTCAAGTTCATGATGAACTCAAAAGAGGGATAGGATACCACAATACTCCTCCACCCCGCAACCACACCTACATTCCTCCCACCACAGATATCTTAGATAGACTAAACAGAGAGGAACTAAAAGAAGGAGTAGGTGATATAGATCCCTCAAGCAGTGATGATGAGGAAGAACAAAGGAGTAAGACTGAGAATAAATCCCAAGAGACTGTCCCTGAGGAAAATCACATCCTCACTAATGAAAAGGGAGGTATGCCCTATGTTCCCAGTAAGAATACCACAGCCTCTAAAAAAGGGAAAGAAAAGATAGTTGACCAGGAACCTGCAACTTCACAACCTGCAAAAGGTGGTAAACACACTCATAGGAATGACAGTGATCCCGGTACTTCTAAACAGCCTCAAACAAGTGCCAAACCAAGAGGAAACAAAAGGAATTGGAACAACCAATGGGCTCAAACTCATGGTGTTGATCTGAATAAGATTAATAAACCAAAACCCTGCTTTATATGCTGTAAACTCAACCATCTGGCTAAGGACTGCTACTATAACCCTTTTAATCAAAGAATGACTTTTCAAAATCAAAGGGTCAATTTTCAAAATCAAAAACAGTTCCAAACTAGAAGGACAGAGTATAATAGCAGATGGTTTGTTCCAAAACCTGTTGTTAAAAAGCAAATGGTTCAGAAAAGGAAAATTCAACCTAAAAAGAAAGTCAATGTTCAAAAGAAAAAGGTTGAAAAGAAGACTGTGAAAATGGTTACTAAATGGGTACCAAAAGCCTCACTAAGCAATACTACAGCTTCCACAAGCAGTGGTAATGAAAGTGTTGCTTCTGAAAGCAGTGGTAACAATCAAAAGGATATAGAAGTTAACACTGCTGCTAGCAATAGCAGCAGTGGTATCTTAAACACTGTTGCCACTACAAGTTCTTCTCTAAGACAACCCATTGTAACCAAGTATTCAAGTCATGAGATTCCAAACACAGACTATCTTATGAAACTCAACAGATTGACAGAGGTCAATTATATTAATGATAAAGGAGAACCCAAGACCATTTTGGCTTGGGTTCCCTCAAGACACTAACCTATTTCCTTTATGTGCAGGGCAACCCAGACAGGAATGAGAACTTATGGCATGTGGACAGTGGTTGCTCAAGGCACATGACAGGAAATAGATCCTTTCTTGAAGATTTCACTAGATTCAATGGAGGATATGTTGCCTTTGGAGATAATCCAAAAGGAGGTAAGGTTTCAGGGAAAGGTAAGGTTACAGGAGGTAAGTTAACCTTAGAAGAAGTATACTATGTGGATCAACTCAGATACAACCTGATGAGTGTGTCTCAGGTGTGTGATAAAAAGTTTTTCACTCTGTTCAGTGAAACAGAGTGCATGGTTCTTTCTCCAAAATTTGTAGTTGATGAGAGCTTAATTTTATTGAGAACACCTAGAAAAGATAATGTTTATTGTCTGGACCTAAATGGTATGCCATCAGAAGTTGTGAACTGTCTATTTTCAAAAGCTTCAATGACTGAATCCTCTCTCTGGCATAGAAGGATGTGTCATATGAACATTAAGACCATGAACTTACTTGTTAAAAATCAATTAGTCAGAGGTCTTCCCTCAAAAGAGTTCACACTTGATGATAATTGTGTAGCCTGCCTTAAAGGTAAGCAACACAAGGCTTCTCACAAATCAAAGACAATAAACACTATTTCTGCTCCTCTTCAATTGTTGCATATGGATTTATTTGGACCTACCAATGTAATGAGTATAGGCAAGAAATCATACTGTCTTGTGATAATAGATGATTATTCTAGGTTTACTTGGGTTTTCTTTCTAAGAACAAAGGATGAGACAAGTGGACTGATCAAACCCTTTGTGAAGAGAGTTGAGAATCAGGTGAACCTTAGAGTGAAAGTCATTAGATCAGATAATGGGACTGAGTTCAAAAATGCTGATCTGAATTCCTTTTGTGAGGAAAAAGGTATTGAAAGACAATTCAGTGCTCCTAGAACTCCTCAACAGAATGGAGTTGCTGAGAAGAGAAATAGGACACTGATTGAGGCTGCAAGAACCATGTTGGCAGATTCTAAATTACCAATAACTTTTTGGGCAGAAGCAGTTAACACTGCCTGCTATGTACAAAACAGGGTTCATGTTGTCAAGTCCAAGGGAAAAACACCATATGAACTTTTCAAAAACAAAAAGCCTTTCATAGGTTTCTTGGTACCTTTTGGGTGTCCTTGTTCTATCTTAAATACTAAAACTCACCTAGGGAAATTTGACAACAAAGCTGATGATGGTTTCTTTGTGGGATACTCAATACAGAGCAAAGGAGTTAGAGTATTTAATACTGTTTCTAGAACAATTGAGGAAAGTGACAATGTCAAATTCATTGAACACACTCCCAATGTGCATGGGACTGGTCCAGACTGGCTATTTGACATTGATTCACTCGCTAACTCTTTGAACATGAGCAATGCAGTTGATACAGGTCCTATTATCAAAGAGAAGAAGACAGATACACCTTTTGTTCTGTTTCCTCCATCCACCATCAGTTCAGAAGAGAAAGAATCAGAGACTGAATTACAAGAGGATGCTTCAGAGCACCAAGAAGGAGATAAAGAGACTGAAGAGACTCCACAGCTTGAAAGCAATGTGGAAAATGAGTCTGTAGATACAAGTGAAATCACTCAACCAGATCCCTCAGAATCTGATCCAGAAGATTCAAATTTAGGGGACATCTTATCTGAAGAACCCCTACATCTGACAAGAACTCAAAAGAATCACCCTGCTTCCCAAGTAATTGGAGATGTGGCCTCTCCTATGATTACAAGGAAGCAAAGCAGAGAAGCACGATATGTGAATACTCATTCTGGGATGTTATCATGCTTTCTTTCCCAGAATGAACCAAAGAAAGTGTTAGATGCCTTGAAGGATCCAAGCTGGATAGAAGCTATGCAAGAAGAATTACTACAGTTTGTCCTACAACATGTTTGGGATTTGGTGGATCTCCCAAAAGGACACAGAGTAATTGGCACTAAATGGATCTTCAGAAACAAGACAGATGAGAGAGGAATTGTGATCAAGAATAAGGCCAGATTAGTGGCACAGGGGTACACTCAGGAAGAAGGAATAGACTATGATGATGTATTTGCACCTGTAGCTAGAATTGAAGCCATCAGGCTATTCTTGGCTTTTGCATCTTACAAAGGATTCAAAGTCTATCAGATGGATGTGAAAAGTGCATTTCTGTATGGCACTATTGATGAGGAAGTTTATGTATGTCAATCACCAGGGTTTGAAGACCCTAAATATCCTGACAGGGTTTGTAAGTTGAAGAAGGCACTGTATGGTCTTCATCAAGCACCTAGGGCTTGGTATGATACCTTGTCCTCCTATTTGTTGGAAAACAAATTTGAGAGGGGTGTCATTGATAAGACTCTATTCATCAAAAGAACAAAGACTGATATGCTGTTAGTGCAGATCTATGTAGATGATATCATCTTTGGTTCTACAAAGGCAGACATGTGCAAGGAGTTTGAAGAACTAATGCATAAGAAGTTTAAAATGAGCTCTATGGGAGAACTAACTTTCTTTCTTGGTTTGCAGGTCAAGCAGAAGAGAGATGGTATATTCATCAATCAATCCAAATATGTTGCTACAATGCTTCAAAAGTTTGGAATGAATGATGCAAAACCAGCAAGCACACCAATGGAAACTCACAAACACCTCACTGCTGATGTTGAGGGGGAGGAAGTTGATGTTCATCAATATAGATCCATGGTTGGATCATTGATGTATCTTACAGCTTCTAGACCTGATATTATGTTTGCTGTTTGTGTGTGTGCTAGGTTTCAGGTTAGGCCAAAGGAGTCACATTTACATGCAGTCAAGAGGATTTTCAAATATCTCAAGGGTCAACCAAGATTGGGACTTTGGTATCCAAATGACACTTCTTTTGACTTGGTGGCCTACACAGATAGTGATTATGGAGGAGCAAACCTGGATAGAAAATCAACATCAGGAGGATGTCAGTTCTTAGGAGGAAGATTGGTTTCTTGGCAATGCAAGAAACAGACCACTGTTTCACAATCAACAACTGAGGCTGAATACATAGCTGCTTCTCAATGCTGCTCACAAGTTTTATGGATTCAGAATCAGATGCAGGACTATGGTCTTTCTTTCTTGCAGACACCTATATATATTGACAACAACAGTGCTATTAGCATTGTGAATAATCCTGTCAAACATTCCAAGACCAAGCATATAGAGATTAAGTACCATCTTATCAGAGATTGTAATGAAAAGAAGCTAATTCAAGTTCTAAAAGTCCACACTGATGATCAATATGCAGACCTATTTACAAAAGCCTTTGATGTAGGCAGGTTCATATTCTTGGTCACAAGTGTTGGAATGATGAACTCTGAATAACCCTTCTTCTTGTTACAATTATTCTTGTACTATCTCTGTATATCTTTCCTTTCTTTTACTCTTTTGTAAATGTTGATAAGTTTATTCATGTGGCAGATGGAGTTTCAGAAAGCGCACAAGTAGTAGGATGGAGTTCTCATTGATAATATATCAATCTCAGTGCAGCAGTCTCTGAAGTGCAATGATTATTTTTACTAAGTTTTTACCACTGCTCGCACAATTGCCTATTACCACTGCCTGCATAGTCACAGCATACCACTGCTAGTCATTCGCCCATTAACACTGCTAGTCATTCGCCCATTAACACTGCTAGTCATTCGCCCATTAACACTGCTAGTCAATCGCACCATACCACTGCTAGCACAATCGCACAATACCACTGCTAGCACAATCGCACAATACCACTGCTAGCACAATCGCACACTACCACTGCTCTCACATTCGCATTCTACCACTGCTTATGCATTTGTGCTTTACCCCTGCTCACACACACGCATGTTAACACTGCTAGTTATTCTGAAAAATGCCTAAGGTTTTACCACTGCTTTTAACTAGCCTATGTTCATTACCACTGCTTATTTGACCTAGCCCACTTTGTGTGTTCGTTAACACTGCTAATGGTAGTTACCCCTGCTCTAAAGTGTAGTATATAAGCCCTAACTTGACCGCCTTTTTCATTAACGGCTATTCTACACTTTTTCTTTAAAAACGATTGCGATTCTGCATCTGTTCTTCATCTGTGTTCTTGAACTACTGATTTTCGTTTGATTTTAGGGTTTATCGTGTCGAATCGATAATGGAGTCTATGTGTTTTATCAAGGATCACAACAAGGTGGGATACTTCAAGAAGGATGTCCATTCTGAGGGTTTTGAAGACATTCTTGACTTTCTTGCATCAACATCGCTTATGCCGCAACCATCAATCCCACAATCTACATTCAACATCAACACGATTTCTGGTTGAATGCGGTCATTCAAGAGGAACAAGGGGTCAAAGCTATTCAGACCACCATCTGTGGTCATTCTCTAACCCTTACCCCTGAGAAGATCAGATTTCATCTGCAGTTCCATGACGAAAGAGGTATAACAATGCTTTCTACTAGAACTCTCATGGAAAATCTTTTAAGAATGGGGTATGCAGGCTCCAAAACCTCTTTAAAATACCTTAAGGGTAAGTTGTGCCCTCAATGGAGATTTTTTGGCATACCCTATTGCACTGTTTTTCAAAGAAAACCACTGCTTTTGGTGAGTTTAGCAGTACCATGGCTTCTGCTTTGGTCTGTTTAGCCACAAATTAGGTTTTTAACTTTTCTCAAATGATCTTTGATGATCTTGTGTACAATCTTGAGAACATCCAAAATTCAAAGGTAAAAACTTTTTATATGTTCCCAAGATTTGTCCAAGAAGTTATAACAAAAGAATTGACGGCTGTACCAATGAATGGTGACATCTATAAGAGCTCTGCTCTTGGTCATAAGGTGTTTGCCAATATGAAGAGACCTGCACAAGGCTCTAATGACCAATTCACTCCATTGTTCTCTACAATGATGAGAGTGAACCACCCCCAAGGTGAGGCATCAGGCTTGCATCCTACACAACCAAGCATTCCCTCTAATGACCTACCCACACCTATCACTACTACAATCCCTCAGTCCCTTGAGAAAACCCCCACCCCTACACTGAAAAAATATCAAAGAAAGAACAGGGGAGCTCCTTCCTCCTCTGGTTCTAAACCCCAAGAACCTTTAAGCCATCAGTTGGAGCACTCTCATTCTGATCATGTCCAAAGGGAAACCCATGGAGTGCAGCCCCACTCAAGTGTAAAGAAGGTGCCCTCTAAGGAGAAGGATGGGCATGTGGTTGGTGAGGCTCAAACTACTGATGTTGCACAAGGTGTGCATCAGGACAGTTTGAACATAAGTAAGACCCCCACCACGGCAACTACTAGTGAGAAATCACCGGGAGGACCCAGGTGCCAAGAAACCAAGGGGACATCTAGTGCTTCAGCTAGGCTGAAGACTAATGTTAAAAAGCTCAAAGATCCAGTAATGGAGGTCAACACTCCTAAACCTGGTGAGGGCAGATTTTCACAAAAGGAATTGATGGAAAACTTCACTACCATTGCCAAGGATTTGAAGGCATTTGAGAGGAATTTCTTTGTTCATGATGAGAAACATGGTTCTCATGAAGCAAGGCTGGATACATTAGAGGAGTTGGCTACTGCACAGCATGATTTGCTCAAGTTACATGAAGCACAGCTTGTGAAGCAAGCCAAGGTTATTCACGCTCAGGGTGCTACAATTGCTTCAATGAAGGGCACTATTAGAGCTCTACGGAGGAGGTATAATACCTTGGTTGCATTCACAAAGGGGGAGAGAAGATCTGAATTTAAGGGGGAGTCAGAGAAAGATAGAGTGGTTGTGAATGAACCAATGAATACTGAAGATTCTGAATTACCTGATGAGGTGCCTGAAATAGTGATGGAAACAGGTGTTAAGGGGGAGACTGAAGAAGGAGTTAACGAAACTAAGGTTGTAAGTAAACCTGTAGTTGATGCTGTTGGTACAGGGGCTGAATCACAGGTGGAAGTTAATGAGGATGAGCTCACAATTGCTCAGTTACTTCTGAAAATGCCTGAGGTAGTTCAACCAAACAAGGGTGTAGTGATCAAAGAGCCTGAAGGTCAAAGGAAGATTAAAATTCCTGTTGATCCAAAAGACAAGGGAAAGAAGAAGATAGTGGAAGAGAATCTAACTGAGTCTGATGATGAGGAGATGGGATTCAAGTCTGTAGTGAATCCAGTAACTGATGATGCTATTACTGATGAATTGATTCTTCAACTTGAAGAGAAAGAAGAAAAGAAAAGAAAAGAGGAGTTAGCAAGAATTGCTGAGAGAGATAGAATAGAGGCTGAGAAAATGCAAGAAGAATGGAACAAGGAAGAAACTGAAGTTGAAAAGAAGAAGCCTGTGAAAAAGACTCAAAAGAAGTCAATTTCAAAGGCTATGACAGAAAAGAGAAGAACAATGGTGAGATTTTTATCTGGTGCTCTTGGAAAGCCAGTTCAATACTTTTTCAGGTGGAATCTGGAAGAAATTGAGAACAAGTATAATGTCACCAGAGAAGCTATGCATTTGGAAGCCATGGAAGAACAACACGTTGAAACTGAAGAGGTTGCTTTGGTTCAAAGGAAGAAGAAGAGAGATCAAATTGAAGATCAGGTTACTGCTAAAAGTAATCCTGAGGTTGATGAGGAGATAATCAAGGAGACTGTGGCTGATCCTGTTCAGACTGTTGTTCAAGGAATTGAGAAAGGAACTGAGAAAGAAGCTGAGAAAGAAGCAAAGAAAGAGAAAGAAGTTGAAGGAATTGAGTCACCTAAGCCAAAGAGGAAAAAGTCAATTGCCAAAAAGCCAAAGATGAACAAAGAGATTGAAGAACCTTCAAATGTGTCTATGTGGATATTCTTTGAGAATAATCAGATGGATTATTTCAAGGTATTCAGGAGTGATGGAACCAATGAAGTGTTTGCTAATCACCTTGGAATCTTCAGAAAATTATCCAGAGGTGATCTAAAGAAGATGTATGAGATAGTTTGTACTAAAGAAATTGAAGATTTTGAGGAAGCTAGGATGCTTGTTGAAGATTTGAAGATGATGTTTGCTTTCTCAAAAACAAAAGCAGAGCTCAAGAAGAACAGAAAAAGAGATCAGAATGATAGTATAGGTGAAGGAAAGGTTATTTCCTGGAACACCTATGAAAATAGGGTGTTTTCAGTAAATTTAGAGAAAGGGAGAATGAGTTTCTTTTTGATGGACAAGAGATATGATTTTAAGCCAATCATGATGGGTAGTATGTTGGAAGTGAAAAAGAAAGCAGAAAATTTGTCTGAGTTAGATAAAGAGTTAATGGAAAGATTGAGAGAACAACTGCTGGAGTTGAATGCGAGTTATTTTGATGAAGAAGTGATTGAACAGAAACAGAAGAAAATCACAGGTTGGGGAGTTGATCAAAACCTGAGGTATGTTGTAAAGTTGGATGATGGGTCAGAACTCTGTGATTCTGAATGGGTGAATATCTTGGAAGATTGTACAAGAGAGAATTTGAAGGAGATGTATGATCAGAGATGCACTGTGATCAAGGTAGCTGTGAATGTCAGAGATAATCCCGATCAAGCTAAAAAGAGGAAGTTTGCACTAGAGTGTTTGTTTTGGTTGTTTGAACCATTCAAACTTCTAGGTGTAAAGAATACAAACTGTGAAACTGTAGAAGAGTGGAGGTGGTATGAAAAGTGCAAGGTTTACAGTCTGAGAATCAATGATGGAGAAATGGAGTATTATTTTGAAGAGTGTGAAACTGATGCACTGGATATACAAAGGCTGCAGTGTATGATGAAGGTAAATCTGAGTACAAGTGGTGAACCTACAAGAGCTGCAAGACTGCTGGTGAAGAAGATGAAGACTTATTTGAAGATCAGACTCACAAACTTAGCTCCTCATGTTGAGAAGTTAAGTTTAGGGGGAGATTGTTGAGTCTGATACATTACCTCTGCTAAAGATTGTTGGTTAACACTGCTGATGATTACCACTGCTAGATTTGGAGTTGTTACCACTGCTAGTATGTGAGGATTCAATGAATATCAGATTACCAGTGCTATTGGAGACTACCACTGCCCATATGAAGTTACCACTGCTGGTGTCAAGTTACCACTGCTTTTGTTTTACCACTGCTATCAAGATGAAGATAAGGAAAGGATTGCGATGATTTGAAGATATAGACAAGATACGATCTGCTTGGAGATATTTTAGAGATTATCTTGTAAATCTAGTTTCCTTATTGTTATCTTGTAAATCGTATATAGCTGATAGGTTTTATCATTGTGAGATACGAGTTTAATAGCTTTTGTGTTAGAATTAAGAGCCTCAAGATTGATCTTGTAATCCATGCAATAGAGAAGTGTTGCACGTCTGTTTGAGCCTGTTCAAACAGATTGGGGCTTGTAGTTGTAATCATTAAGCTATTGAAATCAATACATACAGTTTGTTTAAATTCATTGTTCTGTTCTATAATCAAAGTGTTATTCCGCAAACTTCTTTGATTAAGTATTCTGATCTTGATATTGATATTTAGATCCTGTCAAAAACTAAAGTAGAAAATGCGCAAAGGATGAATATAAAAAACGTGCAAACACACAAGATGCGCACGACAAGATTTGAACCTGGGGTGAATTGGCATACCATCCACATTCCCTACAGGCCTTACCGCTACGCCACAAGCCTTAGTTGAATGTAATATATTTTTGATACACTTAATATTAGGTTATATGTTTTTGATAACATAACTAAAGAATAACCACAAGGCTGTGGCGTACTGATTAAGGCCTATGAGGAAAGTAACTTGTTAACCCTTTACTCCAGGTACGAATCCAGGCGCTTCCAAATTGTGACCACTAGGGATTAACTCAGGACAACATGTTTTAGTTGTACGTAAACCTTTTCGGGATTAGTCGGACAAAGCCTCGAATACCTTTAAAAAACATTACTAAAGAACCTATATAGTATTAATCTTTTAAATAATAAAAGAAGCTTATTCTGATTCGGTACACAAAAAATCATTTTTAAAGATCGAACATTATGAAATATTACTGTCTAGAAATATGTTTTATGGTAAACATTAAAATGAAAATTTTAAAAATAAATAAAATACGTTTTTTTTTTTATTTTTGCTACTTTTGCAACTATAAACAATTCTCAAATAATTAAAATAGATTTATAGAAGTGGAACACAAGAATCACGATTGTATATTTGCTTCTTTGCTTTCTTGCGTAGCCCACCAACGTAAATCCATATAAACACTAAAGAAAGCCAAGCCCAAGTCCATTGTGTTTTTAATACAAACAAATGAGTTTTGCTATGAAAGTTTGGATTTGGATTTTGTTTTAGATTTATAATGTTTTGTTGTGAAATTTTAATTTTAAAAATTTGATCTCACAAATCTCACGAAAACATGTTGGTCTCTCTCTCTCTCTCTCTCTCTCTCTCTCTCTCTCACTCTCACTCTCTCACACACACACATAGAGCGAGGTTCATACGAAAAATATAACTTTTTAAGAAAAAACGATAAGCAATCTCAACCACTCATCTCGGTCAACAAAGGCGCCTTTGACCGGTCTCCCCTTAATAATTTCTACCCTCCCATGAATCGCGTCAATCCTCCGTAATCACGTCCACTATAACCGCGAGATGAGTGGATGAGATCGCTCATCACTTTTTCTTAAATTGACATGCTTCTCGTTTTAACCTTCCCCTATATATATAGATATATATATAGATATATGGGTGGGTTCAAATACAAACCACTTTTTGGTTGTGAACGTGAGGACCATCTAGAGCGCGCCACGTGTCAATCTGAATTTTATGCGACTAAGCTTATTCTTACTGAATAACACTATTATTCAGACTGAATAACACTATTATTCAGACTGAATAAGCCTAATTCAGTATGAATATAGCTTAGTCGCAGAAAATTCAGAGTGACACGCGCGACTAGTCCCCGCGACTTAGCCTTATTCAGTATGAATAACACTAAGTCGCGGGCTTTATTCAGACCGAATAACACTAAGTCGCGTAAGTCAAAATGCCACGTGTCGCGCTCTGGGTTGTCCTCACATTCACAACCAAAAAGTGGTTTGTATTTGAACTTTTTTTTTTCTCTCTCTCTCTCTCTATATATATATATAGAGGTATAGAGGGAGGTTCAAATGAGAAGTGATAAAAAAACTTTGAAGTAGAGAAGTGATCATAGCCTTCTATTTATTTGATCAATGGTTATTAAATTAAGTGGTGCAGCAGATTATTAAAGGAGTATCGTAAGTTTTGTGGAATACGAAAGGGTATTTTGGTAATTATTCGCATAATTCATATATGAACCATTTCAATTATTCATATATGAATCATTGTAGTGTGAACATTAATATATGAACATTCATATATGAATCTTCACACTACAATGATTCATATATGAATAATTGAAATGATTCATATATGAAAATAATTACCAACATTCATATATGTAGTATTAGGTTCAAATGAGAAGTGCTAAATAAATGAGAAGTAAAGAAGTGATTATAACCTTCTATTTTGTGGAATACGGAAGGGTATTTTGGTAATTATTCGCATAATTTATATATGAACCATTCCAATTATTCATATATGAATCATTGTACCAAAATACCCTTCCGTATTCCACAAAACTTACGGTACTCCTTTAATAATCTGTTGCACCAATTAATTTAATAACCATTGATTAAATAAATAGAAGGCTATGATCACTTCTCTACTTTATAGTTTTTTATCACTTCTCATTTGAACCTCCCTCCCTCTCTCTCTCTCATATATATATATATATATGGGAAGGTTAAAAGGAGAAGCATGTCAATTTAAGAGAAAGTGATGAGCAATCTCAGACACAGAGAGAGAGACATCTTCAATTACAATATTCTAAAAGGTTGAAATTGTGCAACCCCATCTAATACCATTCATTTTTAACTGATTCATTATAAATGGTTACTCGATTCATCAATGATTATCGATTTCATGTTATGATCTTACATATAATGCATAGTATTTTCATCAAATTCTTATACTAATGGAATGCATATAGATGTGAATGAAATTATCACTGTTAATACATATAGATGTGCATATATGTGCATGGAATTCCATTCATATCAATATGTATTCCATTAGTATATGAATTTAATGAAAATACTATGCATTATATGTAAGATCATAACATAAAATCGATAATCATTGACGAATCGAGTAACCAATCATAATGAATGAGTTAAAATGAATGGTTTTATATCATGTTGCACGGTTTCAACCTTTGAGAAGATTGTATTTGATTATCTCTCTATAAAGAGAGAGAGAGAGAGAGAGAGAGAGAGAGAGAGAGAGAGAGAGTCATAATCCTTTACAACCCATAGCTAACGTCAAACCAGCGCAACCCTATGAAATCCTATAAAGTTCTATGAAATGTTTCCATAATCATTGACTTTCTATATATTTCATATTATTTATGGAAACATTTCATAGAATTTTATACAATTCCATAGGGTTGCATCGGTTTCACGTTAGCTATGGGTCGTAAAGAATTATGACTATATATAGAGTCATAATCCTTTACAATGCATATGCTTGATGATCTTGTTCAGTGTTAACAATTAGTATACAATGAATACTTAACCTTTTCACTTGAAATCAGGTCTGATTCGGTTGAAAAGTATCAAGGATGGATAAGTATGTACCAACAACTCAGAAGCGTTCAAATGTTGGAAGGATAATAGATCATAAGCTTAAAGCTTATCTAGAAAATTTGGGAGATGAAAATTAATCAGCCTTGCAAAACAACTCATATTATGTCAAGATCGAAATTCAAACAAGAATTTAAAACAAACTCAAAAAATTGTTAAAGAAGTTTGCAGAATAACACTCTAACAATTAATAGTAAATCACAATGAACTGCAAATCACTTTTATATTAAATAGAAATCGAATGATTACAATCAAAAGCCCCAATCTGTTAAACAAGCTTCAATAGACGTGCAACACTTCCCTATTGCAGGGATCAAGAACAATCTTGAGGCTCAAATCTCTCAAACGAAAAACTAATAATTTGTATTCTGCTAAGGTTAATCAACTATTTATATATACAGATTATAGGTAGATACAAAAAGGAAACAATTCTTTAACTAATCTTCATTATCTTTGCAATCTTTTCCTTTATCTTCTCAAAAGAATCCTGGCCATATCACGCAACCAAAGTAGTAGTAAAAAATAAGAGGCATTAACCACAACTAGAAGTACTAACCAGCAGTATTAATGAACTGAACTGGCAGTAATAACAGTAGCAGTAATAACTTCTTAGGAGTACTAATCAATACTATTGTTGGTTTTTCACTAGCAATATTATCTTCAAAATCAGCAGTAGTACCCATTTGTACTTCTTCTTTACCTCAACAATATTATCCACCTTATTTCTCCAGTAGTACTAACACCCGTTTTGCTTCAAACCCAACGTATTACTAGTTCATAATTCAAACTAGAGTTCCTTAAAAGTATCAAGGATGGATGAGTATGTACCAACAACTCCTAGTAAGATAGCCAATGCTACTAATCCCCCTATCACAACAAGTTCAAAACCAAAACTCTTGTACACTTGAAAGATCTTCAAGTAACATGCACAAGGGAGCAAGAAAGAAACCGAGACAATAAGAGCTGCTCCGCTAAGAGATGTTACAGACTCAAACGATGGAAAAACAATAGCTAATATAACTGTACTAGCCAATACACACATCTTTATCACCGCGCTGATTACCTTATTATCCCTGTGCTTAATGGGTAAATAGTTTTCGATAGCGGTAGCAATTGGCATTATGGTTAAAGCATATTTAGCAATTGGGGCAGCCAAAATTGTGTATATTGCTACCTTTGAACTAGTTTTCTCGATGGGTAGGTTGAGTGTGACTTGTGATTCCACATTGTCGCCATACATAAGGTAACCCACAATGGCCATCGCCACATATATCATTGTGCATATCATGAAGCTTACAATTAGAACCTGCAAATAATCAGAAAAAGGTCAAAATGTTGTAAACCATATCCAATATCTACTTATATCAAATCACAAAAGTTATTTATGGTCTTCCTTTCAATTGCATTTTTATATATGAATAGCGAAGGTGAATGTTCATGAATTATTCATTGTGAACGTGAGGACTGCCGATAACACGACATGTCTTCATATTCAATATGAATAACGAAGGTGAATGTTTTCATGAATTATTCAAGATTAATAATACAATATTTAAGATGAATAATATAGCATTTAGAATGAACAATTATTAATACATTATTCATTCTTAAAGCGATATTATTCATCTTGAATGTTGTATTATTGAATATAGACTTGTGTCTTGCTCTCGCTTATACTCACGTTCATAATGAAAGATGAGTTTTCATTTGAACACACCCTCTCTCTCTCTCTCTCTCTCTCTCTCTCTCTCTCTTTCTTTGTATATATATATATATATATGTGTGTGGAAATTCATTTGAAAACCATCAAAAGGGTAAAAATCGTGCAAACCATCGATTTCATAGGTTAAATCATTAAAATTGGTTCATGAAATTGTTTAATATGATGAAAAGATTTCATATAGTTTAGTTTTAGGATATTGTGTCATATTTCGGTGTTTTTATGTCAAAATGAAAAAAGTTTCATAACTTTTTTCATTCTTATGAAACTGTTTCACTTATTTTTCTTATTCCTATGAAATCTTGTCATTTTAATTTATATCAAAAACTAAAAATATATGAAACAACTTTATTAAAAAAAAAAAAAGAATTATATGAAACATTTTCATCAAGTTAAACAATTCTACAAGGATTTTTCATTGATTTAACCTATGAGATCGATGATTTGCACGGTTTTTACCCTTTCACGTTTAAAGATGCCCCCTTAGGAAAAATTCTTTGATCCCCCACTCTGTATAAATATACATAAATATATATATATATACATATATGTATATAGAGGGAGGTTCATACGAAAAATATAACTTTTTAAGAAAACGCGAGGAACAATCTTAACCACTCATCTCGGTCAACAAAGGCGGCTTTGACCGGTCCCCCCCTTTAATAATCTCTACCCTCCCATGAATCGCGTCAATCCTCCATGATCACGTCCATCGTAACCGCGAGGTGAGTGGCTGAGATTGCTCCTCACTTTTTCTTAAATTGATATAGTTCTCGTTTTAACCTTCCCCTGTATATATTTATTTGTTTACCCTATATATGAATATATTCATTTGTTATAAGATGTGGTTGGGAACTTACCAATGGAAACTGACTTTTCTGTTTCATGGAAAGGTAAAGGACAGGAAACATAGCATGAGCTCCATAGCAGAATGTGTATAAACTAACTGCTGTTGGTAGTCCCTTGAAATTAACAAGGCTCCCCTTCCTATGAAATCCGGCACCCGTCACGCCAACGCAAAAAACACAAACCACCACGATCAACGAAGAGAGCACCCCACCAAACGAAAGATACGAGAGAAGACTCAGATCATGTAGCCACATAGATGGCAGGATGACTATCCCTGCCACAATCACAAAGGAGTGCCTTCCATCCAATTTCAAGCTCCCAATTTTCAAACCAAAAGTAGGAGAAAGCTTATGTAAATTGTCACCTTCTAGTATCAGAAGACCGGTTGCGACAAGATAAAGCTCTAGACATGTGAAAACTAAGGCTACGATTCTTCCCTTTTTACCGAATGCCATCCCGGCTATATCGGGATAGCTGGTGGCCAACGGGTTGGATTCCATGCAACGACGAATCAAGATTCCCGTGAAGTAGGCGGCGAGAGCGATCAAGATTAAGGCAATCAGGCTTAGCCAGCCACCTGATGAGAGTGCATAAGGGATTGAAAGAATGCCAATACCTGAACAACATAAAGTATTAGTTAAGTTATGACCAAATACTACAAAAAAAATAGATGTAGGATAACATAAACCGTATAAGTTTTTTAATAGAAAACTTCATAAATTGAAGTTCACAGACCATATATGTCTTTATAGGTTTTTCAACGACACTTAATAAAAAGTCCTATTAATGGTTTTATAGGGACATTATTCGATTTCAAATATGTAACGAAAATAAGAATACCTATAATCATATAAAAAAACTAATATAACATTTTATTTTATAAATTATATTATTGTAATTGTCACTACAACAAAGTTGATTTTATAGAACATCAAAAAAATAGAGTGTCATAGTAAACCACTATATAGAATTAATTTATAGGACTAAAAAACAAAGTGTCTTATCCAACGGCGTTGTAATAATTTTATATGACATGTGTTGGCGTCGTAACAAGTTTTTTTTGGACATTTAAAAAAAATCGTCGTATTAGCCATTTTATAGAATATTATTTGATAATGTGTCTTTTAAAAAGAAGTGTCCTAACCACAAGGGTGGTAGCGTACTGGCAAAAGGTCTAGGGGGATGTGGTGGGATATTCCATCCACTCGATTCGAGTCCAGCCGTTGGCATCCTGTGGCCAGGCTTAGTATCAAATGTTTGAAATTTAATTTCCTAATTGTCAAGGATGTAGTCTAGGCAAAGCCTAGATGAACCTTATCCACAAAAAAAGAAAAAAAAAAAATGTCCTGAAAGAAGATAGGTTTATAGGACAATTTCTCAAAAGTGCCTATAAATAGCTAATTATAGGACACTTTGTGTTAAACATGTCCTTAAAAACTTGTTAAGATGTCTAAAAACGTCTTTTAAACTTATTAAACACCTTTAAATAGGACACTTTATATATTTTTTATACAATAATTTACACTCTTATAATTAGTTATTAAATTAAATTTATATCTCTTATTTCTTTTACACTCTTATCATATTAACATACATAATCTTATATTATTCAAAATACATTTAACAACTTTTTACTCTTTTTGCAAATTATGTCATTATAATTATCTAATCAAAACCTTCAAAGTGAACTCAAATGTTATGGGTCAAAAGACCCGCTATTAACCATATTTACCTTAAATTTTATACAATCGGTATCCGATTTAAACATACATAAAACCATGAAATGGAATCGTGTGATGAGAAGTAAGGTCGAACATGAAACATGATTATTCTTTTGAGTTCCTAAATTCGGATGATTTGTGTGGCAACATGCACGGATATACGTACCTAATATCCCTTTAACAATTAGACTTAGGGGCATTTGGTTGGGGATATTTAGGGATCGGGAATGATAATGAAAATTGTTGTTTGGTTTGATATTATATATGAAATCATTCATGCAGATCTATTAATTTTCGTTCCTGACCAAATTGGAGGGAATGAAGTTTTTATTGCTACTTGGTTCTTTTTTTCATGCAATGTTTCATACTTTCATCTATGGATGTTAAATGAAACATTTTTTGTATTTTCAAGTTGGAGAAACTTAACATATTCTTTTCCTATATGAATTTTTTTTATCATTGATTATATTGGCTTAACCAAACAACATGAATGCAATGCTGATTCCTATTCCCATTCTCCTGCATTTCCATTTTCATTTTCATTCTCATTCCCTGAAATGAACCAAACGCCCCATTAGGCACTACATTTTCGATTTCATGGTATACCACCTCAGTAAAAGGGTAAGTCCGCCATTGCATCAAACTGAAAAGAGCCTTTTTTCGAAATCATTTCCGATTGATCGATCCATCATCAGAAACCGAAGCGTATAATAAATTCTTATGATGAATATGCATATAATTCTGTGAATGCATGAATGCATATATATACCTGATAAAGCGTTGATGCCATTGATGCAAGTCTTGAGAAAACTGGTGTCTTTTTTTATCGTGTTAATAGTACTCATAGCAAAGTGTGAGTAAAAAAATAACATCCATCAAGTAAAAATAACATTCATTCATTCATATATTTATATTTAGAATAACAGACTCTTTACATATATAATCGACTGCTAAACTGCCGGTAAACCTTCCAATAAACCGCCATATTTGCAGGCATTTTCCGGGGGTGTTATTTGCAAAAAAGGGTTGTTTTTAAATCCATTCTGCAAAAATTGGTTGGTTGACCAAAAAATTGTGAAATGAAATTTTGATTTGAATATTTCACTACTGGCATCTTTTTTTCTCTCCTTTTTTCCTTTATTTTCCATCCCCGTGATCTTTGTATATGAATTCAACTATTATAAATATGTAAAAAGAGAGTCTCAAATTAATATAAATAATAAAGCTCTTACAAATCATGAATTATAATAAAAAACAATTAACATATTTATAAATGTGATATAGGATATCTTTGGCAAACTAGCTGATAAGTTAACCTATGACTGATAAGGTAGCTGGTGATTGATAAGGTAGCTGATGACTGATAAGGTAGCTGATAAATAAGTTACGTTTGACAAAAACTAGCTGATAAGGTAGCTTATGACAGTAAAAGGACAAAAAAGACATGTTTAAAAATTAGTGGCATAAAACTTAGAAGGGTATATTTGGAATAAAAAATAAAAAGTCTCATAAGTCACCAAAAAGTTAGTTACAATAGCTTTTTAAAAAGCTAGCTTATGGTCCATCCAAACATGTACCTGACTTATAAAGTGACTTATAAGTTAACTTATATTTACCAAACAATGCCATAGTCTATTATTATTATCATTATTATTGCTTTAAATTAATTACTTGACATATTTATCATAAATATAAAATGAAGGAGTAGTGATTAACTTTTTACATATTTTTTTTCCTATGTGATTAACTAATATAAACACATTTACAAAACTATTTTAAGAACTGTTTACTTACAACTTAACAAGCTTAATGATAAAATTGGCTTATTAGCACAACTCCATTAGATACTATAAAAAATTGGGCTCCATTTCTTTTGGGCCTCAGACAACTACCCAACCCACAATTTCTTAGATACGGGTTTATGGATGGGCTGATTTCAACAAGCCCTCCAAGATTAATTTCTCATGGAAAAGTTCCAACTACTTGACCAACGAACGTGTTTCAAAATTTTGCTTGTGAAGAGGGTAGTGAAACCTTTAATTCGGCAAGGGTGAAAAAAATATTTTTTGTTAATTCAATCGGTCTTTGCAACTCTAGAAAATTAGATAGGAAGCATGGAGCAGGAAGCTGCAATTTTCCTATTTTTTGCGGTTTTATTAGACACTAACATGTGTCCTAAAACCGCAACTTGCGGTTTGACTTTAAGGCTTGTGGTTTATTATTTTATTAATATATTTTTTCTTGATGGGAAATGTGTCAGAAAGTACTAACACTGCAAGCAAAAGTAGGATTGCGGTGTCAGCCTTGCAGTTTTAGGGACATTTTTTGTAAAACTCATTTTTATGTGGCTAAAAACTGAAAACCACTTTTCTGTGTGGCTATTCTTGTTAATTGCTCCAAAATCGTGTTATCTTACGGTGGTTGACCCAATTTCAACAAATACAACAAATGCCGTCTAATAACTTAGGGCCTGTTTGGTTTGCAGGATTTCATAGGATTCTGATGAAATTGGAATCCAATTCCATCAAAATCCCATGTTTGGTAAGTTATAAGGGATGGAATTGAAATTTAAATGTGGGAATTAAAATCCCTCATGTGATGGAATATGAAATCCTTCAAGGGGGTGTGGGATTTTAAAATCCAATGGATGTGGGAATGTGATTTTTACCATTTTACCCCTTATCTAATTTAATCTTTCTAACCCTAGATATTCATCAGCGCCTACCACCGCTTCGACCCACCACCGACCGCCGCCACCGCTTCGTCCCACTGCCGACCGCTTCGACCCACCGCCGACCGCCGCCACCGCGTCGACCCCCCGTCGACCGCTTCGACCCACCGCCGACCGCCGCCACCGCGTCGACCCCCGGTCGACCGCTTCGACCCACCGCCGACCGCTTCGACCCACCGCCGCCACCGCTTCGACCCACCGCCGACCGCATCGACCCACCGCCGACCCACCGTCGCCGGCCACCGCCGATCGCTGCCGCATCGACCCGTCGCTGACCGTCGCCGACCCACCGTCGCCGGCCGCCGCCGATCGCTGCCGCTGACCGTCGCCGATCGCCGCCCCGACCCACCGCTCGCCGTCGCCTCGACCCACCGCTGACCGCCGCCACCGCCTTGACCCATCGCTACCGCTTCGACATAAGAACAAAAGGAGGGTAATTTTGTCATTTTTCATTTCTGAATTCCAATTCCATCGGACATTTCTGCCAACCAAACAGATTATGGAATTGAATTCCAATTCCATTTCCTGCCAACCAAACAGATTGTGAAATTGGATTCCAATTCCTTCAGGATTCTAAATTCCTCAGGATTCCAATTCCTTCAAAAACATTCCAGCATACCAAACGCAGCCTTAGTTTAAGAAAAGTTATTATGAAGTGGAGCAATTTCAAAAGTTAGTAGCATTTGGTTGGGGGTATTGAGAGGTTAGGAATGAGAATGATAATGAAAACTACTGTTTGCTTTGATATTATATAATGAAATTATTTCTACAGATCCATTAATTTCCATTCCTGACCAAATTGGGAGAAATGAAATTTTTATTTCTACTTGGTTCTTTTTTCCATGCATTGTTCCATTTCTATGGATATTAAATGAAACATTTTTTTGTATTTTCAAGTTGGCAAACATATTTTTTTTTAATATGAAACAATTTTTCATTGATTATAGTGGGTTAACCAAACAACATCAATACAATGCTCATTTTCATTGTCATTCTCTTGCATTCCCATTTTCATTTTCATTCCCATTCCCAGATATGAACCAAACGCACCCTTATTTGTTGTATTTCTTGTCAATCGGCTTAGCCTATGTGTATATTCAACAGCCGTGTCTAAACTGATGGAAAACACCGATCCAATTCAAGACCGACCATGCCGTCGATGTTTTTTGACAGATCATCTATGGATTACTAACGGCTTGAGCTTTGCGACGAACATAAAATCCATCAGCAATCCGTCAAAAATTACACATTTTCAACGATTGCCGGCGGCCGGGATATTTTTTTTTAAACAAATATCTGTTGGTAAGCCGTGGGAATATTATTTATTTATACTTTTAATTTTATAATTCGTTTGACCATCGGTTATCTATTGCAGATCACCAACGGATTACTGGGCGAACCCTAATCCGTTGAAAAGCCGTCAATGTTTGAGACCATCGGTAATCCATTGGAAACACCAATTGTCATGATCCATCGATGTGTCGTGAGGCGTTGCTAAGCCTTCGGCAATCCGTCGGATATTTAATTGCCCACTACTGTTGTTGCTACAAACTTTCACCGATGGATTTTCGACGTATATATCCATCGGTGAAAGTCTGGTGTGTGGTAGGGAAAGCAATAAGCTTTATAGAATTTCTAAGTATGGATAGTTTACAAAGAAATTATCCTCTTAACTAAGCTAAGAAGGCAAATCACCTTCTTAACTTGTTCAAAAGACAAATCACCTTTGTAACTATACAAGTTCAAAAGACTTGGTTTAGATTCAGAAGGCAGATAAGCCAGACTTATGAGCTGTTTACTAAACACTTATCCTGACATGCGCTAATTAGTATCACTTACCTTACGGTCCTTGCGAATTGAGCATTGAAATTACCCCGCTAAGTGATGGAAATTACAAAAACCGAGAGTCTTACCCGCTAAGTGATGGAAATTACTTTTACCAGGTAAGCGCTTACCAAATTGAATACACTTACCAACAATTAATTTTGACGGCCACAAATGTTATTCGCTAAGGTAAGCTAGTGAAGATAACGTCCTTGCTAGTAAGCACTTAATTACCCGGTAAGCATTTGAGTAACATCCCCTTAGATGAATAAGATAAGTCACCTTATGGACTTTAGTGCATATACTACTTTTTAACTATCCAACAATTGATCAATTAATTTCGATGATCGATTCCTTTTAAAGGTGTTGATTCCGCGTTTTTGATTAATGCCTACATCGAACGTGTGATCATTTAAAATTATCCTCGAACAAATTTCGTGTAATACAAGTTGATTAGGGTCAAAATATTGTTTAAGGAAAGGGAAGGAGGTAATTTCACTAAAAGTAGACTCCATAACCCATCTGCATCAATCCTTGCAAAGCTCTTCTATATCAACACAAAGTTTAGGGACAAACTTGCACCAATGGCATAATCATAATTAACTGTACAAACAAGAATTCTGATAAGTAACAAATTTTAACCAAAAGATAAATTAAAGTCTCAAAGTAAGATCTGGTGTGGCATGGCCACCGTAAACTACGTGTCGGAATCCTTCCATGGCATTCGTGTCCGATGTTTCGGCCACCGAATCAACCTCACCGCTGCCTGTTGCCGTCACCTGACGGAAGCTTCCGGGCCACATCAGATGATCATGTCCATCATCCTCCACATGTAAAGCCAATCCCATAAATCCAATTGCATTTCTTGGTGGCATCCTCATAACCGGAGGCACGAACGTTTGGTGTTGCGAAGAGTGCGCTTTGATTTCAAGAGATCTTAACGAAGTTCCATTGAACGGAAAACTTGCAATCTGGGCAGCATACCTCTCCGAGAAAATGCCCATCCTCATCGTCCGCTTTGCCAGCATCCTTTCTCTTTTGTGCGCGTTCTGGTGTCCTCCAAGCGCTTGCGAGCTGAAGAATTTTCTCTGGCAATAGTGGCAAGGAAAAACTCTAGGGAGGGTTCCGGGGGTCGTTTGAGATTCCATTTCGTTTGTGCTTTTACTTGTGGTCGATATTGAACTCCCCATGGAATTTTTTGGTTCAAAGTTATCGGTGTTGGAGTTAAAGGTTAGACTCAACTCGAGGGAAATAGGATCATAATTAGTAGTGTGGGATGTTTCGTGTATCTTATTAAGGGAGTCGCTGAGCGATGATGGGAAGGTGTTTTGAACCGATATGTTGGAATCGACCTGGCTACTGATGTCCGAATCATCATCTTCCTGGACCTCGAGTTCCAGGTCTATGCTTTTCGGTAATACCATAACCGAGAGCAATTAGTTAATTGGTAACTTCACGGGTCTTTCAGAAGCGCAAGGTTGACAATTCTGATTAAATCCTCTTACCTGCATGATTAGCAATGCTTAATCATTTAGTATAACCATCCAAAAAGTCAGGAACTAATTAAGACACAAGCAAGCACCATTTCATTGTAAATAATGTTAAAGCCCATCAGGAAACGAGGGCTTCAACCCCGGACTGCATGCTTTAGCAGTCGGGTTTCGGCCCAAAATTGCCGAGGATTAGTCTGGGCCCAATGTGGTCTGGGATACCTCTTCCGAAAAAAACAAAACAAAAGTATGCTTGCTCCTTATTGTGAAGTCTACCCCTTTAATTTTTCTATTTCTATGGTTTGTTTAGACCTGGTAAAATACAAAAATCAATTCATTATTAGCCAAATTTTCAATGGTTATTAAGCAATCATACATTAATGAGAGCACATATACATCAAATTAATGATCCATTTGAAAATATGGGAACATTTTACTATTTGTGGTACACTATTAACTATGGGTGCTGTTTTCCACATGGCATCTGCCATCTGGTTCTAGTACCCAATCTAAGTTTCTCAATAAATCAACCACATCAACAACTTCAGTTGGATGTCTTCCAACAAATTTTTAAGCTTCAACTCATTTACATCTGTATCTAGAAAATGGGCATATCTTTAGCTCTTGCCCCCATCATGCCTAATAGGGGCAGGAATTGATGTAGGGTCAGCCACATATAAGTGATCTAGTCTCATACCAATCACTATAAGGCCATCGGCGGCCGACCTGCAAGTGTGGCTGCACCGTCCCCATACCGGCGGTAACACCGCCGAGGTGTGCCGGTATGGGAGGTGTATGCAAGCCGAACGGTGACTCCTTGCAGGCGGTAACAAATGCCAAACACACACACACATATATATATACATACAGAATATGAGGAAAGTTCAAATGTGAACCACTTTTTGGTTGTGAACGTGAGGACAACCGAGAGCACGACACGCGGCGGCTTTGAGTGTGGTCCCCCTCTTTAATTCAATGCCTTCCCATGAATCGCGCCTACTCATCCGCCGTGGACTTGACGTGGCGCCTAGTCATCCGCCACGTGTCGCGCTTTCGGTTGTCCTCACGTTCACAACTAAAAAGTGGTTCACATTTGAACCCACCCCTACAGAATATATATATATATTATTTAAATAATACAGGTGGTATATGGTAAGGTAGTGGTAAGGTGGTGGTAAAGCTGATGTGGAGCTAAGGTGGCAGCCTGTACAGGTGGTATGACCTGTACGACCGTGGATGGCCTAATAAACATGACAAAACCAAGATCTACCAAACCCCTTTTTCCTTGATTGTGTATCCTACATCTTTGACCCAATTATATGACCCTATAAATCAAAGCTAGTCTAGCCCAATATAGTGGTAAAGTAACACCTTGTGGGGTTAGTAGATAGTATCTTTGACTACCAGGGTTCGAAACTTCGAACCTGCGGTGCGCAAGTGGCGATATCCAGATCATGGGTCTGCCACATAGTGGTACACTTAATTGGGTTGGGTCGTTGTTGACGCGGATTAGTCGGGTGTCCGAATGGATCCCGGATACCCCGGGAACGTGTGTTTGTTAACTTGCCGTTCAAAAAAATTATTATATGCCCCCATAAGTTTTCAATCTAAAACTTAATTTACATACAAAACAAATTGACAAATATGAACGACAAGATCTCAATCGTCCGAACAGAACACCAAAGGGTGTTAAGAAGACTATAAGATCTTATTCAGGTAAAAGTGTATAAAAAGAACCCATATGTTAAAAAGAAAATAGAGAACATATGTGAAGCAGAATGTAAGAGTATCATATGAGAAAGTTAAGGAAGAAGAGTACTCTGACTAGTTGCTATGGTGCTCCTTGTACTATGCTACCTAGGACCAAATCATGGTCTTCTCTTCAGTTCCTCCTGTTGAAGGTAGGTTGAGATGAGGATGCTGAAATTGAGGGAAAAAGTGAGATATGATGTTTCAAAGTGAACTAGAGAGTGGAGGTGTGGGCTAAAAAGGAAAACCAAAAGATAAAGAAAAGATGTATAGATATTTAAATATATATGACACCCAACTTGACTAAAGATGTATACTTTGAGACACCAAACTTGAATTTGATGAATACTAGGTTTGTATCAACAACTCATGATATATATATATATTATATATATATATATATATATATAATGTAATTGAAAGCAATGTTTCCAGACTTGTTGGCTTTCCCAAAGCCCAACAGTTAGCTTAGCTGCTGCCTTTCACGACTATAAGAAATGGTTTCCTGGATGACACCAACACAACCAAACAAAAGAAACCCATTTCATAATATTTATTTTACATCAATGGCTAACGTTGGATGAAGCAAAAGAATCTGAAGCCATTAATGACCATTTTAATTAGATTCAGAAAAATAACTTTCAATTTATCCAACTTTATCCGTGTGCTGTTTATTTATTATTGTTACAATCACTAGTTATTTTTATACACTTTATATATATAGATACCTAGTGTGTATTTTTGTCATAACTTTCTGTTCATGAATGAATGAATTATTTCCATTTAATTTCATTGAAACTAATACCTAGGACCAAATCATTTAATTTTTTTAGTATTATTGAGCATTTTAATAGACTGCATAATAAGATTTTTTAATGTTGCAAAAGTATAGTTTATACAATATGCTGTTACAGTAATTTGCTTAGGACAAAATTGGACGGTCGAAGAAGACTTAAAACAATAAATTTAGATCGTGCTTGCTTTCTTATATATATAGGTTGTCTTACTTTATGTATAGAAATTGTTAATTAGTTGGTGTAACTTAATCCTAAAAGCATATCATAAGTTCTATGTATATGATTCATAGTTGTTGGTCCTATAAGGCTATGAACTTAAATCTTAACCCTAAAAGCATACCATAATTAAGTTCTTTGTGTATGATTCATTGTGATAAATATCCTAAAAGACTAATTTTGTTGCAGTGGAAGAAAAAGTCACCTTATCATGAACAAAACATGGTAAGTGTAATAAGTTCTTTTCACCTAAAATCAAGGTTCTAAATGGTTTGATGCGTGGTCTGACGGCAAGGTCAAACCTCAAGGTGTGTCTTAACTCTTAAGGCAAATTCACACATGCATACTTAATTATATATGTTAGGTGCTGTTTGTTTTTTAAGAGGTCTGAAGTCTGAAGTCTAATTCCATGTCTGAAAAATTAGAGGTGGTGCTGAAATCTGAAATCTGAAACCATTTGAATGTTTGTTTTTGTAAGCTCTGAAATCTGAAAATGAAATACATATAAATTTAACAAAAATAAAAAAATATCTAATTATAAATTTTTTTAATTTATATTAAATATTTAAAGCTCCCAAAATAAATTGAACATCTTCCCCAAAAAGCTACGCGCCTCTCCACATTCTTTCCTATGTATCTTCTTTAACCTCCACCCGAAGACCCTCTCCATCTCCTTTTTTTTTCAGATCTATTCCCAAAATAATTTCCAGATGCTAGCATCTTTCCCCAAGATCCCTTTAAACCCATAACGGTGGCCGACGGCGGTGGCAAAGGCGATGGTGGGAGGAGGAGGTAACCCATAACGGAGGCCGACGGCGGTGGCAAAGGCGACGGTGGGAGGAGGAAGCGGTCGACGGCGACGGACTGCTACAACCTGCTTCAGTTGCAGTCGCTGGCGGCGATCTTGAGAAGAGGAAGGAAGAAGACTAGAACATTTAGAGGTTTTCAGAGGCTAAACTATCACTTTTCTTTTCAGAGGGTTTTTCAGATTTAAGAGGTCTGAAGACTTAAGAAAAACAAACAATCTGAAACCTAAAACATCTGACCGAATTAGATTTCAGATGTCTTCAGAGAGAAATTTGAAAAATCAAACAGCCCCTTAGTGTTCTGAATAATACCATAGAACAAATTATATTCATATCAAATAATGAAACTAAAATAAAAGTAACCTTTGATACAAAATATGTAGAACATATAAAAATGATATCAAGAACGTAAAATCAGGATGAAGTTTCTTCAATCTCTACTCACCATTTTCTTTAATTTTCAAAGAATTTGTGTTTAGCTCTCCATGTACGAGAACGAATTAAGTATTTACATAGATAAAGTTTTAGTTTTAGTGTTTATTCAACTTTTAACTCTCATTCCTAGCTAGTTTCATTTATCCTGCATGTTATATATAAAAGTAACCGCAAATTGTGCAAAATAACGTGTTGGAACATGTCATAAAGCATCATAATGCATTAAAAAGCAAACCAAGCCCTAGAGTAGAGCCATAGGGATTAATGTAACGATATGAACCCAAGCCTTGAATCCATAACGCACTATAACAAAGCAATAACGGTCAAAGACCTTCCAGCCTAGTGGTAAGGCTTGGACATGGCATAGTCATGAATCCGAGTTAGAGCCTTGGGAGGGGAGTGTTGTCGACATTTAAGTGAGGCCATGTTTAGCCTCCAAAATTGCCGGGGATTAGTCGGGCTTTGGCCCGGACACCCTTCTAAAAAAGCAAAGCAATAGCGAGTTATTTAAAACATTGCCTAAACTCACACGTACTTCAAATACAAAGGTATAAGTTGTACTTTCTATTGACAAAGAAACCCTCAATTCAATAAGGGTATATAATAAAATTTATGCAACATACACCACCTAATATGCACGTGATGCAAACCTCAAAACCTATACAAGAAACAAAAGAACAAAGTAAAAGTACAACGTTGGAGTTTGCACGTTCAGGTCGCATGGGTGCCTGCCCAAGACATAGATTCGGTTATCGATGTCCCTAAAGTGCGCTCTAGGAGTAGCATGGTCCCCAAACCGCAAGCAACCCACCATCATCCAACTCACTTTATTCCAACACTTATATATATATATATATATATATATATTATAGGGGCTGGTTCAAATGTGAACCACTTTTTGGTTGTGAACGTGAGGACAACCGAGAGCGCGACACGTGTTGGACGATTAGGCGTCACGTCATGTCCACGGCGGATGACTAGGCACGATTAATGGGAGGGCATTGAATTAAAGGGGGCACCACACTCAAAGCCGCCACGTGTCGCTCTCTCGGCTGTCCTCACGTTCACAACCAAAAAGTGGTTCACATTTGAACTTTCCTCTATTATTATTATTATTATTATTATTATTATTATTATTTTTATTATTATTATTATTATTATATATCGGATTAGGTTCAGATGTGAGCTCGATTTTGGTTGTGAACGTGAGAACGAATCTCAGTCATACATCTTTGGTTACGGTGGACGCTATCACGAAGGATTGACGTGATTCATGGGAGGGTGGAGATTATTAAAGGAGGGACCCGGTCAAAACCACATTTATTGACCGGATGAGTGGCTGAGATTCGTCTTCATGTTCACAACCAAAATTGACTTCACATTTGAACTTTCCTCTCTCTCTATATATAATTATTATATATATATATATATATATATATATACATTATTGTATATAAAGCTACATCTTAAAAGAGGAGACTAAGTTACACATGACACAGTACTAGCTTTAATTTGCATACAAATTAATAATGGGAATATACTAATACTGCCACAAACAAAAGATAAGTTAGTATAATCCCAGGCTTTCAATCAAGTACTTCTTAACACACATTATTCCACTTAACTTAGTGCTTATCACTTTTATATATTCGTCTTCCTTTTTAGCTTTGACATTTGCTTTATAAGCTTTGGTTAATTAACTATATATAATGTGGAAATACATGTATCTATATATGCCATAGGTTGTACCTATGATATAAGTTAAGTGAGGATGGGTATATGCTTCCCCACACATCTACACCCACGATATATAATGCTTTTGGTCTTTGGTCTCTTTTGGCCTTTGAAGTGAGTTTTAGGTCAGTGGAACTCTTGTCCAAGCTTTTTAAGTGATTGTACAGTACAAAAAAGAGGATAAAATTATTTGTCTCAAACTTTTGAAGTGCATAAATTTGAAATTAATAAATAAAAATCCAACGCGTCTTGATTTCATTAGTAAGATAACGGATTTATAAGAGAACAAATATGCTTAGATGGGTTATTAGATTGCTTTATAGGACTTCGGTTTATAAGGGCAAACGATTATGTAAAGGTATTATCAATTTACCATAAGTTGTTGGAGTGCTTTTGGATGTCCAAACAAGCTTTATAGTATACTATTGAAGTAAAACATCATGTTAGTCCTTCTAATATTTTTGTATCCTAGGTATATATGTAGACAAGATATGGGCATGACTATACATTAATTGAATGTTTGACTACTTGATGAACCTTTTCTCCCTCATAGCTTGGTTTCGTTGGTTTCCCTCTCGTTCTTTCAAACGGTGTACATATGTTTTATTATGCTCGGTAGCCAATTATATTTCTCTTCAATGGGTTCAATTGGCACAACTTAACATTGTCATGTGCTCATAATGAATATATAAAGCAACATAGCCATTATAGTATGTTTTTTTTCTTTGAAAGTAATTAAGGGAAAGTTGGTCATTTTCGTATTGAGGTCTATCGATGCATGTATGGAGAAACTACGATCATATTCTATAGAGAACTTGTGCATTCTATAATTCATGGTAATCTATAGTAATAAACTCCAGTATAATCATCCCAACTCCTCCAAATCTACCATCATGTCAAGATTGCACCAGTGCCAATAAGTTCTACAAGCATTGAGTAATAACCTTATCAAACTCTTAATTATAACTAATTTTTCCATTATGCAACACATCAAATGTGAAACTCAAATGCTCTTAACACGGTAAATCCTAGAAAATAGATTTTTTCTACTATTCAATGGTTGTTACTCAATGCTTGATTTTCCTTGTCAAAAACTGACTTAGGGTCTGGTATGAATGGTTACCTGGAACAAACCTTCAAAGGCCCATGTACACTTCCCACAATTTCTAGTTTTTTCACCTTCGAATGGATTAATCTCGTTTGAACTAAGTCCCAACCACATATTTCTTGTTTCCTCACCAATTCTTCCAAATTGAGGTCGATATTCCTATATATAGAAAAATCGATCATATGTCTAATATATTTTCAACCATTTTATGCTCTGGAGACGCCACAAGAATTTTGCATCTTTGTAGTTTGGAAATAACTATTTCAATCTTAGTACGATAGATAAGCAAATATGACAAGGTTATAGTAGGAGGGTCATTTGTTTCACATCGGTGTTTCCTTTAGTTCGACACTAATGCAAATCAACAAACTTGTCCATATATAATACACAGTCATTCATGTGTTCTGGCTCTTTATAGTCTCATTAGACATTTTTTTCTAGGTATATTGAAATTTGTAGATCGTTATTTTTGGGAAGCATTTCATGTTATCTAGTATGCGTGTAAAATCTTTATCATTCCAATCGTAATTTGTTTTTAAGTTAAACAAAAACATCTTAAGGATTAGTAAACTTGGAACACCTAAGATACAATTGTTCTTTCGGAGTCTACAAACAATTGTCCAATTTTCTCACCACAATCCTCATGGGCAGTATCATCTTTCACAAATAACAACATTACAAGGTTTCCCTCGAGGGAAAATATATATGTAATTTGTCACTAAAAGACGGATTTCGTCGATAATCTGTTGATGAAAGTCTATCAGAAAAAAGTTCATGGGAAAAGGCATTATCGACGAATCACTAACAAATTTCACCACTGGATGACCTATAGACACTTTGATTGTAACACTCAAAATTTCAAAAATACAGTTTAACCAGAAAAGTAACCATTGATTAAAAGAAAAATGGAAACTAGTCCCAAGCATTGAATTTAAAAGCAACATCTAGACATCATAATGTCCAATCCTAGCTCAACCGAGCAAAACCACAAGTATTGTATAAGGTAAGCTAACCAACGGATTAAGTTAACAAAATAGTTTAGAACCCATAAAAAGAAACTCATAATCACTTCCTTCTTCCTCTCGGAGACTGAACCTGCGGAACCCGGAGCCTCAAATCTTTTCTTTTCCCTTTCGGGAAGTGCCTACATCTAAAAGAAATAAACAACAACCACGGGGTAAGCGGAATGCTTAGTGAGAACACACCTAACCATCTATCATCATACATACATAACAACAAAAGCATATAACCACATACGTGCCTCTTGCACTATCTTCCCTTCGGCTAAACCCGAAACAGGAAGAAACTCCATATCCCCGAAGGGAGAACATACACAACATAAAGCAATTACATGTCTCATCATCATACACATACGACAAATAGGTAGCTAGGTAGTGAACTCACCTTAGAATGATCACAACTAGCTCACGATACGTTCAATGGTCACCTCGTATCACCTAAACACATTTCACATACCAATTCTTATCAAAACTCACTCGTAAAGAACACTATACACTCGATACCGAAAAGCTCGCCGTAGCCATAGCTAGACTTGCTCAATTGACCTCAAAATCTACCCATAATCATCTATCAACATCCTTAAGGGAAGCCCAAAGCCAAAACCCGAAGAGAACCAAAAACGAAAAATGTGAAAATCAACTCAGAGAGTTGCGCGACGTGGACCCCGCGACCTCAGGTCGCGTGCCTAGTCGCGGGACTGCTCTGCTTCGATTACTTCTCGTTTTGGCTTCGAAAATCATTCCCAAGAACCCCCAATCGATCCCCAGGCCTTCTAACTCAATAACACACAGTCTAAGGTCGATAAGGGACATTTACATGCCTTTAATTCAACCCACAATACACCGATTGGTGATCATAACAACGCTATTCCACAACAACGATACCAATTCATACTATAGAATGATCAATTGATCATTCAACCCACTTACTACCCAAATCCATAACCCCTTACTTGAAATTGACATCAATTGAACATAAAACAAGCGTAGGATTCTTACCTCGGTCACAAGCACCGTGATTCCTTCTTAAATTCCTTCACAATCAACCACCTAGGCCTCCAATTGGACTTCTCAAAATCGCCTCCTCTTCCTTGGTGGTCGTTCTAAACTGACTAGGGTAATGGGTTTGAGGCTCTCCCAAATCACTTATACACAAGCTAATACTATTCCCCTTAAGTTCTACAATTTACACTTTAGCCCTTGGAAACCTACAAAACAAAATACTCTAGTCATTAACCCTCTTAACACAGTTACATGACTAACATGATAGAAACGGGGCGTTACAACTCTCCCCCACTTACCAGGATTTCGTCCCCGAAATCGCTCAATCTTGGAACAACTCAGGGTGGTTCCGCTTCATCTCGTCCTCCGGTTCCCACGTCCATTCCGAGCCTTTACGGTGCTCCCACTGGACCTTTACTATGCCGACTTCTTTGTTCCTCAACGTCTTGGTCTTTCTCTCCAAAATTGCAATCGGTGTTTCCACGTAGTTGAGCCCCCCGTCCACCTGAATGTCATCTAATGGAACATAAGCCGACTCGTCGGCTAAACACTTCCGAAGCTGAGAAACATGGAAAGTGTTGTGTATCTAACTGAGTTCTGGCGGTAACTCTAGCCGGTACACAACCTTCCCAACTCGAGCAACCACTACAAACGGCCCAATGAATCTCGGACCCAACTTTCCTCGCTTCCGAAAGCGTATCACCCTTTTCCACGGGGACACTTTCAGAAGCACTCTGTCACCAACTCTGAACTCTAGATCGGACCGCCTCTTATCTGCATAGCTCTTCTGACGACTCTGTGCTGTTCTCAGTCTATCAAGAATCAATTGGACACTCTCCGTGGTCCTCTGCACAATCTCGTGTCTCCGAGCTCTCTCTGTCCGACCTCTCCCCAACACACAGGAGTCCTACACCGTCTTCCGTATAGCATCTCGTAAGGCGGCATGCCGATACTAGCATGGAAGCTGTTGTTGTATGAGAACTCCACCAATGGAAGATGGGAATCCCAGCTGCCTCCGAACTCCAACACACACGCCCGAAGCATATCCTCGAGAGTCCGAATGGTCCTCTCACTCTGACCGTCCGTCTACGGGTGGAAAGCCGTACTAAACTAAAGTGTGGTGCCCAACTCCTCATGGAATCTATTCCAGAAGCGAGATGTAAAACGGACATCCCGATCTGAAATCACTGTCACTGGCACCCCGTGCCTCACCACAATCTCTCGAACGTAAATATCCGCCAATACTTCCAAAGAAGAAGCCTCTCTGATCGCAATGAAGTGGGCAGTCTTCGTCAGTCGGTCTACCACCACCCAAATGGCATCGTGCTTCCGGACCGTCATCGGTAATCCGGTGACAAAGTCCATGGTCACGTGCTCCCACTTCCACTCGGGTATCTCCAAGGGTTGGAGTTTCCCGTGTGGCCTCTGGTGCTCTGCCTTGACCCTCAAACACGTCAGGCACTTCTCCACGTACCTTGCCACGTCTCTCTTCATATCGGGCCACCAATAGTTCGCCCTCAAGTCTCGGTACATTTTCGTGGCACCAGGATGAATTGAGAACTTCGATTTGTGCGCCCCATCAAGAAGAGTCTGCCTCGCCTCACACGAAACTTGGACCCACACCCGGCCGTAACGAGTTAGTAACCCCCGACTGTCGGCCACTAGCTGATCTACTTGCCCCTTAATTCTCCCCTTTCGCTGATTTTCCTTCTTTACCGCCTCCTCTTGAGACTGACGTATCAATTCAATTAAGGAAGCTGACACGGTCATCCTCATACACGGCACACGGAGGAGAAAACTGCTCCCCTTCCGACACAAGGCGTCCGCCACCACGTTCTCCTTCCCTGGGTGATAGAGGATTTCACAGTCATAATCCTTTATCACCTCTAGCCATGACGCTGCCTCATATTGAGGTTCCGCTGATCCATGAAGCAGTGGAGACTCTTGTGGTCCGTATAAATGGTACAACGAACCCCATATAAATAGTGCCGTCACAACTTAAGCGCGAATACAACTGCCGCCAGCTCAAGGTCATGGGTCGGGTAATTTGCCTCATGCGTCTTTAACTGGCGAGACGCATAGGCTATCACCTTCCCCCTCTGCATGAGGACGCAGCCTAACCCGTGATATGAAGCATCACAGTAGACTGTCAAGTCCTCGACTCCCTCCGGTAAAGTCAACACCGGAGCCTCGCAAAGCTTCCTCCTCAATGTACCAAACACCGCCTCTTACTCACTCCCCCACACGAACCGCTCATTCTTCCTTGTCAGCTTGGTCAATGGAACGGCTATCTTGGAGAAGTCTTGGATGAACCGTCGGTAGTACCCGGCCAATCCAAGAAAGCTCCTAATCTCGGTGGGAGTCTTCGGGGTCTCTCACTTCATCACTGCCTCTACCTTCGCCGGGTCTACCTTTACGCCTTCCCGGTTTACAAGGTGCCCGAGAAATTGGACCTCTTGTAACCAGAAATCGCATTTGGAGAATTTAGCGTACAATTTCTCCTTACGCAAAACCTCCAAAACCTCCCGCAGATGCTCCACATGCTCCTCTTTCGATCTCGAATAGATCAGTATATCGTCTATGAACACGATTACTGATCTATCCAACATCGGCCTGCAGACCCGGTTCATAAGGTCCATGAAAGCCGCCGGCGCATTCGTTAACCCGAATGGCATCACAACAAACTCGAAGTGACCATATCGAGTGCGGAATGCCGTCTTGTGCACATCCTCCTCTCGAACCTTCAACTGATGGTACCCGGAGCGAAGATCTATCTTCGAGAATCATGCGGCTCCCTAAAGCTGATCGAAGAGATCATCGATCCTCGGTAGTGGGTATCTGTTCTTCACCGTGAGCTTGTTTAGCTCCCGGTAGTCGATACACATCCGCATCGACCCATCCTTCTTTTTTACAAACAGGATAAGGGCTCCCCAAGGTGAGGTACTTGAGCGGATGAACCCCTTGTCCAAAAGCTCCCCCAGCTGCTTCGATAATTCCATCATCTCCGGAGGTGCTAACCGATACGGAGCCTTGGCTACCGGCGTCGCCCCCGGAACTAGCTCAATCCGGAACTCTACCTGTCTCTCGGGAGGGATGCCAGGCAAGTCATCCGGGAATACATCCGGATACTCGCTGACTACAGGTACGTCTGCTATCGTCTTCTTTCTCGGCTCAACTCGGCTATCAATCACAAATGTCAAATAACTGCTGCCTCCTCGGAGAACGTGTCTCCTTGCCTTTGCCATGGTACACATTCTTGGTAACCTTTTTTTTCTTTCACTTTCGATGACTATCTCTCCCCCACTTGGGTTCCGAATTACTACCCGCTCAAACTCACAATCAATGTGAGCCCCGTTACGACTCATCCAATCTACCCCAGCTACAACATTGATCTCCCTCATAGGAATCGGGATGAGATCAATGTTGAACTTTACACCACCTATCTCTATTACATTATTCCTATAAACATCCCTACACAACCGGTAATCCTCAGCCGCTATCTCTACCTCTAAAGGTTTGTCTAGTCTACCTTTTACATTCGTAAAACTTTTACAAAAAGATAGCGACACAAACGATTTACTAGCTCCCGAGTCAAACAACACGAGAGCAGGTACAAAATTAACAGAAAAGATACCTGTAACCACATCCGGCTCCTCCTTTGCCTCCTCGGCCGTCAGCTGATAAACACGAGCTCGAGTGCGAGGTGTATCTACTTTCTTCATGGCGCTTGCTTCCGCGGTCTTGACGGGTACCGCTCCAGAAGACTGAGTCGGGCCGGCCTTAGGGTACTGGCTTGCGATATGGCCCAACTCGAGGCACTTAAAGCACATACGCATGGTCTCCTTGCAATCTCGACTCATATGGCCCGCTTTCCCGCACTTGAAGCACGTTCCCGAACCCAATCTACAAGCGCCCCAATGCATACGTCCACAAGTAACGCATCGCGGAACCTCCTTCTTCACCTCAACCCTCGGCCTGAGCTGCTTGGGCCTTTTGGCCTGCTGGGTCGATACCGGTGCTGCCTCGGTCTTTTTCTTCCTATCTGGCCTCTCTAACTCTAGCTCTCTCATCCGAGCCATCTCATACGTCTCCTGAAAGGTCTTGCACTGAGAAGCCGCCACGAACTCGCGTAACTCGAGCTTCAAAATCTCCAGGTAGCGGTATTTCTTAGTCCGCTCATTCTTCACATAGTCCGGACAGAAGATCGAACGTGCCAAGAACATATCGGTGATTTCATTCACCGATTCAGTGGTCTGCTTCATCTGGAGGAACTCACTCGTCAACCGCTCGATTTCCACTTGAGACACGTACTGCTCCTTGAACAGATCAGTAAATTCCCCCCATGTCATAGCCGCGATCTGCTCAGCTGATCGGGACTTGTTGATGATGTTCCACCAGTCTTTACCAGCCTTCCTCAACAGGTTCGCAGCATAGCGAACCTTTACCTCCTCGGAACAAGCGCAGGTCAGAAATGCACCCTCGACATCAGCTAGCCAACGGGTGCTGGCAATGGGGTCTTTCTGCCCATCAAACTGCGGTGGTTGGCAAGCCATGAAGTCCTTGTAGCTAGCACTTCTAGGTTGCCCACTACTCGAGCCCCCAGAACCACTGGCCCGATCACCTACGACCGCCTCCACCTGCGATCGAATCTCCTTTCTCATGTCATCTTTCAATTGGGCGAAAAGCCCCGGCAGCAAATCCTGCAATGCCTCACCGACCTCGGAGGATATCAATTCCCTCAAGTTCCCGGTGTCGGCATCCTCCTGACCAGTGGCTCCCTTCTTGCTCGGTCTAACCATACTGATTCAATAAACACAAGACTATCAGTTTTACACATTTCCCTTATACATGCTTCTTAGGGGGTCCACCTAACTGTCTTAAGGACATATGCGTGTCCTACATGCTACTACCCCTAAAACAACTTAGCTAGTTCATGTCACTCCGGTAACTATGTTAATTCCATGATATGTACAATATATTTGCAATGATACGGGCCCTTGTATCCTTGTAAATACACCCTACATACCTAGCCTTAACACCATCACAGAAATTCCATTCCCTAACTAGTCGTCCCACACAAATTATTCACACTAGAGCCTAACAGCTCACCTACTAGTTATTCACATAACAGCCACATGCTTTTCTACTCATAGTAAGTATTACTAGCCTAATTAAGGCTTACATGCAATGTCCGTAATCCAGTCGCTATCATAGTGGTACATGTTGTCTATCAGGCAACTTATGTTCGATACTAGCATTCCATACCATAAATCACATTTTTAAGCATTAATCAAGGCAACATAAATCGACATGTTAAACATAGATAGGGTTTAGTGTACTCACCCCCGTTCTGATGCTCCGGCTCGCAGTTCAGTCTCTTAACCCCTTTCTCGCGTAAAAACACATTTGGTTACTTTTATCTTAAGAAAACATGAGCATTGGTTTAAGTTCAAGTATCCACCATATGTGAATACCCGAATCCCTTAAACCTAGGCTCTGATACCAACTTGTAACACTCAAAATTTCAAAAATACAGTTTAACCAGAAAAGTAACCATTGATTAAAAGAAAAACGGAAACTAGTCCCAAGCATTTGAATTTAAAAGCAACATCTAGACATCATAATGTCCAATCCTAGCTCAACCGAGCAAAACCACAAGTATTGTATAAGGTAAGCCAACCAATGGATTAAGTTAACAAAATAGTTTAGAACCCATAAAAAGAAACTCATAATCACTTCCTTCTTCCTCTCGGAGACTGAACCTGCGGAACCCGGAGCCTCAAATCTTTTCTTTTCCCTTTCGGGAAGTGCCTGCATCTAAAAGAAATAAACAACAACCACGGGGTAAGCGGAATGCTTAGTGAGAACACACCTAACCATCTATCATCATACATACATAACAACAAAAGCATATAACCACATACGTGCCTCTTGCACTATCTTGCCTTCGGCTAAACCCGAAACAGGAAGAAACTCCATATCCCCGAAGGGAGAACATATCCCCGAAGGGAGAACATACACAACATAAAGCAATTACATGTCTCATCATCATACACATACGACAAATAGGTAGCTAGGTAGTGAACTCACCTTAGAATGATCACAACTAGCTCACGATACGTTCAATGGTCACCTCGTATCACCTAAACACATTTCACATACCAATTCTTATCAAAACTCACTCGTAAAGAACACTATACACTCGATACCGAAAAGCTCGCCGTAGCCATAGCTAGACTTGCTCAATTGACCTCAAAATCTACCCATAATCATCTATCAACATCCTTAAGGGAAGCCCAAAGCCAAAACCCGAAGAGAACCAAAAACGAAAAATGTGAAAATCAACTCAGAGAGTTGCGCGACTTGTCTTTCTCTATTCAGCCTTTCTATTGTCTATCAGGTCTTTCTATTGTCTCTCCAAAGCTATTGTCTTTCTCTATTCAGCCTCTGACCGATCTTCATAGCTCGCCATATTCTCTTTTAGCGCATAAACTTAACATATTCAACTTTTGACAAATATAAGGTTTAATGGAGGGGACCTATATACGGCCCCGTGGTCCACATTTGTGTACCTTACTTGCCCTACCTTATAAGCAAGCATCGGAAAAGACATCGCGTTCTCCCTTGAAATTGAACCCGAGTGGGCACACAACTCAGGGCAAGGCGTTTTCGGAAGAAGGTGGCCACTAGGCCGAGGCATAATGGTTAATGTTAGGTGACAAATGATCTAAAAACAAAATACATAAATGGAAACTATGTGAACCATATATACTTGCATTACCATATAAGCTCCATTGCTACTACTGTGCAGAGATCACGAATCATTGCAAACCTTGTGCGAGCTCCAACACTATGTTCCCACATGCATAGACACACAAACACACATATATGTATATATATAGTGGAAAGTTCAAATGTGAACTTAATTTTCATTGTGAAGATAATGATCACTAAAATCGCGTCACGTGACAATATGAATCGACCTCTAAGCTTTATTCAGACCGAATAAAGCTTTATTCATTCAGACTGAATATTCATGCTTTATTCAGACTGATTACAAGCTTTATTCTGTCTGAATAAAACATGAATATTCCGACTGAATATTAATTGTCACGTGGTACTATACTAGTGGCGCTCACGTTCACAACGAAAGATGAGTCACTACAAGAAAAAAGAGCTTTAGTGAGAAGCAAAAGTCCTCACCAAATGTCAAAATGTCCTCACTAAAGCTCTATAGTCAGGACATGTCCTCACAACAGCCTTCGACGCAGGAACTTTCTAACTAAAAGAAATTGGCGAGGACCATTTTCTACTAATAGTGAGGAATCCGACTGCTCTAAAATAAATGGAAAAGAAATTATTATTCGTTATAGGGAGGACATCTCCTCACCACAACTGATTATCGAAATTAAAACATAATTACCTATAGTGACCATATGTCCTCACCATAGCTAATTATACATAATTTAATATAATTATACGTAATTGAATATAATTACCTAATGATAGTGATTAGAACCTATGGTGAGAACTTTTTTTAATTTTCTATGGTAAGGACATGTTGTCCCCATAGATAATTATATTAAACAGGATATATTTACCTATACTGAGGACATGTCTTCAACATATCAAATTATATTTACCAGGACCCTGCTGTATTTTAAAATGCATGCCCATTTTCTGGGCTATTTTTACCTGTGCAGTGACTAAAATTACAAACAACATCGACAAAAGATCATCAACGTCAATAAAGATCATCAATATCAACAAAATATCATCAACAACATCCAAGAGTCACAAAAAACAAGTATCAAAGTGGTAATATCAACACATAACATAGTTCCATACTAAAAACACCTACTCTACAACCCTCGACCTCGTCTTCGTCCTCGACCCCATTGTCTTCGTCCTCGACCTCATCGTCTTCGTCCACAAACTCAACTTCGATATTGTTGGCTTTCAAACCGCGTAGAAGGATGCCTGTTCTTCAAGGGCCAAGGTCGTTTGGCTAAGATAATTGATGAAGAATCGGCACGACATTTTTCCAACACTTGTTCAATGATTTGCTCCTCAGTCACTTGGTTGGGAACATCGACTTGGGCCTCTTTTAAAGCAAGCATTTGTTCCTGTTTAGTTACAAAACAAAAATAATTGATATGTGTATCTTTTATATAAATTTGAACATTAAGTAAGAGAAACTACTTACATATTGTTGTTGAGCAAGACCGCCAACGGTAAAGGTCACGTTTCTTGTATGATGCACTCTTTTATTTGAACCCCATTCTAACTTCCACGCTAAAATACTGTCCTAAGTACCTAATCACAGATCAAGAAGTGTTTATCAGTAGCATACGACCTCAAACAATCTCATACAACAATGAATTTAAAGATCTAGCCTCAATAATTTCTTGTGATTTTGACATGTTCTAGCATGAAACATACCCGTATGAGAGATGTTGCTTTCCATCTAGATTTAACTTCAGATCAAGCTCCCCATAAATTCAAGAAAATAATCAAGAAACCCCATTAGAAATATGATATATCATCACAAGACATATCAAATTCATTCAGAGGCAAGAAATTATACCAGCATCTCGATTCTTTTGCTGCTTATTCTCCAAAAGAGTTTCATCTGAACCCTCCAATTCCTGAGTTATCTTATCTAACTTCAAAACATTATCACCCACATGTAGAGGAGTTGGTTACAGTTTTACATTACGAAAAAAGGTAATCCCATAAACCTTCAAACAATTGGCGTTGGTAAGAGAAATAAGAGTCTTAATCTCAAAAATCAACATTATTCATTTTTATAAAACAAAACCCCAAAACATCAAGCATATGTAAATAAATTATATAAAACAATGTGAATGAAGACAATGGAATTACACAGTGGCATAAAAAGACAACGGAATGCAAAAAAGATAAAACATCAAATATAAAACAAACAGTAAAGAAAGGTGTTAAGTGACTGAATTCCAAATATTGCATCTTTGGAAGTAGCACAAAAATCTATTCTTGATAACCCAACAAAGAAGTTCATCAAAGATACAAATCAGAAGTAAGAAGCAAGCAAGAAGAGTTACCCAAATCAGACAGAAATGCAGTCGACAATGGTCAATCGGCAGTGGTGGTGGCCGGAAGAGTCGAGACGGTGGTGGCGAGAGGGAAGATTTGGTGATTTGGCGAAGTGGTCGACGAGGGCGAGTGGGAACCTAACAATAAACCACCCATTATTTAGCAAAAAACTAGAGAAAGAAGAGCGACCACCGAGAGAAAATCGTACCTGACTGAGAAGTCGACGCCGAGTGCGAAGGTCGTCGCCGGGATGGGGGGTGGGGGCGGAGAAGCTGTATAGCGTCGATAGAGATAATGGTTTGAGCTCAGGCGGCGTAAAATGAGAAAGATAGGGATACTTTAGGACGAGATATTATTTTAATAAATATTTTCTTTATTAAAAGTAATAAAATAATTACTTAAACTATTAAATAATTTTTTTTAAATACCGATGGTTTTGGATGGAATAATTAACTTAATAAATACTAATTGTAAATTAAATTATTATTATATAATACTTAATAAATAATAACTATAATTAAATTATTATTATTATAATATTTCCATTAAAACCAAACTAAATCGATTAAACCTAGTTAGATCGGTTAAAGCCCTACTTGATCGATTCAAGCGCAATTAGATCGATCAAAACCCAACTATATCCATTAAAACCAAACTAGATCCTTAACTATATCGATTAGACCCAACTATCTCCATTAAATCACAATTATATCGATCAAAACCCAACTATATCCATCCAAACCAAACTAGATTGATTCAAGCCCAACTAGATCCATCCAAGCGCATTTAGATCGATTAAGCCCAACTAGATTGATCCAAGCGCATTTAGATCGATTAAACCCAACTAGATCCATTCAAACCAAACTAGATCGATTCAAGTCCAACTAAATCGATCCAACCACATTTGGATCTATCAAAACCCAACTAGAACGATTCAAGCCCAACTAGATCGATCCAACCGCATTTGCATCGATCAAAACCCAACTAGATCGATTAAACTCAACTAGATCCATCCTAACAAAATTAGATCGATTAAACCCAACTAGATCGATCTAACCACATTTGGATCGACCAAAACCCAACTAGATCGATTAAACTCAACTAGATCCATCCTAACAAAATGAGATCGATTAAACCCAACTAGATCGATCTAACCACATTTGGATCTATCAAAATCCAACTAGATCGATCCACGCCCAACTAGATCGATTAAACCCAACTAGATCGATCCAAGCCCAACTAGATCGATTAAACCCAACTAGATCCATCCAAGCCCAACTAGATCGATTAAACCTAACTAGATCAATCCAACCACATTTGGATCTATCAAAATCCAACTAGATAAATCCAAGCCCAACTAGATCGATTAAACCCAACTAGATCGATCCAAGCCCAACTAGATCGATCCAAGCCCAACTAGATCGATCCAAGCCCAACTAGATCGATCCAACCACATTTGGATCTATCAAAATCCAACTAGATCAATCCAAGCCCAACTAGATCGATTAAACCCAACTAGATCAATCCAAGCCCAACTAGATCGATTAAACCCAACTAGATCGATCCAACCACATTTGGATCTACCAAAATCCAACTAGATAAATCCAAGCCCAACTAGATCGATCCAAACCCAACTAGATCGATCCAAGCCCAACTAGATCGATCCAACCACATTTGGATCTATCAAAATCCAACTAGATCAATCCAAGCCCAACTAGATCGATTAAACCCAACTAGATCGATCCAACCACATTTGGATCTATCAAAATCCAACTAGATCAATCCAAGCCCAACTAGATCGATTAAACCCTACTAGATCCATCTAAACCAAACTAGATCGATTCAAGCCCAACTAGATCGATCCAACCGTATTTAGATCGATCAAAACTCAAATAGATCTATTAAAACAAAACTAGATCTAGCAAATCACTCATGTTGATCAATAATCAACCATTACAAACACTAATGATTTCATATCTCTAGTGTTGACCAACAATCAACCATTACATAAAAGCCGTGTTATAGTTTTCGTTCGGATTTGATTCTTGATAGGATTTTGAGGCATCCTGAGGTTTTGGAAAGAGTTGGTTTGGAGTCGGATTGCGCTATAGGTTAGTTGTAGAACTGTAGAGTCAGTGTGGAGAGTAGTGGGCTCCTTAGAACACACATTCGGTTAACTATGATCCTAGAGCAGTACGGTTGAGAATACGTTAGTGCATGTCGTAAGGCATGGTTCTAGGCGAATATGTTGTTGGATATAGTTTTTGGTGGTCAATAGAGGGAGGGGGTTTTACCTAGAGACAGTAAGCCCTGACTCAAGGATAGATGTTTATGTTAAGGTTGGAGAGACACTCCAGCAGTTGTGGTTAGGTTAGACTCTTTAGTTGGAGAGAGAGTTGTTGTCGGATGATAGACCTGAAGATCGAGACAGATCTAGCGGTTAGGAATCTGGAGGCTAAGGTCTGTAGCAGAGGCGGGACCGAAGACGCAGCTACGTTGACGTCGAAGCATTCCCAAATACCCTGCCTAAGGGAAAGAAGGACTGGTGATTTTCTACGTGCTAAATACCAGGAGTGGAGGACGCTCCCTATGCCAATATGGGTTTTGAAGGTAGTTGTTAATTCTTCTTGGAATAATAGATAAGGATAAGAGGAGCTTGGAGTCGCGTTTGGATGGGTTAGCATCCTCGACTCGAGGTTATTCTAGGTGGCTGCTTAGAGAGCAGTGTTTGTCGTTTATAGAGTTTATAGCCGAGAATATCAAGGATGCCAGTTGGTTCGTACCCAAGGCCCAAGTGGGGGAGGGATAGTTGGTCGTGTACGGCGAAAGAGAGCGAACCAAGACAACGTTCTGTTCTGTCGCGTTGAGGAGACGGTACCTGTCGCGTGATTGCACAGGTTATTTAGCTTACGCCTTAAGCAATCAGTCGAGAGGAAGTATCAGTAGTCAGTGAACCTTCGGACGTGCTTTCGGGAGATCTATTGGGATTCCGACCGGTAGACATGTTGAGATTAGGTTCGACTTGATGCTCGGATTAGCATCAGTTGCGGGGACCCCAGTCGTTTAGCATCACTTGAGCTCTAAGAACTAGCGGGCTGCTTAACCTTTCAGGAGAGAAGGGTTACCGTTGAGTAGCTAGTTTCGGGGTTCGCCATCTAAGGGTCGTGGAGAAGAAGAGCAGGGGTCATCGCATGGGTAGTGGTTAGCAGAAACTCACTAAGGTTACCATCAGGAATAGGTATCCCTTACCTAAAAATTTGTAACTTGTTTGATCAGTCTCAGGAAGCGGCATGGTTTCAAGTTTGATTCTCTTCGATTTAGCACCAGCTGAGGTGGAGGAAAGAGACATACACAAGGCAGCGTTCAGAGTCAGATGCGGGATGTGAGTTCTTAGCGAGGCTTTCCGGCCTCGCTGCTGCCCAGCTACATTGGTGGTTTGATGAACCGGGTCTATAGGCAGATGCTTGATAGAACGGTGTTAGTTTTTCGAATGCTATTGTAGTAAAGCACGGGACGAACGCTTGTTCGTGCGAAGTCATTGTTTTGCTTCAATTTTGAGGTTGGAGGAAGTTTAGGTATGAGGGATTTGTGGAGGTCAAGTTGTGGTCCAGACTAGTCTTACTTGACGCTTGTGTTTCCTGCACTGGTGGTTACACCCGTAGGCTTCAAGGGTCAAGTAGGGACTGTCGGAATTAGGTGTTGGGGTGCAAATCAGCAAGCGGCATTCGAGTTTTGCAGCGAAGTGGTGTGAGGCGTTGATTTTGATGCCTTACGGGGGCGTCAAAGAGGTGATGGAGTATTGAGACGCGTCAGTTTTTGGTGGGGTGGTGTTGTTATGTAGAGAGGTCGGGTATCTGCTTACGCTTAGAGACAGCGGAAATACTCGGCATGGTCGGAAATTTTGACTGCGAGATCCTTCACCATCCGTTTTGGGAAGGTGGCTTATCGATTAGAACTACCATAAGTCTTGGAGTAGAATCATAGCACGTTGCACGTGTCCTAGTTACGTAAATGTCTCGCCAATGAGACGGCGCACATGCTTTTGGATGATTTTCAGGTAGATGAGAGCCGGAATTTTTTTATTGAGAGGCCGGTTGCGGTGTTGAGCGGAGGGTGGAAAAGCTGCGAAACAAGGAGGTCGGAACCGTGAAGGTTCAGTGGCAGCATCGGAAGGGTTCTGGGTGGACTTGGGAGCCAGCAGCCATAGTATGTGAGAAGTACCCGGAGCTGTTCACAGATTGATTTCGGGGACGAAATCCGTGTAAGTGGGGGAGAGTTGTAACGTCCCAATTTTTTTTGAATTGTTATTATTATTTAAGTTATTGTGTTAAGTTAATTAGAGGTTAATTGGAGCGGTAATTAAATTAGGAAGTGTTGTGGGCTTACGATTAGGAGTGGGCTTAGCCTAAGAGAGAGGCCCGACCCAGGTTTATAAATACCCCCAATTCTCCTAATTATTCCTCATAATCTCATTCTTTGCTTGGAGAGAAAGAAAGAGAGAGAGAGAGAGAGGAGAGAGAGAGAGGAGAGAAAGAGAGAGAGAGAGAGAGAGAGAGAGAGAGAGAGAGAGAGAGAAACCGAGAGAGAGAAACCGAAAGAGAGAGAGAGACAAAGGGAGATCAATTTAGAAGAGGTTGATCGAGGGTTAGATTCGAGTTCCGAACGCATAAGGTAAGGTTTCTAATCCCGTTGTTAATCGATTTCGTAAGTTAGGGTTTTGATTTGTTGATGTTTCGAGATTGTTTATGGTTGGGTTTTCGATGTAAATCGAATCTAGGACTAAGTATTGTTGGGGTTTTGCTTTGAAATCGATTATAATGAGTTTGGGGTTAAATTTTGAAATTGCTGTCAGGATTGCGCAGCTGTGGGAGATTGGCTCGTTCTCCCTCGTTAACCATCGGATCGTCGTGAATTTTGGACAGCGGCTTCACGACTCATTGTTTTTCAATCTGACCGGAGGGATCGAGCATCGGAGGCTCCAGTAAGGAGCAGCAACCAACCGAAGTTGGCTGTTTTCCAAGAAAAGCGAATTCGGTAATTTGGATTATTAAGCGGTGTGTGCGATTCTCAAAGGCAAATGACGGAGAATCAAGTGTGGTTATTAATCGATCGCAAGGTAAGAATCTTAAGCATGTTGTTGGTTTAATTGAAGTGATTATCGAGTAATCGATAGGCTAGGGTTTAATGTTGTTTTTGAACCGTTAATTCGTTGCTAGAAGTCTTTTAATGTTGGTTTTTGGTATTGGAATGGATAGGGATGCTATAGGATAGCAATGTGTGAATTTTAGGGGCAATTGGACTAGTCTAGCTACGTCTAAGACCCTTGTTTCGGTATCGAGTCTTCGTATTGATTTGATAGTAAGTAATGTGCTTTACGATTGAATTGTTTAGGTGAGTTAACTTGCTAGCGTGAGGATACCGAGGAGTACCCTAAGCTGCTATAAGGTTAGTTACACTGTGCTTGTTTTATATTGTTTCGTGTGTATGTATGCATGATTGTGTGTGAAGGGAACCACATGCTCTTGATGAGTTGTGGAGGCAGATCCGTGTCCTAAGCAAGCGGAAATTTATATTCTCATAAGAATGGTGTATTATTTGGTTGAGTCACTTTATAATTGTGAGTGGGTTTTGCGTGCCTTATATTGTGACATACGTGTATGTTGATGTGATTTGATGGCCGGGTCGTGGGACGATCCGAAGAGTGGGTAACCACTAGGGCCGGGTCGTGGGACGATCCGAAGAGTGGGTAACCACTAAGGCCGGATTGCGGGGCGATCCGAAGAGCGGGAAACCGTTAAGATGTCGATATGATGTGATTGGTATGTGTGATTGTGATGGCACCGGTTGTGGTATGTGCCCGCGTGGTAGTATGAAATAGGCATAGTGCTAGCTCACTAAGCGTTCTTGCTTACCCTTTCGTTGTTTACTTTTTTTCAGGTTCTGGTTTAGAAGTGGATAAGGGCAAGGCCCCAGCTTGATTTTCCTGTGGAAGACGGTTCTAGCGACACCTTGGCATTTATTTGTGGATTTTTATTTTATAATTAAATGGGATTTTTAGTTACTTATTTTTAGTTGGCATTTATTGAGCCGGTTCGCCGTGAAAACGTATTTATTTCGTAATAAATTTATTTATTAAATTCTTTTTATTTAAAACCTTTAAAAAATCCCGTTTTTGAAAATTGGATGTTACAGTTTTCATTGTGGTTTGAATGCTTTGGATTTTATTTTATTAATTAGATGAATAGTTTGTTGAATGTTATCTTTGATTCCGGTTTGATTCGTATTGTGCGGTTATTTGAACTCGTTGGTTGGGTGTATCTGTTTGACCAAGATAGATAGACTCCGATAGGTTAATCAACCTTTCTTGACCTCCCCTTCGGAAACACGGAGAGTTGTGTTAGGTAGTAGCTCGGACCGAGAGCAGCCAGATAGTAGAATTCCGTGCAATAATGATAGAATTGGGTGACTGGTACTGGATTGTATGACAATCAATCTATGTATTGGGACTAGGAGGACCATTCTTAGTTGATAATCTTAGATATACATGTTTGGGTGCTATATGCTTAAATTCTGACAACAATCACTAATCTATGTCTCATGAAAGTAAACCATAATGAATTCAGTTATCTCCAATATATGTTTGTTCATCAGTTTTCCACTTCTTGGTTTGGTTTATTATTTATTTGTCTTTTATCTTTTAAAATACTTTTCCAAAAGCAAAACCCCCCATTTTCTAGATTAATTAATTATAGCTTTAGTTGACATCTAGCTTAACCGTTCCCAGTGGTAGATACGATACCTGGACTTTCCTACACTATATTACTCACGATCAGGTACGCTTCCCTGTGAATGTGGTAAGACAGTGGCTCGGCATTAGAGGTTAAAACTTGTTTCGCTTTTTATATACAATAATTACCGCATCAACCCCAAAGGCTGATGAGGGTCAGATGAACGATGTTTGTAAAAGCAAGAGCAGAACTCGGCCATTGAAGATGAAATCGCTCTTTTCAGGTGATCGGTGCAAAGCTGCTAGAGGTAGAAACCAGACCAATGGTCCTTCGCTTAAAGTGGGAGATGTAACAGGGGATTCTTTTGTTGTGGATAAAGAGGGGGAAGGAATCTCAAACGAAGATAACGACATTCAAAGTTCAAATCAAAGAAACTGGCGAATTGCTTTGGAAGATAGTATTTATCATTCTAACTCCGAACTTCATGAAACCTCAAAGTCGGGTCCCGAGTCTTTTGATGAGTTTGGTGCCTTGTTAGGTTTCAGGAGGACAGAACTAGATGGAAATGTGGAGAAGGTTCTTTCTAAGGAGAATGTCAGTTGCAATGGTTAAGTCAATCTCGGTGAATGCTAATAGGGTAGGAGAGGTTTTAAAGCGCAGATGGATTGGGGAATTGAGAAAGAAACATCAAACCTGATTCCTTTGTATTCAAGAAACCAAAAATCAGTCTTTGGATTCTCGTTGGTTAAAGGAGTTATGGGGAGACGATGATTTTATATCAGCATCAGTAGAGGCTTCTGGGAGATCGGGGGGTCTTTGTACTCTCTGGGACCCTAGCTTTTTTGTCGCCTCGTCTTTCTTTAAAGATAAGAATTTCCTTGCTGTTATAGGTTGTTGGCAGCCGCGATGTTGGTCCCAAAGAGGTGACCTTCAAGCAAGGATGGTGTTTGGGATTATAGAAGGGGGGGTTGAATATAATCACACAAAGTGTCACTTTTAAATTCTTGTTTTATAAACAATATGAATTTACAGATTGTTGCGGAAATAGAAAAGACTGCAAGTCTAAACTAAACAATCTAAGTTCTTTCACTATGCACTAGAGTGAGAAGATTAAGAAAAGAAAGAAGATAGAGGGAATAAAGAAAGAAAGGACTCGAGTAGAATTAGGATGAAGAAGAAGTATGGAGAACATCTCTTCAAGTCCTATTTATACTCAATGCATTAAATGCATGTAGAACCACTTTTGTGTACGTGTCACAATGTAAGTGGTCCTTTGTACTATTTACTATAAACAAATACTCTTTGCATGGTGTGCAAAAGAGGAAGTGTGTAAACAGTTGCCTTGAGGTCTGATAAGTACGGAGGGAACAGTAAAGAGACTGTCCTTATGTACTTTTGTGTCAGTAAAGGCGGATAATCCTTTTGTGCATTAGACTAAGACATTGCACTAATCCTTCAGGATCAGGATACTGATCAGTGACTAGAGTCCTGAAGCTGGTGCTGTTCAGGGTCACTTGTATCCTAATGATTCTTCAGGATGTCATACGATATTGAGCAGCCTGCTATCACTGAGTTCCGTCTTCAGATCACGAGCATGCTGTTCCTGTCATCAGCTAAGTCTTCGACGTTGCTGATGGTTCTTTGAGTATGATCTTAATGTCTTCAGGAGGTCTTCACTTCAGTGGATAGGATCAGTAGACTGCAGAACAGACTCGTTCGTCTCCTGATCCTGATCCTGATTACTATAAAATTAAGTTACAGCATAAGTAACATGGAATAATACTGAACAGATTCAGTGATAATTCCTCAAGCTATAACAGAAGTAAAAACCTATTCACTAAGTAAAGATTCAGGATCATTATCATTTCATCAGGTCTTAGGAGAGCTGGATCAACACGCGAAAACTCACGTGTGGTCTAATTAACGTATATGCCCCATGCTCTGTTTCGGAAAGGGGAATTTTATGGAATAAGTTATCAGAGCTCATGGCGTCGAACTAGAATGTTATGTGGCTCGTTTGTGGAGATTTCAACGAGGTGAGGCAACCAGAAGAGAGGCGGGGATCGGTTTTTGATACGAGAGGCGCCTAAAGGTTCAACTTGTTCATCGATTCCTCGGATCTAATCGAACCTAAAATCGTAGGTAGGAACTTCACCTGGTCGAATGCCGATGGTTCCAAGGCCAACAAACTCGACAGGTTTCTTCTTTCTAGGAGTTTTTTTTAATGTTTGGCCAAATATAAGCTCCATGGCGCTCTCAAGGGTTTACTCGGACCACTGCCCAATCTTATTGGACAATGGAGGTCCTGATTTTGGGCCAATTCCCTTTAAATGGTACAACTCTGCTAAAGGACCCAAGCTTGGCAGCGATTGTACTAAAGGAATGGGTTGATTTAGACGCGAAAGTGAACCCACGGTCACCGATTCACAAATTTTGTCTTAAGCTGAAGCTTCTAAAAGTTGTGTTAAAAACCTAGAGTCGGGAGTAGAGGTGCACACAAAAACCGATTAACCGAAAACCGAAAAAAATAACCGAAACCGGTTTTTTTTTTTAACCGGCTGAGAAAAAAACCGGATCGGCTTTAACCGGTTCAATAACCGGTTTTTATCCGAACCGGTTAAAAAACCGGTTTTTTAAAAGACAAGCTCTTTTCAAAATATTTCAGACCGTTGGGTTCTAGGGGAGGAATGTAGCCAAAACCGGTAATGAACCGGTAATAAACCGAACCGATTTTTTAAAAAACCGGTTAAGAAAAAACCGATTAATAAAAAAACCGATTTTTAAAAAACTGGTTCAGTTAAAAAACCGGTTTTGTGCACCTCTAGTCGGGAGAGGGCACAAGGCAGAATCAAAGACATCTCCGACCTTAAAGATAAGCTCTCAAGCATCGATGAATTCGCGGAGCGGAACGGCCTTTCAGATGTGGCAAGATGTGAGAGGGGGGCAACTTTCGAGAAAATTAAAGAGTTGGAAACACTAGAGCATGAAGATCTTAGACAAAAATCAAAGGTGCGTTGGGTCTTGGAGGGGGATGAAAATTCCAGGTTTTTTCATGGTATTATAAAAGGCAGAAAGAGGCAAAACCACATGCACGGCCTTTTAGCAAACGGCATTTGGGAGACAGACCCGGCCAGAATTAAGAAATGTGTGCACGACTTTTTCGCAGAAAAGTTTTCGGATTTACGGAGTGGTAAAGCGACTTTCCGGAGTTCCATCTTACGCAAAATCTCGAAAGATCATAACTTGATGTTGCAGGCCCATTTCTCAGATGATGAAATCAAGAAAGCTGTATGGAGTGTGGAGTCGGATAAGACTCCAGGTCCAGACGGATATTCATTTGGTTTTTTAAAGCACTTCTGGGAGATAATAGGTCCGGATTTCTCGGCTGCAGTCAAATGCTTCAAAAGAATGGCGACGCTTAAATTTGGAGGAAATGAATCGTTTATTTCTCTTTTGCCCAAGACAAAAGACCCACTCAGGCTTCACGAGTACCGACCGATTCACCTAATGGGATGCTTAAGTAAAACAATCTCCAAGGTCTTGGCCGAAAGACTTAAGATCGTGATGGATTCGATAATCAGCCCTGAGCAAACGGCTTTTGTGAGCGGGAAAAACATAACTGATGGGTCTTTGATGGTTAACGAAATAATTGCATGGGCAAAACGGGTGCATAAAAGCATTTTCCTATTTAAGGTAGACTTTGATAAAGCGTTTGATAACCTTAGTTGGAAGTTCCTCTTTGAATTGATGAAACAAATGGGTTTTGGGTCAAGGTGGATCAGTTGGATGGAGGGAATTATCACGACGGCTAAGGATTCTGTCCTTGTTAACGGATCGCCGACAAAATAATTCCAGATTGAGAAGGGTGTGAGGCAAGGGGACCGGTTATCCCCTTATCTCTTCATTATAGCGATCGAGGGGCTTATCGCGGCCATAAAAGAGGCTGCCCATAAACGTCTTTTCAAAGGAATCACCCACCCGAATAATGAACCCACGATATCGAGCTTACATTACGCAGATGATGCAATTTTCTTAGGTGTGTGGAATGAAGGTAACATTAAGAATCTTATGAAGATTCTGCGGTGGTTTCACTTGGCTTCGGGCTTGAAGATAAACTGGAGTAAGAGTACGCTTATGGGTGTGAAAGTTCTGTCTCCCGATCTTTCTTGTGTTGCGGCGGATCACGGAGTAAGAGAAGGCAAAATCCCATTCAACTATCTTGGCTTTCCAATTGGTGCATCTATGTCTAAAATGACTTCTTGGAACCCCCTAATTGAAAAGTTTTGTTGCAAGATTTTGACGTGGAAGTCTCATAGTCTTTCATTTGGTGGAAAAATCACTCTTTGCAAGTCAGTTTTGGGTAGCTTAGGGGTGTTCCTCTTTTCGCTTTATAAGGCACCTACCGGAGTTTTAAGGAAGTTAGAAAGTCTTCGCATGAATTTTTTCTGGGGCTCGGACGAAACTAAAAAAAAAATCAAATGGGTGGCATGGGATAAGGTGATTAATGGAAGAGAGAAAGGTGGGTTGGGCATAGGAAGTTTAAAGGCTCTTAATGTGGCCTTACTTTCAAAATGGTGGTGGCGGTTTAGAACTGAATATGGACTCCTGTGGAGGAAAGTAATTGAGGCTTTATACGGGAACAACGGGGCGCTTGGGAAGGACAGCAGCACCCACGGCAGTAGTGGGGTTTGGGGAAAAATTGCAGCGTTTTATCAAGATACGGAGAGGGTGAATATACCTCTAGACAGCCTCTTCGCTAAAGTGATCGGTAACGGAAGGAAAACAAAGTTTTGGACTGATTTATGGTGCAGTAACAAACCTTTTCAGGGCATTTTTCCAAGGTTAGCAGCTTTAGACGCGGACCGGGGCTGTTTTGTTGTGGAGAGGTTGGTGGCTTCTAATAGCGGCCTAGGATTCAGTTGGAGTTGGCGACGGCCAATAAGAGTTGGCCGTGAAACAAATGAGCTAGAACAGCTCTAGAATATGTGTGATGCGATACGTTTTCAACAAGGGGTGGACAGATGGATTTGGGGTCTTAGTAACAACGGCATTTACACCGTTGCTTCCCTTCGCAATGCCTTTGACGACATGGCTTTGAGGAGGTGCGGTCCACCGACTACGTGGAACAAAATTGTTCCGGGTAAAGTTAGAGTGCTTAATTGGCGGATAGGCATCGACAGGTTGCCGACTAAAGTCAATCTGGAAAAACGAGGTGTGCTTCTCGATGACACTTCTTGCCCGGTGTGTAAAGGTGATCCGGAAACAAGGGAACACGTCTTCATCAACTGCAACAAAACTCAGGAGGTTAGGAGGATGATACGTGGGTGATGGAGAATGCTGGTGGATAACGAGAATGGAGGTTGCGGGCGTAACCAGTTGTGAAATAGGAAGCTGGATTGTATCAGAGAGGTGGTGTTACGTGCTTTCCCGTGGTGCATTTGGAAGCATCGGAACAACTTTGTCTTTAACAACACCCCTTTCATTCCCAGTATCATTGCTAACGATATTCAGGCGGTCTCGTTTTTCTAGTTCCATAATCGTTGTAAGTTTGTTAGAACGGTTAGCTGGGTAGATTGGTGTTGTTCCTTGACCGCTGTGTAGTCTATTTTGGTTCCCGGCGCCTAGCATCTTGCTAGGTCGGGCCGTTTAATAAATGTTGTTCAAAAAAAAATTGGTTAGTTTCAATAAGATATGCATGAGACGGTAAGTTTGTTAGTTGGAATGATCGGTCTTGTAACCCAAGATTGCTTTACCTTTTTTTCTTGCTCGTACGTGCTAGCGCCTTGTTATTCTCGGGACTTAGAAAATTTTCGTTCAAAAAAAGATATGCATGAGAACACGTGATTGTATACATGATCAAATAATAATGTCATTGTCATGCATAAAATCATATGTAATCATGATCATATACACAAACTCACAATAACATTTTCGGATGCAATATATTAATCATATGATTATCTATAGGATCAAAAGTGGTTTTATGTAGGATCACATGTGATCCTATATATGGTATCACAAACACGTATGCGGTATGCCATATTATAAACAATCATGTTAGTTGTATATAGGCCCATGGGCCTTGGCTCATTACTTTTCCTTTTGTCTTGTATATAAATAGGTTAGGGTTATACTTCTTTTGTACACTTTTCATTATCAACACAATCAATCTTTCAATCCCTTTCCATTTCTAACATGGTATCAGAGCATTAGGCTCCTTAATCTCATCCCTCAATCCCGAGTCGGGATTCTCATTTCCGAATCGGATTTCATATATTCCGAATCGGACTTCTCTTTCCCGAGTCGGAGTTTTCCTCTTTTCCGAATCTGATTTCCGGATATCCGAACCCGATTTCCGAACCCGATTTCCGAACCGGTTTCAAAATCCGAATCAGATTTCTTCCTTTCCCGAGTTGGGATTTGCCCTTACTCTCCTTTCCCGAATTGGCTTCCGAGTTGGAAAATCTTTTGATTTCCGAGTCGGAACCCGCTTTCCGAGTCGAAACTCTGCCTCTCCCACATTACGTTTTCCGAATCGGAAAACAGTATCTTCCGAACCGGGTTTTGCTTGCCTTGTTCTCTTACCTTCAATGACGACAAATCTTAGTCATTCAAATCCCATATCAGTTGTTCTTAATGGGAACAACTATATCCTTTGGAACCATCATATGACCATTCTTCTGAAATCTCATGGTCTTTACTCCTATGTCACTGGGACGACTGTAGCTCCAACGAGGACGGCAAACGAATCCGCAATCGACTATGCCAAGCGTGTTAATGAGTGGGACATTAACAACGCCAAAATCCTTGGCTTCATCAATGCCTCAACCACAGCAGAGATCAACCAACAATTCCTTGGCTACACGGCCACAAAGGGTCTTTGGGACTTTCTGACAAAGAGATACTCCTCCACTGGATTAGCTCACCAGTATCAACTGTGGACCACTTTCCAAAGTAAACGCCAGCTTCCTGATCAACCTGTCAGCTCCTACATCTCCGAGATGCAAGCTATCCGTGATCACCTGAATCTGGGTTCCTCTCAAGTCCATGACAACACGGCGAAACTCTACCAGGCCTACTTCAATCAGTTGCACCTGATCACGATTCTGATGGGCCTCCTTGACAAATTTGAAAACGTGCGAGCCTCCCTCCTCCACAGGCACCCTCTGCTCTCGCTTGAAGATGCCATCACGGAACTGCTAAGTGAAGAAACTCGCTTTCAACTCCACACTCCTGCCTCTGCTTTATCAGAATCGGTCTTTCATACTTCAACCTCGAGCTCCAGCTCCAAGGGAAAAGTTTTCCAGAAAACTTACAACAGGCCTCCAGGCTTCCAGAACTCCTACAACAAGCCTCCAGAACTCCCTTACAACAAGTCTTCTGGAAAACCGTCAGGAAATGAGTGCACTTTCTGTCACTCACCATCTCACTTCCTGGTTAACTGTCCAATCAGAAGGTGCAAGCACTGTGGCATCCAACATCCTCACCACCTCCTATCTGAATGCTCGCAAAACCTGAAGAAACACCAAACTGCAGTCAGATTTGTTGCTCAACATGAGCCTACAGGAATGCCTGCTGCCGCGCCTATCTCATCAAACCCCGAGCTCATGGAACTTATGCGCCGAAATCAGGAACTCATGGCTCAAATCATGACAGGCTCTCTGGGAATGAATTCCCAACACTCAGCTCCTTCAGGTACTCTGTGGATTTTTGATTCTGGGTGCTTCAATCACATGTCGCCTTGCCCCAATGGCTTTGTCTCTAAGCGACGTTCCTCCCATCCTACCATTCGAATGGCGGATCTTACCCCCAAGTCGGTTTTATTCGAAGGGGATGTCTCTACTGACAATGTTCAGTTACCTGAAGTCTAACATGTGCCAGGCCTAGCAATAGGTCTCGTATCCCTTACTTAACTTCAAGAAATGGGTTTACTGATGTTCTTTGATTTTTCTGGTTGTGTTATACAGGATCCGAAGACCAAGCAGACCCTTGGTGTAGGCCGTAGAGTTGGACGGGTTCTCGAGGTCGTCTATATCCGCATTCCCTTGCAATCCCACAGTGTCGTTGCTTCCATATCTCAACCATCTTCTCTTGACCTATGGCATGATCGTCTAGGCCACTTATCTTCTAGTAGAATAAAATTGTTAGCTAGTTCAGGATCGTTAGGTCATGTTACACCTTCCAACATTTCCTGTCTACCCTGTAAAGTTGGCAAACATCATGCCCTCCCTTTTGAAATTAATGAATCTCAATCTTCTTGTTCCTTTGATTTAATCCATTCTGATGTTTGGGGACCAGCACCACATCCATCCATGGGAGGTGCTTGATATTTTGTTATTTTTATTGACAATCACACACGCTTCACCTGGATATACCTTATGAAGCATCGCTCAGAGCTGCCTCAGCTCTACATCACCTTTGCCCGCATGATACAAACTCAGTTATCAAAACCCATAAAGATTCTTCGAGCTAATAACGCTATGGAATACAAAGAATCTTCTCTTCTCGCCTTTCTTCGATCTCAAGGCACTATCCCTCAGTACTCTTGTCCGGGTACTTCTCCTCAAAATGGTCGTGCTAAACGCAAACATCGACATATCCTTGATACGGTCCGCACTCTCCTTGTCTCAGCCAAATGTCCTGAACGCTTCTGGGGAGAAGCAGCTTTCACTGCTGTCTATACCATCAACAGACATCCAACTCCTATACTCCAACACAAATCTCCCTATGAAGTCTTACATGGAATTTCCCCTGCTTATAACCTTCTCAAGGTTTGGGGATGTGCGTGTTTTGTTTAATTACAACCCTATGAACATACCAAACTTCAACCTCGTGCCAGACAATGCCTCTTTCTGGGATATGGCATTGAACACAAAGGCTATCGCTGCTGGGATCCTATCTCCAAATGTCTGCGAATCTCTCGAAATGTCACCTTCTGGGAGGATGTCCCGTTTTATACCATGCCAAACACCGAGTCCAGTATCACTCCTACTGCTCCTTACTTTACTGACCCTTCTCTCCCTTTCGACACTCCTATCTCACCTCCGATCCCTACTACTGTTCCTGACTCACCTACAACGACCTCTGATCCTTCGCCACCTGTGCCAACTCCATCGCCTACACCTGAGGCACCTGCTGAATCTACGGATCCTGGACCCTCCACATCAGAAACGGTTCGCCGTTCCGATTGGGTAAGACAGGTTCCTGCTCATCTTCGTGATTATCACTGTTATGCTACCTTATTATCAAATCACAAACCCACTTCCTACAAGGAAGCTGCCTCTAGTGCACATTGGCAAGAAGCTATGCAGGAAGAACTTCGAGCTCTCGCAAAGGCTCAAACATGGGATCCTGTTCCGCTATCGCCTGACAAACGACCCATCGGATCTAAGTGGGTCTTCAAGATCAAAACCAAGTCTGATGGTTCCATTGATCGGTACAAAGCTCGTCTCGTGGCCAAGGGCTTTAATCAAGAATATGGCATCGACTATGAGGAGACTTTTGCACACCGTTGCGCGTGTAACATCTGTTCGCAGTCTCCTTGCCATAGCGGCTACCAAACACTGGCCTCTGTTTCAAATGGATGTCAAGAATGCATTCCTGAATGGCGATCTGTCTGAAGAGGTTTACATGACTCCCCCTCCTGGTGTCTTTCTTCCTTCCGGCCATGCGTGTCGTCTCCGCAAAGCCCTGTATGGTCTCAAACAGGCTCCTCGTGCATGGTTTGAAAAGTTCAGCAATACGGTGCTCTCCTTGGGTTTCTCCGCGAGTGTTTGTGTAAAAATTTACTTAAATTATTATCGTAAGATGTCGTGAGGCAAAATCGTCAAAAGAAAGAACTCTCGTTCGATAAAACGTGCGATAAATGAAAGTAAGTTGACAGAAAGATTGATGACGCAGGAAAAACCTCGGAATCGAGGAAAAAACCTGCGGCCGACTAAATAGGATAGTCGACGCTGCACTATCGATCACCAATAAGGGGTGATATCCTCGATGTTACAGTTGTATCGTACGATTACAATAAGGAAATGAATGCTATCGAATGTAAATACAGAGAATAATATCAGTATTGCTATTTTTCTTTCAGAATTAGTTGTCTTGAGTGTAGGATCTTGAATCTCTTTTATAGCTGTTGAACTTGTAACCGTTCGTTCATTATTGAGCCATAAATGCAACGGCTATAACTGGCGCTGGTTTCACGATCGTAACGTTCAGGTTCTTTAATGAAAAGCGTTTCTTGCTCAAACGGTCGGATTTAAGCTCGATGGACGATGGCTGTGCTTCGTGGTTATCTTGGATAAGCTTTCCTGCAATAAGAGCAAACTTGTACATGTATATTGTTAGTTTAATCGTACGATCATATGATGATATCGCACGATTATCTTCGATGACCACTTGTCTTTGTTTGATGGTAGTTATATCTTTACTTCAGGACCTTATCTTAATACAGGAATATCATCCTGGAAGATATCTTACGATTCTAATCGTTCGATCGTTCGATGATAAAATTTCACCTAAACAGTTTGCCCCCAAGATTTAGAAAATGTGTTATAGATTTTCTGAATCTTACACCTGTAAAATCAAATCGTTAGTACATCAATTTTATCGTGATTAATTTTGTCGAATATGAACCGGTTTTCACGTTAACGGCGTTATAACTTGGTTACTTTGCTAGCTGTCAATGCAACGGTTATATGGGACAGGTGTCGATGTTCGATTCGACTTCAATTACTTGGGGAAGAGTTTAATTTCATATAAAGATAAGATTTTATCCATAGTTATCACAAAAATCTTTTCCAATTTCGAATTCAAATTCCACTCCAACCGAATCCTTCTAATCTTTAAGAAGATTTAGATCCAATTCGCCTATAAGGTATCTTTCTTTTCCTTGTTTCAATTTAGTTCATGCGTTTGAAAGTTAGGGCTGAGAAGAATCCTAGGAATTTCGATTTATTACGTTTCGACAGATTACACAGGAGTTTAGATCGTCTAAGTTTTAGAGAAATCATGGAGGTTAGGAGTACAATCCAGGGAGAAATCGACCTAATCCACCTTAGGAAACTTGCTAGGATGCCTAAGGATGCCGTAATCAAATCACCTGGTGAGGTTAGACCCGCCGATGCTCCGGCAGGCTTCTTTGCCTTGTTCGAATACCCCTTTAAGATTGGGTTCATCTGGCCCTATAGTCCTCTGTCTCGGGCGTTCATGACACGATTTAGTCTATCTCCTGGACAGCTCATGCCCCAATTCTGGAGGGTCGTGAGCGTTATCGAACGAATGACTGAAAACTGGGGTAGAGCTCCTTTCACCGTCGATGATCTTCTCACGGCGTACACCGTGAAGGTTTCTGATTACGATAGGTATGGGATTTATCCCAAAGGTAGGGGTGATGCCATGTTAGTACATGGTACCTAAGCGTTCGATCGAGGGTGGAAGGCTCGATACACGTTCGTGCGATACTCGTCCGTTTTGGAGGAAGGTGGATGGGTGGCCCCAGAATGGAACCCACTAGGTATAGGTTGTTTTTCGTATTCTGCTTTGTTCGATTTTATCGTATAATTCCTTATCGTATGTTATTTTTTGCAGAGAACGAGTTTTCTTTCGAGGAATCCACCGAGGCTGTTAATCGTTTCTTAGAGTACGGTGTTCAAGAAAGATCGTACGCCGGATCGAAGGGAAAAAGTCCGAGAGAGGATAGTGACGAAGAGCTTGAAGTTCAGGTGTTGAGCGAAGAAGAAGTAGAAGAAGAAGAGATGGAAGGTAAATCCTTTTTTAATCTTACGTTTTCTTTTTAGTTTATCGTGCGATATTAACGTACGTTTTCTACTTATTTCAGGCCAAAAGAAACCTTCGAAGAAGTTGGCAAACATGGCGGCGGCCAAGAGGGCTTTGGAGAAGAAGAAGGGAGTAAGTGGCATGGAGCCACAACTCAAGAAGACGAGGTCTTCTTCGGGTGCTTCGATCTCATCGAAGGATGCCACACGACAGGCGGACGATGTGGTTGATGCAACCCCGATTCATAGCGTTCCACCTCCTACGATGTCTCCCACGATGCCAAAGGAGAAGAGAGCTCCAGTCAAATCTTCGAAGGGGAAGGAGGGTGAGACATCGATCAACATATCCTTGCCCTCGAACTTCCTCGATGGTGATGTCATCAACCAAGATGATCTTTTTCCTGCCATCGAACAGTACTTGCTTCCATCGCAGAAGGCTCACATGGATACACGCCGGATCAGCGAGCTTGATGCTGGTGCAGTTGGATATTCCTTCATGGTAAGCTTATCTTTATCTTACGATGTTTTATCTTACGTTTTTATAATCGTGTGTTCTAATCATCTAATGTCCATGTAGGCCTTCCAGGCGTGTCTCGGTCTTCATCAAAGATTGGAGACCGTTCAGAGGGACATGAAGATGAAGATGTCCAGTGAAAGGGCTGCGGTGAACGAGGCGAAGAAGGCTAAGGAGAAGGCATCAAAGATGGCTGCTGATCTGGAGGCCAAACGGGTTGAGGCGGATGATCTGATGGCTAAGTTGGATGAGGCTGAGCACGTTCGATCGGACCAACGTGCAAGGCTGACAGCGGCCAACAATCGTATCGTCAAGCTGGAGGAGGAACTTGCCGCGTTGCGCATGGAGATGGCAGATCGCGAGAAGGCCTCATCATCTGAGATCCAGGATCTCAAAGATGAGATGGTGTTGTCTAGGATGGTGGCCCGTGCAGCCTTAATACGCCAATTTATTGGTGGCACGTACACCATCGAGGCTGCTAAGGGTGAGCTGGGGGCCTTCCGTGATGCGATGGGATCTGATGAGCTCCTGGATGCTGATGATGCGAAGGATGCCGATGAAGAGGAGGAGGGTGATGAAAAGAGCAAGGAGGCTGAAGTCACGATGATCGAGGAGGAGGATAAAAATGAAGATGCCTCTGGATCCGGCATCGTGGACAAGGCTGTTGAAGTCATTCCTCCTATCGTAGAAGTTAGTGTAGGAGAGGGTGCTGGCATAGAGGCCACCCCTGAAGTTTAAATTATCAATCGATGTAATCATAGTACTTTAAGTACTTTTTAAATGAAATTATCTATTTTTGCAATCGTGCGATGTCTCAGTACTTTTTATTTTTGTTCCTAAGTACTTTTAGTAAATAGATAATCGTGCGTTTTAGCTGATTCTGTGTTTAAGGCCTTAATTAATCGTGCGTTTTGACTTGCGATGTTTATCATGAGTCTAAGGCACTTGAAAATTTTTTAGAAACGTTTCTGTTAATCGTGCGTCTGGCGTTTTGACTTGCGCTCCTGCGATTTAAAATTGATGCATCTTTTAAGTTCTGTTGTTTTATCGGGCGTTACCTGCCATAGATCGTGCGATGTCTGCGATAGTCGTGCGATGTCTTGCGATAGTCGTGCGATGTTCATACGATATCGTGCGTTACCTGCGAATAAAATTGGCTAAGGGGTGGCCGTTGGATTGGCCAACGGCGCTCCGATGCCTAAGTCAGTAATCGTTCGATAGAATAATAGTTAAGAAAATAAAAAGGGTTTTAGAAATAATACCTTTTTAGATGAGTTGCATTCCAACTACATGGGATTTCATTACCTTCGATGGTTGAAATCTTATAAGCACCTTTCCCAACGATCTTAGTAATGATGTAAGGTCATTCCCATTTAATGGAAAGTTTTCCAGCGTTCGATTCCTGTGTATTTGGAAAGACACGTCGTAGGACATGATCTCCAACTTGAAATACCTTGATCTTCACCTTTTTATTGAAGTAACGTTCGACCATGGCTTTCTGCGATGCCATTTTTTGAAAGGCTTTCTCTCTTAGTTCTTCCAAAGCATCGATATCGTAACACAAGTCTATCGAGTTTTGTTCAATCGTATGATGTCGAGCAACAGGAACTTGTGATTCGATTGGAAGGACTGCTTCACATCCATATACTAGGGAAAAGGGAGTTTGTCCAGTTGAGGTTCTAGGTGTCGTGCGATTTGCCCACAAAACAGATGGTAACTCTTCGACCCATCGACCCTTTGCAGCTTTCAACCTCTTTCGAATGGAATTAATAATGGTCTTGTTGCTGGATTCAGCTAAGCCGTTGGATTGTGGATATCTTGGGGTCGATGTAATGAGTTTTATCCCACGTTCATCGCAGAACTTTCGAGTTCTCTCACTTATAAATTGGGACCCATTATCGCACGTTATTTCTGATGGTACTCCAAACCTGTAAATAATGTTAGTTTGGATAAAGGAGATAACTTCTTTATCCCTAACCTGTGAGAAAGCTGCGGCTTCAATCCATTTAGAGAAATAATCGGTAAGAACAAGTAAAAACACTTTTTGACCTGGAGCAGGTGGTAATTTTCCTACGATGTCCATCCCCCATCGCATGAATGGCCATGGGATTAAGACAGAGTGTAGGGGTTCAGAAGGTAGATGTGACGTACCTGAGTGTCTTTGACAAGCATCGCACCTTTGAACATACCTTATCGAGTCTTCTCGAAGAGTAGGCCAATAATACCCTTGCCTCGAGATTCTGTTAGCAAGGCTTCTGCCCCCAGAATGGTTTCCACACTCTCCATCGTGCATCTCTTGAAGGATTTGATCGACTTGTTGCTTATTTACCACGCATCGTAAGATTAGACCCGTTGTGGATCTTCGATACAGTTGATCATCAAAAATCGTGTATCGAGAGCTTTTGAGTCTGACTTTCCGGGCTTCTAACTTGTCTTCAGGGAGTTGGTCATTTTTGAGGTAGTTCCAAATATCAAGCGACCAATCGTGGTTTTCTTCGATCATTTGAACTTCTTCGATTGTTGGTGACATGAGATGTATTATTGGAACGCTTTCCAATGTTAGTTCGTTGAATGCGGATCCCAGGTTAGCTAAAGCATCGGCTTGCATGTTCAAATCTCTTGGGATTTGTTCTATCGAGAACTTATCGAATCGTGCGATCTTATCTTTTGCGATCTTGAGGTACGATATCATCTTTGAATCTTTTGCCTGAAATTCGCCATTGATTTGGTTCACAACTAGTAGCGAATCACTTCGTACGTGTAGCCATCGAGCTCCTAAGTTATATGCCATATCCAATCCAGCGATCAAGGCTTCATATTCTGCTTCGTTGTTGGTGGTTTTGAACTCGCATCGTATCGAATACACCATACTGCCCCAATGTGATGATTTCAGGACAACTCCCAATCCCGATCCTCGTGCGTTAGAAGCTCCGTCAACGTGCATGGTCCATGGTTCGTTGTCGTGAATCATCACATTACTGATTTCATCGTACGATGGCTCTTCGATCCCAGGACTGAATTCAGCTACGAAATCTGCTAACGCTTGAGATTTTATCGCTGTTCTCGGTTGATACGTTAGATCGAAGCTGCTAAGATAAATACTCCACTTTGCTAATCGTCCTGTAAGTTCAGGCTTACGAAGTACGATCTTAAGAGGATAGTTAGTAACAACGATTATATGATGCGATTCGAAATAATGTCTTAACTTTTTAGCTGCAGTCACGAGGCCAAGTAAGAGTTTTTCCATAGACGTGTACCTTGTTTCGGCATCGAGGAAAGACTTACTTATATAATAGATAGGTTGCTGATGTTGGTCACCTTCTCGTACGAGCACTGCGCTAACAGCGTTGTTGCTCACAGCGAGGTATAATTGCAAGCTTTCTCCTTCGATTGGTTTCGTCAACAGTGGGGGATTGGACATGTACTTCTTTAAGCTTTGTAGTGCTTCCTCGTGTGCCTCTGTCCAATCGAAGCCTTTGTTCTTTCGAAGCACGTTGTAGAACAAGTGACATTTATCGGATGATCGTGAGATGAACATGTTCAGGGCCGCTACTCGCCCAGTCAGCTTTTGTACCTCTTTTACATTCCTTGGTGACTGGATTTCCAGGATTGCTTTGATCTGCTCTGGACTCGCTTCGATCCCTCGTCGTGTAACCATGTATCCAAGGAACTTGCCCGCACGTACTCCGAAAGAGCACTTGGTTGGGTTGAGTTTCATCTTATATTCTCGTAATATATCGAACGATTGCTCTAGATGCTGGATGTGATCTTGTGATCGTTCCGATTTTACGAGCATATCGTCGATATATACTTCCATCGTACGTCCGAGGTGATCTTTGAACATCCTGTTTACGAGCCTTTGGTACGTTGATCCAGCATTCTTGAGACCAAATGGGATTACTTTATAACAATATATGCCCTTATCGGTCATAAACGCAGTTTTCTCTTGATCATCTTTATGCATTAGAATCTGGTTATATCCGGAATAAGCGTCCATGAACGTTAGTAACTCGTGCCCCGCTGTTGCATCGACCATCGCATCTATGTGTGGCAAAGGAAAGGGATCCTTTGGACAAGCTTTGTTTAGGTCCGTGAAGTCGATGCATACTCGCCACTTTCCATTCTTCTTGTGTACTACCACCACGTTGGCGAGCCAATCTGGATACTTTACTTCTCGAATTTTTCCCGTTTTGAGTAGATTTTCCACTTCCTCGTTGATCACCTTGTTGCGTTCTGGTGCAAACTTGCGTCTTTTTTGCTTAACGGGTTTAAACGTAGGATCCACGTTCAACTTGTGTGATATGATGTTAGGATCTATCCCCACCATATCCTCGTGTGACCACGCAAAACAATCCGAGTGTTCCTGCAAAAAAGAAATTATACTATTCTTTATATCGGGTGTTAGAGTTGCACCTACGAAGACCTTACGATCAGGATGTTTGTGATCCAACACGACTTCTTCCAATTGAAGATCATCGTACGATCGTACTCCATCCTGGCTCTGTAATTGCTAGATATCGTGCGGTTTGGCCTTCATCGTAATCTTGTAGCACTCCCTTGCGATTTTCTTTTCACTGACTATCTCTTGCACGCCCCGTGGAGATGGGAATTTGATCTTCTGATGATACGTTGATGGTACGGCCTTCATATCGTGGATCCAAGGTCTTCCGAGTATAGCGTTGTAGGCGGAAGGACAATCGATGACGTTGAACTTGGTTTGTTTGTTTATGCCTTTAGCGAAGACTGGTAGTACAATCTCTCCAAGCGTATTGGTTGCATCTCCGTTGAATCCGATTAACGTTGTTGTTCGTCGTACAATGCTGGATCGATCGATACCCATGATCTTGAGTGTTTCTGCGAATATCACGTTTGCTGAACTGCCTCCGTCGATTAGTACTCTCTTGGTTAGACAGTTACCAATTGTCAACTGAATAACCAATGCATCATGGTGTTTCTGATAAGTATCAGTCATGTCTTCTATATCGAACGTTATCTTTGTTGCATCGAGCTCTTTTTCTTCCGTAGATCTGGATTCATTTGGGATGGGATGCCCTTCAGGCCCTTCTCGTGCGTGCCTTTTTGCCGCAGAATAGGTGAGGCCACACACTTCTGATCCACCTGTAATGCAGTTTACAACCTTCGTCGGAACGGGTGACGTTGGTCTTTTCGAATCATCGCCTAGAAGGTTTTTAAGATGTCCGTTCGACTTGAGGTACGCGATCTCCTTCTTCAAGCTAATACAATCATCTGTATTGTGTCCGTGATCGCTGTGGAAGTCGCACCATTTTGTTTGGTCTTTGTCCTTGTTAGGATTCTCTGGTTTCTTGGGCCATCGTACATTAACTTCCAAGTTCCGTAGAGAATCCACCAAGTCTTTCGTTGTACCTGCAAAATGGTAAGTTGACAAATCTGGATATCTTACTTTACCTGTACCTTGGTTCGAACGTTTATTCTGATCACGTCGGGAATTATCAATCTTGTTTACTCGTTTAGGTTTGAAATCGTGTTTCTGTGCTCCAAGATGCTTCTTATCGTTCGAGTGTTTACGCCGGAAAATGGCGTCATCTTCGATCCTCATGTGGGCCAACGTACGAGCTCGTACATCATCGAAGTTTTCTGGTGGATACTTCGTTAGATCTGTGTATAACTCCGAGGATGTATCTAACCCACGTTTGTATGCTTCGATCGCCGTCCGCACATCGCAGTTTTTAACTTCGATCATTTCTGCATTGAACCTGTTAAAATATTCACGAATGGTTTCACCTGTTTTTTGCACAACATAGTAGAGATCGCTTGTTTGTTTCTCCATCTTGCGACTGCTTACAAACTGTCGAGTAAACTGGTTTACTAACTCAGACCACGATGCGATGCTCTTGGGTTTCAAATTGATTAACCATTGCAACGCAGCTCCGGTAAGTGTTGATCCAAAGCCCTTGCACATGCATATTTCTTGAAACTGGGTTGGAATAGGAACTGTCCACACTAGTTGCTTGTATTGTGTGATGTGTTCCACAGGATCAGAGATTCCAGAGTATTTTGGTGTGAAGGCTGGGATATTGTATTTTTTGGGAATATCAACGAGAGCAATCTCATCAATATAGGGAGAGGCTTGGAATCCAGTTTTAGTTTCAACTTCGATGGGTACGGCAGCTCCAGGAAGTTTGGTTAATAATGCGAGCATTGCTTTGTTTTGTTCTTCTAACATTTTCAGTCGAACATCCACGATGTCAGCGATAGGTGGATTACTGGAGGTTCCTGGAACGTTCGATAGGTTTGGAATATGAGTTATGGGGGTAGCTGCGGTGGGAACGTGCGATATAGGTTCTGGAATAGGTATAAAGGGACGAGGTCCTGCTTGAGGTTGGTTGTAAGTGAACGTGGTTGCTCCTGGGTAAGGACCTGATGGTAACGGAGGGAAGATAGGACGTGGGTTGTTGACTGGAGGTGGCGGTGGTAAGCTAACTTGTGACACTTGCGGTTGGATAAAAGGTTGTGATATTTGTGGCTGGACAAATGGTTGTTGGGTAACATGGGGTTGATTTTGAGGGAAGAGTGGCCTCGGTTGATGAATAGAAACTGGAATGTGAGAAGTTTGTGGATTCGATGCTCTCAATCTAGACAGTTCGCCATTCATTTGTAAATTCTGCTCATTCAATCGTTGGATTTGTTCTTGTGCTGCTGCCAATTGTTGTTGCAAGGTTGGTTGAGAACCGTTCGACATTTTCCTGCACTTAGTTCACAAAGAAGCTCGAAGAAATAGGTTAGTAAGCTGACGCCTTATCGAACAAGATTTTCTCAAAACGAGCCCCACGGTGGGCGCCAAACTGTTTGTGTAAAAATTTACTTAAATTATTATCGTAAGATGTCGTGAGGCAAAATCGTCAAAAGAAAGAACTCTCGTTCGATAAAACGTGCGATAAATGAAAGTAAGTTGACAGAAAGATTGATGACGCAGGAAAAACCTCGGAATCGAGGAAAAAACCTGCGGCCGACTAAATAGGATAGTCGACGCTGCACTATCGATCACCAATAAGGGGTGATATCCTCGATGTTACAGTTGTATCGTACGATTACAATAAGGAAATGAATGCTATCGAATGTAAATACAGAGAATAATATCAGTATTGCTATTTTTCTTTCAGAATTAGTTGTCTTGAGTGTAGGATCTTGAATCTCTTTTATAGCTGTTGAACTTGTAACCGTTCGTTCATTATTGAGCCATAAATGCAACGGCTATAACTGGCGCTGGTTTCACGATCGTAACGTTCAGGTTCTTTAATGAAAAGCGTTTCTTGCTCAAACGGTCGGATTTAAGCTCGATGGACGATGGCTGTGCTTCGTGGTTATCTTGGATAAGCTTTCCTGCAATAAGAGCAAACTTGTACATGTATATTGTTAGTTTAATCGTACGATCATATGATGATATCGCACGATTATCTTCGATGACCACTTGTCTTTGTTTGATGGTAGTTATATCTTTACTTCAGGACCTTATCTTAATACAGGAATATCATCCTGGAAAATATCTTACGATTCTAATCGTTCGATCGTTCGATGATAGAATTTCACCTAAACAGCGAGCAACTACGATTCAGGCCTGTTTACCCGGACCACTGCCTCTGGGAGCATTCTACTTCTTCTCTATGTTAATGATATGATCATTACTGGGGATGACGCTACCGGGATTGCCTCTCTAAAGCACTCTCTCAGTTCCAGTTTTGAGATGAAGGATCTAGGCAAACTACACTACTTTCTTGGATTAGAGGTCCTATCTGATTCCTTTGGCATTTATCTTTGCCAAGCCAAGTATATCTCTGATCTTCTCTCAAAGGCAGCCCTTTCTGATAACAAGGTGGCATCCACTCCCCTGGAACACAATCTTCATCTAGCACCTAATTCTGGTCCTCCCTTACAGGATCCAACAAGATATCGTCAACTGGTTGGCTCTCTTGTCTACCTCACGGTTACTCGACCAGACATCGCCTATGATGTTCATACCGTGAGTCAATTTATGGCTGCCCCCTGTTCTGATCACTATGCTGCTGTCATCCGCATTCTTCGCTATCTCAAAGGCATCATGTTTCATGGTCTCCACTTCTCCTCCAAATCGTCATTAGTCCTACGTGGCTTCTCGGATTCTGACTGGGATAGCGACATGACTGATCACCGTTCAACGACTGGCTACTGCTTTTTCCTTGGCGACTCTCTTATCTCATGGCGCAGCAAAAAACAATCTCTCACTGCCCGGTCCAGTACTGAAGCTGAGTATCGCGCTCTGGCCGACACTTCCCAAGAACTTATTTGGCTACCTTGGCTACTCTCAGACATGGGTGCGCCTCAATCGTTCCCCACTCCGCTATGGTGTGACAACAACAGTGCCATCCAGATCGATCACAACGATGTCTTTCATGAGCGCACCAAACACATTGAAATTGACTACCACTTTGTTCGTCAACATGTTGTGCGCAACACCATTCACCTTCAGCCTATTTCCACTCTCGATCAGCCGGCCGACATCTTCACCAAAGCTCATCTACCAGGACGGTTTCGAGAGCTTGTTACCAAACTCCATTTGTCTCGTTCCTCCCCCGATTAAGTTTGAAGGGGGGTGTTAGTTGTATATAGGCCCATGGGCCTTGGCCCATTACTTTTCCTTTTCTCTTGTATATAAATAGGCTAGGGTTATACTTCTTTTGTACACTTTTCATTATCAATACAATCAATCTTTCAATCCCTTTCCATTTCTAACAAATCACATATATAAGATCATATATCAATATAGTGATATGCACAATCATAGGTATACTACCGGTCTTAACACAATGAAGACCAATCAAAAATATTTTTGGAGTTGTTTTTGTAAGAAAACTTCAACTTACATGAAATGATATGCAAAGATAAACTAAAAGAAAAGAATCAAAAGAAAACCACCCATCCACAAGCTAATAGGAGCATTGTCCTCAGGTTAAAATGTCAGGGAGAATAATCAAATCACGAGAAAGGAGTAGAATGATTCTCACTACAATGACAAAAAGTTTTGGGAAGACAAACTTAAGAAATAAATACAAAGGGAAAAGGAGAACGATTAGTTTTGTTAGCTTGACAAAGAATTAAACAATATCGAAAAAAAGACTCTACAAATAGGTGGAAGTCAAAGTGTTGACTTAAATGAATTTTTAAGTCAACATAAGCTCTTCAATCGGGTCTTAATCATAAATAAAAATTTGAATAAGCTCACAAATTCTTAGGTATAATTAGCCCTTACCAAAACTAGAAAAACATCAACTCAAAGTCATAAACTCCTAAGCTCATATATAATTACTTTGAACACAAGATTCTAAGAATTCGATTCAGAACCCATATTGAGACAGAATGAAATCAGTTGTTACTTTGTCAAATCTCCAAGACGATTACGTATCTGGGTTTTGATAAATTTTTATCCATAGAAACTTCAACCGATTAATTCAAATGAAAAATAACATTAAAGACCGAAATCAAGTAATTAAGTTTGTCTCAAATGATTACAATGAAATCTTTAAAGTAACAAACCATTAAATCGATCTAAACTAATGTTGGAATGTAGAAAATAACCATACATAGCCAAACGAGGGTTAAGAAATAAAAAATACGCAATAAGGGCATCCACAATGGTGGAACCTTCAAGAACCTCACTTACCATATTTTTTCTGTTACATCATTGTTATCTCAACAAACTAACAAGCTCCTTAAATCTCTACAACGGAGATTCTTACAAAAATCTCATTTCCCTTTTCTTATTTATAATATTATATTTATTTATGTAAATTATTATATAAAAGAAAAAGAAACTATTACAAGAATCTGAGTTTTTGTTCAAACACCTAGGTTCCAATAAAATCTGTGATTGTATTTACCAAGAATGATGAGATAATAATAGTAATTTCTCCCCAAATTGCCTCCTACTTGCTGACTTGCTGACTTACTGTTGCGTTTTTTTTCCTTCCAAAACTAGAGAGAGAGAGGCGTGAAAAGAATGGGGCTGTCCACTTGGGCTTTTGCTTTTATCTTTTGTTTTCCTTTTTTGGGCTTGCATCCAGAAGATAAACAATGGGTTTTATTTTAGTAGGTCCATTTTGGGAACAAAATGATAAAATAATTGGGGTTTCTAATCTCATTTTGAGACATAAATATATAGTCATCACTTTATATCAAACACCACTCAATTTGGTCATCCAAAAGAAAGTTCAAAGTCATGAAAAATATCCAAGACAAAAAATAAAAAAATCGAAGACGTAATAATAAGTGCTTAGTTGTCATAATAACTAAATTTCATTTCTTATGCCTAATTGGCTTAATTTATACTAAATTGTGAGGTCCACTTCATTATTTATATAAGTACTTGTTATTTGTTAGAATTCCAAAATGACCGGTTAAAATAAATAAAAATTAAGTTTTTGTTTGTTAAAGTGCTCCAATAGCTTTGTTAACTATTTGTTTAAATAGAAAATTTTGGAGATTTCCTTACGTAAAAATAATCCTCTAAGATCTTTAAATGAGAAGAGATAAACAATTTTTTTAATATATTGTACCAATAATATAATTGATTGTTTAAAAGTTGGTTAAAAAATTTATTGAAATTACTAAATTTATTAAATATTTTAATAATATAAGTAACCATGAATTCTTTTATATTAAAGAAGTTGTTGGAGATGAAAGAAAATGTTTTTTTAAATGGCTATGAAATAGGATCCTTACATGTATTTATAAATAGACATGAAATTATATCATTATACAACAAGTAAATGAGTTCATTAAAAGTGTAAAACTTTAAATAACAATACAGCCAAAAAACTTGTTACAAACATCACCTTAACCTCAAATAAGTTACACATCTCCCAGCATCTGGCTTTGAAACAAGATACATCATCAAATGCTAGTTAATAGATTAACGACCGGTCAATTCTGTCAACGAGACGCCAGCGTTGCTCACGCTTGAAGCAATATCTTGATCATCAACGTGACTGTTTAAGTTCGGAACATCGAAACGCAGCCTAGTTGGTGGTCTTTGCTCTCGTGATCGGTCATTTAGATGCACCAATACTTCAGACATTGTTGGCCTCTCGGAAACCGGTGACATAGTGCACAACAATGCTATTTCTATCATTTTGTTCACTTCATTTTCTGTATACTCACTCGGATCAAGTGTTTCGTCAATAAGTTGTAAGGGTGTATGATTCTCGTACACGTTCATAGCCTACATATACATATATACAACAAGAAATATCGTAGATTCAGTAAAATGATGAAATGATTAAATTATTTAGGTGTCTTTTGTTTTTTAAGAGGTCTAAAGTCTGAAGTTTGATTTCACACCTAAAAAATAAGAGGCGGATGGTGCACCTCTTAAAATTTCAGATGATGGTAAGAGGTTTTTAGACCTTTTCTTAAAAATAAAACAAATAGTCGTCCTAAATCTATAAACCTCTTAATTTTCAGACTTAAGAGGTATTTTTTTGAAAAACAAATAGTCCCTTAGCGTCATTTTTTCGTGGATTTACATGTTCAAGGAGATATCGATCTGGGGGTGACAAAATGTCAGTACACCTCTTGCCGCTTATAATTTCAAGTACCACGATGCCAAAGCTGTAGGTGTCGGCTTTCTCAGACAACTGCCCATGAATTGCATATTCTGGTGCTGTATAGCCACTGCAAGTCGTATACTAGTTATTTCATATGATGGTAAATGAAAAGGGATGTAAATTAACACGAAACTCGATTGTGTTATTTTTTTACTTGACTTACAGGTGCCAGCAAATCTAGTGCTAATATGCGTCTGATCCTCAGGTAGAAGCCTTGCAAGTCCAAAATCTGCAATTTTTGGCTGAAATTCGTTGTCTAGCAAAATGTTGCTCGGATTTATATCCCTATGGATGATCGTCACATGGTATTGTTCATGGAGATACGCAAGACCCTTGGCTACGCCAAAAATAATGCTACAACGTTGTTTCCACGTAAGTGTCCCCTTTCTTTCACCTGAAGCATTCAAAGTCAGTAAAGCTCAACATCCGATTTAATTCAGGACAACACGAGCGACATTTTAACTTTAAAGATAAATTCTAGTTTTGAATGTAGATTTTTTTTTTTTTTTTTGCAACTAACCATATAAGAAGTTTGCAAGGCTTCCATTTTCCATGTACTCAAGGACTAGAAGTAACTCTGTCCCCTCACTACAACATCCGAGAAGGCGTATAAGGTTGCGATGATGGACATTACTAATGACTCTTACTTCTCTTTCGAAGTCCGCCTTTGCATTGCTAACAAGTAGCTTCTTCACGGCTACTAAATTTCCGTTCTTTATTGTACCCTATTTGATGTATGGCCAAAATGCAAGAATGAGGCTATATATATGAAAGAATTCGTGTAACATAACATATATAGAACCGTTCGACAAGAAATTTATTAAGTTTTAGATAAAGCTATGTGAACCAATTACCTTGTATACATCTCCAAATCCTCCTTCTCCGAGTTTGTAATCATCGCAAAAGTTCTTTGTTGCCTTCCTTAGATCACTGTAACTATACTTCACTGGATCTTGTAGTTGATCATTTGGCCCAACTGAGTTACATATATATATATATATATATAGAGGTGCATTAAGTCGGTATTCTAACTAAAATCATCATCTAGGGAAATCTAAAACCCTACACAAATGTGAGGGACCCTGAGAACTCAAACTTGTGCTCCTGTTAAAAGACTAAAATACCGTATTAATAAAAACAAAAATGAAAAACTAAGGGTGCCTTTGGCCGTGGAAATATTTTTAGTTTTCTAAGAAAAAATTTCAAGGAAAATAAATTTTTTTAAAAAGCATTTGGTTCATTCAGTTTCCAAAGTTATCCAAGAAAATGAAAATTTTTAGTTTTCTAACTTCTTTGTAAACTAGAAAACTGGTTTTAGTAGTTTTCCAAAATTTTCAAAACGTTTTTTCTAATTTTCTAAATTGAAAAATAGTAACATCATAATTTCAAGGAAAATGAAAATTTAGAGAACGTATTTGGTTCTGTGAGAATTTGTGGAACCCCTAGATGTAATCTCCAAATGAGCCCTTGAAGAGAGAAGGGGGGTTCCAACATATATAGTGAAGATGTGGTCCAATTCTAGCCGATGTGGAACTCTAACACGCCACCTCCAACAGAGACTAGATGAAGGGTCTAGAATGGTCAGGAGAGGGTTGGTGTGTCAGTCCCTAGAGTGATAGACCTTGGCTCTGAATATCATGTGGGACTCTAACAGGTTCATTCAGTTTTCTAATTTTCTAAAATGGAAAATGAAAACTCCGTCATTTCAACCAAACGCATTTTCTAAAATTTTCTTTGAAAATTGAAAATTAAAACTCAACTCCGTTTTCTTGTAAAATGAAAATAGGTTTCCACAACCAAACGCACCATAAGTAGTGATTAATTAAAAGTGAACTTATGAGTTTCAATAAGTAATAGTTATTGATAGAAACCGAGAAATCGATTGAGAACTCGCAAAAAAGATATCACCGAATAGCTAGCATATGAAACTTAGCTATGGGTCGAGACCCAGCTAAATTACCTCTTGGTGTCATTTTCTTCTTTGATCGACAATGCCACATAAGTATAGCCACAACAACGATAATACTAAGTAGTCCTACGCCACCAACAACTCCACCAATAATGGCTCCCTTTTTGCTCGAATTACCTTTCATATAAAAACCAATCGTATAACATGTCATATAACGCGACGGATTAATTAATCGAGAACTTCTTCATTTCGTTAACTAATCTAGCAATTAATTAAGAGATATTACCTTCCTCTAGAAAAGGTGTAATGATGGTTGTTTCATTTTTGTTGAAAAATGGTGCGTTTGAGTACCTCATAAAACATCCTGTGTCAAGTGCCCTTGCATCAACAATATTAGGTAAGCAATTCCTTATGTTGGAATATGCCACCCTTAAGCAATCTTTGCAACCATTATGTGCCAAAGTTGGTACACATTGTGCTATAGCAAAGACACTTCTATTGCTACCGGTGATATTACTCGATGAGGCTGCAAACAGATCCTTGATTCTAGGCGTGGCGGTTGTAAGATTTGATAATAGTCCGTCTACCGCAGTTTGGAAACGTGTTGGTCTAATTGCAGTACGGTTTCCACACAAGCCCACGTTGCCTGGCTGTGTAGCGTCATCGTAGAAATCGGTTGTCTCGTACCTTTAAGAAAAGATAATCGAGCAAATATATAAATAACGAATGAATAAAAAAAACAGCTCGGCATGGAAATGATCAATAATTTTTATGATAACCAACATTGATACGTAAAACCACAACTGTTGTGGCGTAGTGGTAGAGGCCCTAGGGGATGTGGTGGAATATTCCACTTGTCCAGGTTCAATTCCAGGCATATATAACAATTATAGCCACTAATTTTTTTAGGTTGATTTTTTATAGTCATAATTTACCAGGATTAGTCTAAGCATAATTTACGAGACTCTTATGGGCCATTTACTTGAACACTTACCCGGTAAGTGCTTAGATAAAGTTGAACACTATCACTACCATATCGGACAATATTTTGGTCTCTCAGAACAGTATCGTACGCATCAATTTACCCGGTAAGCTGTTGTCGAGCTCACCTCGATTCATGCAATCGCTTATTACCATTTCATGCTATCGCTCTTACTGGGTAAGATTCTAGTCATTTTCATATTCGTTCATTAAAGTTAATTGACCCGGTAAGCATCAAGTAAACAACCCCTTAAAAAACATTAATACAAATAAACCAAAAAGAAGTTGATTTCCGACCTGCATGAGGCTATCAGTACCCAACCCTCTCAACCCCACTGCCACATCAGCTTTTTCCCAACCCCACAATTAAACCTCTCAAACCCTCTCTTATTAGTACCCAACCCTCTCAACCCTCTCAACCCTCTTACACACATACACACAACACACACAAGCAAAGCGATTTGGCCAAGCCGCTTCTCCCCCCAGACCCCCCCCCCCCCCCCCCCCCCCCCCCCCCCACGTACCCCATCCCGCCTAACCCTCTGAAGCCCACGGCCTGATATCTACTACACATGGAAGATTGTGACAGGCCAGATATGATGAAAAATGGTCTATCACTATGTGGCCCAGCTTTCGGCCCAAACTCTCTGTTTTTTGGATCTTGAAATCGACTTTAAATTTTATTTAATTTTTTTTTAACATGCTGTCTTAATTTTTTTCAATTATAATAGTCGGATAATACAAAATCAACATTTTCTAATTTCCACACATCTATTTACACAATAACCAATCAAGTTTATTTTCTGGAATTTTAGTCTCTTCGTCATGTCGTGAATTTTAGCCATCTAAGAAAAATAGAGCGCTCTTAAGATTTAATTCAGCCAAAAAGGGTTCAAATCTCACCAAATAAGATCTTTGTACATCAATATCTAACTTTCCATCTATAACAATTATATACTTCCAACAAATTAAATTAACTAATAGAAAAACCATATTAATATTTTAACTTGTGTTTTTAATTACCTGAGAAAGCAGCCATCAAGAACAGCTCGGGCACCATCAGCCGCTGCACAAGCTCGTATGGTCGAAGTCGCATAATCGTAACAAGCCAAACACTCGGCCGTAGACATATAATGTCTGCACTGCGCCATCACGTACACCGGCTCCAAGCTGCGAGCCTGCTCCCCCGTTGCGAAAAACGTGTTATTGTTGGATAACTGCCTTCTCACCTCCGCAAACGTCTGATTCAGATTATTAAAGAAGCTCCGTGTGTTCGTTGCGTTCAGCAGGCTGCATGATCTAAGCAGTAGGTTAGTCTGCGGCTGAGATGTCACCGGAGTTATCAGAGATATCATGAACAGATAGAAGACCACCACCGTCTCCCACCCAAAGAACCACCGCATGGTCATTGCAACTTATGTTTCTTTCCTCTTAATTTCCTTCAAGTGTTTGAGAAATTAAGCATTGGGGTTGACAGCTAGCCTCGCAGAAGTGATTATATATATACATACACATATATCTATATATATATGGATTTTATTGTGTTAACTCATTTAAACTTGTGAACCAAAATTGACCAATCAGAGATTTTAGAAGTTTAAAAAAAAAACAAAAAAGAGTAGTTATCGCAACCGCCACAACTTTAATTATAGCCATCGAGCTTGAATATGGACGGTTGTGATGTAGTTCACAAATTCACATCAAAATAATGGTTCACAAATGAAAATCCATATATATATATATATATATATATAGGATAATAAAATGAAAACCAATTTATCCCTAAAAACGGGTAAGAACCAATTGAAAAAGATTTTTTACATGATTTTTTTTTATCAAATACTATTATTTTAAATATTACACATATTTTTTCATAATGTGAGTATCATCCATGCAAAAAATAAAATTTTGATTCATATTATGAATCGGAAATATACGAAAATTTGATTCATATGATGAAACCAATTTATGAATGATACTAATCTTATAAAAAAATATATGTGAAACAATATATCATTTGATGGAAAAAATTGTAAATTTTTTTTATTTTTTAGCCGGTTCTCAGGTTTTTAGGAATAATTTGGTTTCACGGGATTTAACCTATATATATATATATATACACACACACACACGAAAGTGTGGGTGAAAACTCAAGTTTCATTGCAAAAATGAGGAGAATGTGCCACGTGACATATTCACTTTGAATAATGATGTATTGTTCAGAGTGCATAACACAACGTGACAACTGACAACGAACATAGGTAAGGAAAGTTATGTGAACTCAATAAAATAGGTAGGGGAGAGAAAAGATTGTAGAGTAGAAAAAGATAGATAGCTAAAAATGATAAAAGAAAAAGTCAACAAAACCAAAATGATATTAAAACGATCGTCAAATGGCAATTTACACTCAATCTTATAACGTGATTAACGATCTAGGAACTAAAATCGTAAAACACTCGTATATCCCAAGTGTTCTATGTAATTAACTAAAATTTTGAAACAATATTATAGAAACCGGCATATTACAAGGACGAAATCTGCAATTAATTAAAACAATAGTAGTAATGTTGATAAATATGTAAGTCAAAGTCAACTCAAATGACATGTGACCTTGGGTGAGGTTTTATTGGAAACATGACAACTCAAAATGAATTGAAATGTCAAAGAGCTTCATCATTAGGCCATCCACAATGGTACCATCCATACCACCTGCATAGACTGCCACCTCAGTGCCACATCAGCTTTACCACTACCTTACCATTACCATACCATTCACCCACACCCGTACCACTCATACCACCTATATATATTTAATACTAAAATATTACTTTATATATATATATACATTGTATGTATATGTGTGTGTGTGTTAGAGAAATTCTTGGCTTCCCAAACCAACGGCATGGAGTCACCGTTGGCGTGCCTCACCGCCCACATACCGGCATACCGCGGCGGTGTTACCGCCGGTATGCCGGCTGCACCGCTCGCCTAACCGTTGGGCTGCGGATGGCCTTAATTGCTACAGCCGCCATCATAGTCGTGGTCCGGTATCTCATTTTTCACAATCTCTCTATATAAATTTTATGAGAAATTATATTTCCTTTTATTTTTTTTAACCTACTCATCCTCTTATTCACTTCATCATCTGAAAAGTGTTAAAATTTAAGTCATTCGTAACCGTACAGGTCATACAGGTTGTCACCTCAGCGCCACATTCGTTTTACTACCACCTTACCACTACCATATCATTTCATCTTTACCCGTACCACTCATACCACTCTAAATAATTAATTAAAAAAATAAAAAGAAAAAGAAAAGTAAAGAGAGAAGTGAACGGTACCCGAGTACCACCCACACCGTGCAGGTTGACCACGGGGGTGGTATCGCCGGTACAGGCCTGGTACCGCCCACCTTGCAGGTCGGCCATAGATGGCCTTAGGAATGATATGAAGAAAGAGAATGAGTGCATTACACATGTCAAAAAATGAAGTGAGTAGGAAGATGAGTGGGTTAAAAAGGTAGGAGGAAATATAATTTCTCAAATTTTATGTTTAGGTTACATATGGTAAATAGGCGATGACATGATAAATTAAATACAACCAAAATTATTGTGAAAATATGACATGGACACGATAAAAACTTGTTCTTTCTGTGTTTGATATAATGTAGGATAGGGGCAAAAAGTGGGAAGAAGGTAAGCTTTTTGTGTTCCAACAAAATAAATGGAACAAAATTGGGTTAAAGATGAGACAGAAACAAAATATTATTAATTCACTCTCGTTTGGTGTATAATCTTAACATGATATTTGCTTTAATGGTTGGTCACCACCGCTATCTAGTAGCAATTGCCACCGGTAACGACCACTTTCGTATCCTTCTACACCTCCACAACCACCATCGACCATCAATCATCATTGTCCCATCACCATCACTGTCAACCACCTGCTCCACAACCACATTTGGCCACCGACCATCAAGGTCCATAGCTACGTAGCACCACTACCACCACGGGCAACCTCCTCCACCACTGATGGCTACCACTACCACTACCAACCACCACCGCTAACTCATTACATCGGCCACAAACTACCTCCGCGATCACTGGTCACCGATACCACCATCATTATCCTTCATTTTCACGTTCTCCACAACCACGTTTATCATTATCATCATTATCACGTTTATCCCAAGAGCAAAGTGGTAGCTCTTAATCTAGAGAGTGGTGATAGAGAGTACTATCTTTTGGAGAAAGACTATGATCTGGAGTATTTGAAGCTGGTCAGTATCTTGAAGATGAAAGGAAGAAAGTCTAATCTGACTGAGCTGGATAATTTGTTTCTTCAAAAGGTAATGAAGCAAAAAGAAAGGTTTGAAATACAGGATGAAGAGATAGAACATATTGAAGAAGATGAAAAGGAGGAAGTTAGCAAGAATGTGGCTCATTGGATTGTGTTGGAGGTAGGGCTGGCAATGGGTAGGGTATGGGTAGGGTAAAAGTTATTCCGTTATCCAATCCATTTAAAATAGCGGGTAACGAAACGGGTAATTATCCATTTAAAAAAACTCTTATCCATACCCTACCTTACCCATTAAAAATAGCGAGTAACGAAACGGGTAATGGGTAAATGGTAAAACAAAAAAATTATTTTGATCAATAAATAATATCGTTAAACCTCAAACATATAAGTAAAATATTAGTTCATAAATAATTTTTATATATGTAATTTGCTCTAGTAAACATTTAAATATTACTACAAACATATTCATATTAAAACAAGTACAAATTAACATACAACAACGTTATAAAAAACATTAATAAAATAATTAATATAATTATTTAATATTTAACTTTATATAATTATACATGTATATATATCATAGCGGGTAACGGGTAATGGATAACAAAAAAAAATCATTTATTCATATCCTACCCATTAAAATTTCGGGTAAACGGGTAATGGGTAAGTGGATAAATGGATAATTTTTCTTTATCCATACCCTTATCCAACGAGTTGAAACATAACGGGTAACGGGTGTACCCTTATCCATTGCTAGCCCTAGTTGGAGGTAAACAAGATACCTTATTATAAAGTTGAATGGTATGATGGAAGCTTTAAGATGTCCACGAGATTAGTGGAGATAACAGGTACATGTTCTAGAACTGATCTGGAAGCAATGTATCAATTTGGTATAAGTGTGTATGGAGAAATTCTTAAAATGGAGGAAGTTGAAGGGGAAGTAGTAAAGATGATTAAGACTGCACTTGAAGTGTTGTGCATGTTGTTTGAACCAGAAAAGGTGACTCATTTACTGAATCATCAGTGTGAATCAGTGAATGAATGGAGGTTGTTCAACAGCTGCGGGTGTATACACTTACAATCAATGGTATGACAACTGAATACTATTTGGTTGAGAAGACTTATGCTCATGATATTCAAAGACTTGAAGGTATGCATAGAGTAAAGCTGAGAAGTAATGGTGAATCTGAAATGGCTTAAGGTTAATAGAAAAGATATAGGAGCAATGAAGAAACTTAACTCTTTGAGTTTCAAAAGTTAAGTTAGGGAGAGATTGTTGGGTTTTTGGAGTTAATGTTGCTGATGGAAGAATTGTTGTTGCTAAAGATTTACTACCACTGAGCTTAAAGAAGAAGCAATATTGGTACTACTGCTAGTTTTGAAGTTAATGTTGCAGCAGAAGACCTAGAAGTAGTATGGATACTATTGCTAGAAGATATTACTACTACTGTTAGTACTGCCAGATAGTTACTACTGCTGGTTAGTATTGCTAATGTAGTTAATACTTCTTATGTTTTACTACTACTTCTAGGATTGCGATAAGGAAATGATACAGTTGGAACAATAAGCAGGGGCGGATGTAGCTTATGCATATGGGATACCATTGACACCATAAAAAATTTTGTTTAGTTAATATATTATATACATTTTGTAATTTATTATACTAAATGATAGCATGACACCCACTACAAAATTGGTTTGACCCCCAATTTAAAAAGATTAAAACCTAAATAGCTAAACTACAATGGCCCACTTAAATATTATTTATTCTCACTATCGATCCATCATTTACACTACAAGCCCAATAGCTAAAAACCCTTTTATCCTTTTGTTTTTACTGAATTATACCACCATCCTCATCCATATCACATTCAACTTTTTACCGCCTCCAAGTTTACACTTTCTTTAATCCTTCTCAGTTTTTCATTGTTACCTCCATTTTTTATTTTCAAAACTTCCATCCATCTCCGGCAGTCTAGCATACCTCTAGCAATGGGCTTTTAACAATCTATGTTTCAAGTATTCAACAATCTAATTCTTTAAAAAACCTAGGTATTTTTCTTTTGTTCTTTCACTTCACATTTTTGCATTCTTTACTATTGTTTATTTAATATTAATATGTTTATTAATATTAGGGATGTTTAAATATTTAAACCCTTAATCTTTTTTGGTTGCTTATTTGAGTTAAGATTTGTTGAAATTCAATTTATTGATTATTGAAGATTGTTAATTGTTTAGTTGGTTATTAGTTGTTTGGTTGCTAATTGTTTATTGTGTTATTATCTTGCTAGAAAAATGCAAATACTTCTTGAAAGAAAAGCACCATCACCTAGAACCGATAGCCGTATTCTCCAACCTAGCTCTATTTCTTCGATGCCTAGGAAATTGATCTGAATGATCTTTCTTGGGATTCATTTACATGGAAAAATTTTACGGAGTATCACCCTAATCAAATAGATGAAAATAAGACAAAATTATTTGATTAGGGGACTTTGTCAACCAAGTTAGAGTATAATTAGTTAAAGTATATTGTAAAAACAGATAAATAGAGAAAAATTTGCCCAATTTATAAATGAAGATGTGATATTTCACTTTTAAAAAATGAAAACTCGTAGACAACAATCATAGATCCAAACTCCTAAATTGTTCCTCGTTTATATACATTTTCATTTACATTGTTATATCATTTCACTTACACCCCGACCCCCATCTCTAAAATTTCTAGATCCGCCTCTGGCAATAAGGTAAAGATTCCGAAGATCTTGGATATTTGTTGAAGATTTGTTTTCCTTATTCCTTATCTTGTAATCTGTATAAATAGATGATAGATGTTTTGTTTTCAGATTACGAGTTTTTTTGTTAGAGTGATCGAAAATTTAGCCTCAAGAATTCTTATTCCTTGTGATAGAGAAGTATTGCACGTTTGGTGAGTCTGTTCATCGAATTAGGGCTTTGGTTTGTAATCATTCTACTTGAATTCAATATACATATGATTTGCATTCAATTGTGATTTCTGTTAAATAATTAAAGTGTTATTCCGCAAACTTCTTTGATTATAATTTGAGTTGTTTTAAATTTCTTATTTCGAAATTCGATCTTGACAATAACCATTAATTTACAGAATTTGTAAGGTTAATGGATATAATTGTAAGTGTATCACCTTAAGATATTTGAGTAGTTCGGTGTCAATAATGACACTTTTAGACTTGGTGCAAGTGGTTGTAAGTAATATTGCCATTTAAAATAAATTCCATGAATTATTTCATGCTTTGTTAAATTATTTTGCATGACATATTGCTAATCTTCCAAATTTTTTTAGCACAAACAACCATATTATTTTCATGCTCTGTATATAAAGAAAGTAATACAATTTGGCAATGAAAAAAGGATCCATTCTCAAGTCAAATACATAATCTAGTGGCTGTTTTTGGATTTATTAAAGCACATGGACGACTTCAATTTCTCCTGGTAACCACATGATCCAAAAATAGAGTTTACTCTAATGTCAAATTTTATATAATTTTTGTATCAATTATTGGTATGTCTCCCTATATTCTTTTGCGTATTTCTTTGTTCGCATTATAAAACTACAAGATCTAATAAAGATTCTCTATTATTAAATTATCTTAGGGACATGATTATTTATTAATGAAAATAATGTTAACATCATGTTTCAAAGCTTAGTTTGGGTGAATGTAGAAAGTATTTCAATTAATGTTTGACATCGAAGAATGTGGATGTTGTAGCCCATGTGGGCTTAACGTATCCCTTTTCTATTTATAGGATATTTTAATCCAAAAATGCCATTAATTTAAGATAGGTTCACTATCATAAAATTCATAAGATCTAACCGTCTTCACACGTAAAATTGTATGTTATCTTATAAAACTATGAGAAAAGACAAATTGTTTAAATGAACTCGTATAACTTAAGTTAATTTTATTAATGAAGTTGTATATTTTAATTGAACTAGAAAAGTAAATTTGTCATACTATTTTTATGGAATATATGATGGTTAATTTTGAAAACCGTCATATTTATGATATTTTTTTTTTATAAATTTGTATGAAAAGGTGTTTTAAAAGTCACTACTACAAAGTTGAACCTTTACGCTCGTCGACGCTTTTGCTTTTACTAAAATCCCCGTAGATCAACCAGGTACGGTTAGAAGCATCGGACACCACCCTTTCGATTATATTATAGAGATCCTCTTTGTTCCTTAACGTCTTGTTCTCGAGTTTAATAAGGGAAGCAAAGGGAAGGGAATTCCTTCCCTTTCCTTCCAAATCCTCCTATTTTTGGATGATAAGATTTAAGACAAAATAAGCCTAAAGTTTCCTTCCAAATCCTTTCCTTTCCTTTTCTTTCCTTTTTTTCCGTTAAATGAAACTTGAGAACACAATTTTCTGATTTTTTTTTTTCAAATCCTTTCCTTTCATTCGCTAAAAGAATTCGAGAACAGGGGGTAAGTCTTGCCTAGCATAAACATTTATGATTCCAAAAAGCTTATCTAAGGATTTCCACTTCCCTAACACCTCTAAAATGCATGTCTTGAATGTCCACGAGGCCTCGAAGCGAGAGGAATCCTAAATGGAAACCAGACCCCCAGATCTATCAACAACATTACCCATGCCGAACTGAAAGAATTGTTCCCAAAAATGATATTTCTAGAGGCTATCATTTTTAATTTCTAGTTTAGTTTCTTAGATACAAATAAAATTGACCATATGTTTGCTAACCAGCTCCTTATTCCAGTCCCTCTTCACATACATCCCGACTTCGTTGATATTGATTGATATAACCTTTAATATTTGTGGGACGTTCACCAGATTCCTATTAGAGGGATTCAACAACCTCCTCCATCCCTTCTTGACCAAATCGAATCTCCTTGCCTATACCAATCTTTTCGGTCATTTCGCTTAACTACACCTCTTGGGACTCGCCTAGTCTTGTCTCTTGAATTGTGCTTGACTTTTTAATTTGAAGGTTGGAGTTAAAATTAAACTCTCATAATCAAAATTGCATGAACCACGTCTAGGTAAAATACAAACCTTATCTTGAAGATTGTCTGATTTAAACTCGTGGGCACACTCTACTTTTCCTTTTCTCTTTTTGATCTTTTCCTCCTTGTGAGGCTCGCTTTAATATCTTGATACACCCCTAATGTATGTTCTAAAAATTCCATATCGTCCTCGTTACGAAGCAAGATGTCTTCTTCTAGACTCCACTCTTTACACTGGTCGTCCTTGTTAATCCCTAGGTCAAACGAAGGATTCAAGCATTCTTTTTCCCCGATGGGAGAAGAGGATAGTGGGATAACCAAGGAAATCCTATCTTCAAATAAATGGGCTTAAGAGAAGTGGTCCTTGCGTCTTCCCTCCACATAGAATAAACGGTAACTACTAGAAAATCAAGCTCACAATTTTGGAACCAAATTGCAATAGCATTTGTACCTTTTTCTTAGGACTCTACGACTTGATCCTTGAGAATTGGAGAGGACTCTTCGTTTTCGGGATTTTCTAGTCCTTGTTTCCCACACTACTAAACACCATGATCATTTTCTCTAGTAATTCTCGATGGTAGCAACTCGGTGCAACTCATCTTCAGCCTAAATCTCCATCGTTCATGAAACCAAACCAAAGGGCGTCGAAGTCTTCGTCCCTCTGTGGAAGAAAGCTCCTAGTATCTTTTGCGTTTTCAACAATCGAGATTTTAAAAACCTTCCCATCGACCCTGATCTCTAAAACCTCTCTAAACCAAGCTGATTTTTCGGTAGGATGACAATCGACCCTTTGTCCTTAAGCCAGCAGGAGCTCCTACCGATGTCCAGCCACATCACTCCCCCTGAATTATATATGGCCATGAACACCTCCTCAGTCCAAACATGCAATGGCACTCCATATGTCGATAAACCTGCTAATCTTTTAGCCATAAAGAAACTCTCATCCCAAGAAAACAACCCTTTGAACCAGTTCTTCTAGGATGGTTGACCATTCGACTTGAGTAGATATTATATTTTATGTAATTAATAATTAACAAAAGTAGATTAATTTCATATACACCTTTGGTTTTTGTAATCTATGGTAATAAGCTGGGTTGTAAAAGTTTTGCACCACAAGTGTAGTTCAAACGAGTATGATAATTGTTTACTCTTTTCTTCTTTTAATTTGTATAAGAAAAGCAGAAAAAGTTCAAATGAGTATGATAATTGTTTAAGAAAAGAAGAAAAAGTTCGTCGATGTAGAAAATCACGCGTGATTTTAAATTAACGGCAAAAAAACTAGACATAGTGAGTTTGGTTGCAACTTAAGTCGCGTGAATCAATATATGCTTTTGTATATGTTCATCATGTATGATTTTATAGATCGACGAACCTTTTCTTGTTTTATTAAGTAATTGGTTAAATCTATAGGGACCAAAAATGTTATACCGACCAAACTCTAGTGACCAAACCAATTTGTAATTGTAAAACTATAGGAACCAAAACACTAATATACAATGATCAAATTTATAGTTTACTCTTTATAAAGTTATCTTATAGCATGCTGCATATACACCATGATAACACAAAATTTCAAACAAAATTAGATGATACAATATTTATATCTGTTGAACTATATAGGCCATCCTTAATGGTACCGATAGGAGATCGGTACCACCCCTTTATCGAAGGGGAACACCATTGAGGATGAGGGGTACGGGAGGGGTATGAAGGAGCCTCGGCAAGGTGGTACCGATTGCCTACCCCACCCCACCCACCTTTCTCTCTATCTCTCTCTTCTTTTTTTTCTTTTTTTTTAATTAATTATTTAGAGGGGTATGGAATTGGTACGGTTAAGGATGATATGGTATGATGTTGGTAAAGCTGATGTGACGCTTAACAAAAGGTGAGAGAGGTACGGTTAAGGATGGCCATTAGATGACAAAATTCCGAACAAAATTCCAAGCAAAATATTTTATATCCTATATTCATGCAAAGTTGCAAACGGTTTCAAACTTTTTGTTTTTAGAAAAATTTTGTTTATATCCTTGTAAAATTTATTATTTACGTATATACTCGTGTAGGGGGACAATCAAATACACACCAATGAATTCATACACACTTACACACCAATCATAGCCTATGAAAATCAATAGAATTTTTGTATTTTCAAATTCCTTCCAAATTATGCAACTAACTAAAAGCTAATTTCTAAACTTAACATTTTACACCATAATATTATGCACCATTAGATTTGATTTTCAAGGGCTATGATTGGTGTGTAAGTGTGTATAAATTCATTGTTGTGTATTTGATTTTCCCTCTACTCGTGTAAACTTTGAAACTATATATATATATATATATCTTTACAAAATCTATAATATTACATATATATCCAGACACTTAATTTAATAACAATTAATATATTTAAAAACTAAAAAAAACATTATCTTAAATTGATTTGTTATTACTAAAATTATTAAAAGAATTTGTAATTATTATTAAAAAACATTTTTAAGTAATTATTATTAGATTGATCTATTATTAAAAAAATTAGTAATTATTAAGTTTAATAATATTTTAGTTTTTTAAAAATAACAAATTAATTTAAGATAAAATATTTTATTTTTTTAAATAGATTAATTATTATTAAATTAAGTGTTTGGGTATATATGTTATTTTTTAGATTTTATAAAAATATATACGTAGTTTTAAAGTTTACAAAAATACATATGTTATCACTAAAATTTGCTAGGATATATATAAACGAAATTCTTCCATTATTTTAATTAAAATAAAAGTAGCAGACCACTTGATTAATACGGTTGAAGATTATTGAGAAAAATGACAATAAAAGTCAACGATGGAAAGTTAATGTGGCTAGCGGAAAACTGAAGTCTATGTGGCTGCTCAGCCGGGAAATTGTTTTTAGCAGGTTTTCATGAAGTATTATCTAGTAATTAATATGATATACGATAAGGTACTTGTTAGGTCTTTATCAATAATGTAATTTAAGATATTTTTTAGGATTTTGTTGAAATATATATGAGATGAATTGCTACGTTGTCCATGAATTATATTATGATTATTTTATTTTCTTTATATAAAGATACAAGGAAAATCGATACGCATTTACATTTTAGTTCACGTGTTACCAATATGTTTTGTAAGACCTCTAAAACCATAAAATAACACTAGACCTTCATAGGAGAATATTATATATGAAGATATAAAATTAAAAACTTCAAACTTCCACATCTAAAACATTACGAAGGTTAACTATTACAATCATATATGATTTATTTACAAAATCATATATGATTCATCTGCGTTCTTTTGCCAGTTAATGCAAAATCATATGCAATTTTTATTGGTTTTCGTGTTTTTTTTTTTAAAATAAGCATCGTTCCCGTTTGAATGTGCTACATGTATGAAAAATAGAGAAGCGATGGTAATTGATCATCTAAAAAAATATGGTCAACATTTGCAGCATTGACCATTAAGCACCGAATAACTCGGTCGCATGTAACCGGCTTGGCGTGAAGGTAAGGCGTTGAGCCCGTTATGGCTCACCGAATCCCCCGCCATGGCATGTTATGCCGCTACAGTTTATTCCCGATTTTTCTTATTAGTGTACTTCAAAATTCGATTGAAATTGTCCATTAGAATTAATTAAAAAAATTCTATTAGTATTGATTAGAATTTAAAATTCTTTTGTTTATCATGCTATATAAATTTAAATTGTTATTGTTCAAGACACTGACATAAATACACACACATATACATATATATTATACCGATTTGCCGCTTTAAGCCACACCTTGGAAGATGCCATAGCTTCGTCGTAACTCGTAAGGCTTGAGTCGTGACCTTGCTGCATGGACGGAGCTAATGAAGGGCACGCGGTGGCACGGGCCACCGTTAAATTCCTCCGACGTAGTGTAAAAAATTACGGTGCCACCGTATCAATTTGTCGTGTGCCACCATATATATTTTGAAACTGCAGTAAGAACACAAGTTTTCTTTGGTTCAGTTGGTTAGTTACTTGCTTTATAACCATGAGTCCATGGGTTCAAGTCTTGTTAGAGACATTTTTTTAGATTTTTGCTTTTGATTTCAAATTTAGTGTTTATATAAAAAAATTGCTTATTTTTGCTTTTGATTTCAAATTTAGTGTTTATATAAATAAATTGCTTGTAACAAGAATTGAGCTTGAGACTTCACCTTTGAAAGACAATGAACCAACCATTAGACCAATGGAGATTTTGTGAAAATTTTCTTTATATATGTTTTTTTTAGTTAAATGGTGCCACCGTTAGAAAAAAGTTCTAAATCCGTCTCTGCCTTGCTGCTACGCCACGCCTAATGGCATTTAGAACCTTTGTAACAACCATGCAAAAGATAAAAGGGTAGTTGCATAATACAAACATGCATAAAAAAGTGCATATATATGAACCTTTGTAATTTACATATGAATTATATGTTCATATATATATATATATATATATATATGAAACTCATGTACTTTATATATATATATATATATATATATATATATATTCATACGTGAACTTATGTGATTCAAATATGAACTATATGTTTATATATAAATTTGTATAATTCATATATAAACTATTTAAATAATTCACATACGAACCTTTGTGATTCACATATAAACTATTTATCTGATTCACATATGAACTATTTAATTGATTAATAAATTACCCAAATAAACTATTTATCTCGGTGTTTCTGTTTGTTTGTCTCGTTGGTGGGCTTTTCTAGCTTCTTGCTAGGGCCTTTGAAATACATTTGCGATTAAAAAAAAATATTAACCCAAATGATTTACATATGGACTATTTATCTGATTCACATATATATATATATATATATAAACAATTTATCTTATTTATATATGAATTATTTAATTAATTTAGATATCAGCTCAAATAATTCACATATAAACTATTTAATTGATCAAAAATTATAAAATTTCTTATTTCTTCATAAAACTTTAGGTAAATATAAAACTCAATAGAATGTTTAGATTAATTTAACTATATTATATTTATATCTTATTAAAAGATAATATATAATACATATATACACACATTCAATGTTTTTTAAACAAGATTAATTTACTAAATTAAATATATAAATTGATAGGTGATTTATTTATAGAATATATTGTTTTATATTGTACAAAAGGTTAATATCGACAATCCCAATCGGTCTATCATCAACTGTCAATTTGGTAACATGGGAGCATTTCCTGACTCATTTCATGGTTGTGGATACGGAATTGCAAACCTACCATGCATCCATCAATTAACAATTGATCAACTATTTATGCACTATTACAAAAATAACCTTTTTACATGGTTGTAAAGGGCTTTTACACAGTTTTGAAACCATGTAAAAAGCCACCGTGTAAGAAAGCGTTCAACTATTTTACACGGTTATAGAACCAGGTAAAAAATATATATATATATATATTTAAACGGTTCTAAAACCATGTAAAAATGCAAGAAAAACCGTGTAAAAAACATTCAATTTTATATGTTTGTTAAGCAAAACCATGTAAAAATGAGAATTTTTTAAACAGATGTTTGTTGGAACCGTATAAAAATATTAAATCTTTTTACACAATATCTAGCCAAAACTTTTTAAAAAAGGTTAAAGGTTTACCAATGGTCAATGGACCTACTTCACCAATGGATAACCAATGATAATAAATTATCAATGGGTCACCCGGGACACTTATTATCAATGAATCTGTCGGTAAATTTGTTTCTTTTAGAAAAATAATAATTCATTTTAGTTGTTCTTTATATAATGCATATCATTTATAATTGTTTATCCATACAAAGACAATATAAAAAAAATAGAAGCAAAAATCAGATTTATATTGTTTATTAAACATGTATGTATATCATATTAATTTATTTTAACAATTTAATTACTGATGAGAGAAAACATATCATATTTATTAGAAAATTTGACAAATGGTGATTTGTAATCAGTCTTTCAACGCTTGCAAGTGTTACACAAATGTGGCTACAAAAACTGATTTGCAATTAATTTGCATGGGGTATTTATTATGTGGATGACCCCCATATGGTTGGAAATACACGGTAGGGCCTAAATTATATTTTATGTAAAAGTCAACTGTGGAAAGTCCATGTGGCTGGCTGCGCAGCCCCCAAAACAATAACAAAGTTTGTTTTTTGTAAATTACGTTTTAAGAATAGAGTAAATTACGAATTTGGTCTCTATGACTCGGTGGTTTTTACGGATTTAGTCGTTAGAGTTCATTAATTATGGATTTGGTCTTTGTGGTATGTATTTTATGTTGGATTTGATCCCAATTATAACGATGTGTTTTGAATTTTATTCCTGAGGTATGCATTTTTTGTTGGATTTGGTTCTTATAGTATGTACAAATTTATTGAATGGCCATTAAGCTGGAAGACCAAATGCGAAAGAAAACACATACCACAAAGACCAAATCTGTAATTAATGAAGTTTAGGGACCAAATATGTAAAACCACCAGGGACCAAATCCGTAATTTACTCTAATAAGTATATTTAATCTACAAAATTTACATTTTTTTGAACGGCAAGAAGAGGAATATATGGTAAGGAGTTTCGACATGACCATCATCCCTGTTAAGCATGGTTTGTAAAAATTTATTTGATATGTTGTCCTATTTCTACCATACAGATTATTATTATATTTTTGTATATCTTATATGTTTATTTGGAACACTTTTTATTTATCATATAAATTCAACTTTGCTCTTAGGTTCAAATGAAAACTCATCTTTTATTGTGAACGTGAGGACAGTCGAGAGCGCGCCATGTAACATATTCAGTCTGAAAAATCATGTATTATTCAGACTAAATAATCTGAATAATACACGATTATTCAGACTAATATGTCACGTGGCGCGTTTTCCACCGTCCTCACGTTCTTAATAAAATTTGAATTTGCACCCAAAACTTTTGTCTATTAGTGTAATATAATAAAAAATTGTTTATCAAGTGGAATTTTTTTTTCTAGAATTCTTTAAATTTTGAAAACTTCTCAATCTCTTTTCTCCTTTCTACATTTTGAAGAATTTATTATATTATAATAAAACAACCAAAAATCTTGTATCTTTTCAATTTGTAGAGTATGTTTGACATGCTCTGAATTTAGTGTAACATGCGGTAAATGTGTGGCAAACAATTTTATTACAATAAGAATCATAACAAACCAATTTTATTGAAGTGATCGAAAAAGAAATAACGAACTAGTTTAGGATAAAGTCAACGATTACCTCTTCTCCTTGCTTGCTAGTTATGTTAGAACTAGGTATTAAGAGTCCGGGCTTTACACCGGGTTATAAACTGTAATAGATTTTATCATTAAATAGTAAGATAGAATAAATAAAAAAATTAATTTTAAGAGATTTTAATCTAAAGCTTTAAAAATGAATGTGGATTTTGTAATTTGAGAATACAAAATATAAAGAATAGTGAAAAGAGTAATCGTAAAAATTAGGAAGGAAAATTGTAGTTTAGTGTATTTTATAATTAGAATGGCGTTATGGTAATTTAAGCAAATTTCATGGTCAATGTTGTTTTTTTCTTGAAATGACATTATTGTAATTTAAGAGTCAATCTTAATTTTTTTAAAGCAAATTTCATGGTCAATGTTGTTTTTTTTCTTGAATGGCATTATTGTAATTTAAAAAAATTTCATGGTCAATCTTATATCCTAGAGATGAGTAGCCTTTTCTAATCAATCTTATTTTTTTAAGCAATGGTCAATGTTGTTTTTTTCTTGGAATGGCATTATTGTAATTTAAAAAAATTTCATGGTCAATTTTAATTTTTTCCTGCCATTTATATGGTATTATAATTCTTGAGGGAAGTTCATACAAGAACAACCCAATTTGCAAGAACAAAAGAACAAAGAAAATCACATGTGATTTTGTGCTGCGATGGAAAAAGCGTGTGTAAGCCACGCTCCGACAAGACGAGTGGGTGAGCCGCGAGTGGGCGTCTATGCACAAAATCACGTGTGATTTTGTTGGTTCCTTCATTCTTGCAATTTGGTTTTGTTCTTGTTTGAACCTAATTCTTATAATATATTGCTGAGAAGACCCATATAAAGAAATAAACTAGGGATCAAATGTGTCAGTTTTACAAAGTGGTGGATTCAAACTGGAGTTGACCAAATCTTGAAATCTCTTTACTCAGAGGGAATATAACTCCATCTCAATCCAAGTGTTATTAAAACAAAACAAATACTCAGATTAATTCCATAGTATCGTAGGAATGCAGAAGCGACAGTGAGGAGTTCTAGCATCAAGAAGAATTGTTTCAAGAATGAAATAAGAAAACTTGGTGAAGAAATCTTCGGTTGAGGTATGTTTATCTTCGGTTTAGTTCAATTTTCTGATTTGTGCTTTAGCGGGATAGTATAATATGTTACTCTTTTGATCGAGTTACCGACCAATATCCATATAGTCGCTATATATAGACGAAAGTTCAAATGAAAACTCAAATCTAAGGGTGAACGTGAGACCAACCGAGAGCACGACACGTAACGACATATTCAGTCTAAATAATACAAGATTATTCAGATTGAATATTTATGCATTATTCCAAGGTGAATAATACAACATTCAGAGTGAATAATATTAAATGCTATATGACGAACACCAAAAACACGCATTAACTAGGTGAAAAATACTCTCGTCAAATCTTAATGAATCAGGTAATGCGCTTTCTATTCTGTATGAGAAGATCTTGTATAAATACCGTAGGATAAGCAAAGCCAAGCCTTTGTCCAATAGAAATCATCTATGTGTAAAGTGGAATAGCGGTTTATACTACTATCAGGCTGACGTAGACTTGTAGAGAATGTTGATAGGAGAGGTCACATGCGTGTGTCTTGCTCTGCTACTTCAGAAAGATAGCATGATTTATGGGATAATAAGTGATTCTTGTTGCTGTTAAATATTTTTACGGAGGAAATGAGTCTAACAAAAATACTTACGATCTTATATGAGAGGTAAAAATATTTTTAGAAACCATTGATTATTTGAAAAAGGAGCTTTATAAATTTTACCAAGGTTGAGATTCTGAAGTTTTCTAAAGTACCATTGGGTATTAAGTATGCAACAATAACTTTTTGAGCATTTAAAATTTTATTGAAGCAAAAACTGAATTTTCCTCTGACATTTTGTTTTTTCTTTTGACAAAAATTTAAATATTAGAGCATTCACACGGTACTCTTTCGGAGGTTTTCTAGAGGTTTTTAGAAGTTTTTTCAAAAAGTAAAAACCTTAGTTTGAGGTTTTTCACATAGCGGAAAGGTTTTTAAGGTGAGGTTTTTCAAGAAGTTTTGCATCATAGCTCGTAACTGCACGATCTGCTTTTTCAGAGGTTTTTCGTATTTAATATGTTTTAACTTTATAAAATTTTATAAAAGTCTCGTCTTAATCAGTTATATTTTTAATATCAATTTTTCATATTTAATTTTTACTATATATTAATAAAAATATTAAGTTAGTTATATATTTTATATATTTAAATTAAATGTCTCAAATTTAAGATTTTTTTATGTATTTTTATTAATTTTAATGTATTTATTTTTATAAAAATAGAAATATAAATTATATAAAGTTAAAATGATGGGACCCTAAAATTTTTGAGAAAACTTGGATGAGGTTTTTCACATAGTGAAATATGTAGAGGTTTTTTAGGTTGTTAAGGTGACAATAATGCGTAAAAAAAAACTGTGAAAAAGCTTAACTAAAAACCCGTACATCGTGGATGCTTTTAAGATATAAGTCCATAGAATTTGATATGAACTAAAAAGTTGAGTCCAGATGGACATTGAGTTGACTTAAATATGATAAGAACTCGTATCAGTTGTATTAGGAGGCGATAATTGTTAACCCAGACTCCCAGAGGGTAGGATTAGTAATTAAAGTACTTAGAGAAGTCGTTATGTTGTGTGTTTGTGCAAGTTCAAAAGCAGTAAAAAAGCCTACACCATACACGTGAATTCATGTGACTTGTGAAACAGAGATGCATGAATAGTATACAATATGTTGTAGAAGTTTTATGCTCGGATTATATATGTTTTTATAGTATTTTTATAGTTACAAGCTTCTTATATATATATATATATATATATATATATATATATATAGGAAAGTTCAAATGTGAACCACTTTTTGGTTGTGAACGTGAGGACAACCGAGCAGGCCCGTTCCTGTCATTTTTTGGGCCCTGGGCGAGATGCAAAAATGGGCCCCCAATAACCACGAATAATTTTCAATATATTGTTTATATCATAAAAATAACATTGAATTTAAGAAATAGTAATAATTCATATGAAACCGTTTTTCCCGGTATCCTTTTTTTTAAATGGCAATTCATTAAAAGCTAGCAAGAGGTTAGCGGAAAAAGAACACAGTTACACACTATCGAGACAATTACAAGGAAAGGTTCTCCACTCTATTTTATCTAAGGATTATCTAGTTCAACGACTTATCGACAACAAGATCGAACATATCTTCTAACCTAGGTAAAGAGTTGTCAAAGATGGATCTTGTGGCGGAAGCACCGGATTGAATAACAACTATCATTTTTCTGGTATTCCTAACACAAGACCAATAAGTCTTTTTAACAACCATCAATCTTACTTAAAAACCTTTAATATAATGTTCTTCATTAATATTTGAAACTTTTTGAGTTGAAACAAACTTTTTTAACAACCATGGATCTTATAACACAATATTAGGTAATAAGAAGTCAATAATGTAAGGAAAGGTGAAGTAGTTTTGAAATCCTAAATATAGATATAACTTAGGTCCTTTTAGTTACAATAAATCTATTACATTTTAACACAAAATTAAATTTATGCGAATGAAATATGTAAAAGAGTATGTGGAAGATGAATAATAGACTTATATCAAGGTTTCTAAGCAAAAAAAAAAAGGTTTTTATATATTAATATGAGATAATAAAACTCAGAAACAACAAACAATACTATAATGGAAAGACTAGTTTAACTTTCTACAAATTTTATTGTCTAACATAATTAATTAATATATGTTTGTACTCTTAATATGATGCTAAAATCTTTTTGGGCCCTATTATATATATTTTGAAAACTCATTAATTTGTGGAAACTTTGGAAACCATGTTTTCCACCAATCATAATCCATTTTCTTGTTTATTTTTAGTAATTTTATTTATTTTATTTTTGTGATGCTTAATTATAGGAGTTGGTGGTTATGATTTTGAATTTTGCAATTAATCTTGTTCATTGATCATTCTAATCAATGGTTTATATGAGTTTCCAAAGTTTCCACAAATTAATGAGTTTTCAAAATAAGGTGACTCTATATATATATATATTATATATATATATATATTTGTCTTTTTACAATTTTTGTATATCGCTACTATATATAGTATATATTTAGAAAAATTTGGGCCCCCTTTTGCCGTTGGGCCCTCGGATTATATATGTTTTTATAGTATTTTTATAGTTACAATACCATATTGGTAGTATTCTCGTTGTTACTTATGGAGATAACCCCCTCAGTTGTAGGCTAATAGCGTGGTGATAATGCCCCTCTACGCTTGGCGAAATAGTTATATGTTATCTGTAATAGGAGGTGTTGTTGGTTAGATTGGCGGTGTAACCCTTCTGCTTTGTAATGCTCTTGCTCTTTTCTTTCGGTGTCTAGCTCCTGGCTGGCTCCGTTTTTAATAAATTGCCGTTTCCAAAAAAAATATGTTATCTGTATGTTTTCACTGCATATCTCGATAATTTAAAGCATGTTTCCGTTTACTTGGTTTGATTAAGCATGTGAAGAAAAACCGTGAATTCACTAGGAAAAAGCTGACTTTTAGCATTCATCTCTCTCACAGGTGACACAATTACAAATAGGTCGTAAGTAAAGGAGAAGGTTTAAGAGAACGTGAAGGAAGGTTCCAACTTATATAAAGAAGAAATTGTCTAAAAAAGTGTGGTAGTTTGTAGCCATCTCCCATAATCGTTTAAACTTGTCTTCTTGGAACTAAAACATCTCTTGTAGAAGGAAAAAAATCTAAACCGACAAAAGAAAGGTGGATATGACGAGAGTAGCCATAAATACACGATCATGGTGGTGGGTGCTCGGTCTATTGGTGGTGATTTTGACAGTCAGCGCACAACCGGTGACATCCCAAAAGATCGATAGAAATAACACAATGATTAGATGGTATTGTAGCTTTTACAAAGTCATGAATGGGCCATTTTTTCTCAGGAACCTAAATACTACCCTTTCTAGCCTTAGAAAGCAGTTATCCACAACCAACAACTATCACGCTGTTGCGAAGACTTTGATCAATGGCGAATCTGTCTATGGTCTAGCTTTATGTAGAGAATATCTCTCTACTACAGCTTGTCTAGCTTGTTTTGACACTGCTGTTGCTTATATGAAAGTGTGTGGCCTTGGCAATGGTGCTCATATTTTTTACGACGATTGTGAGCTCAGGTGATTATTAGCTATTTTTAATCTTTACGTATATAACGTTACTAAACATTTTTTCGATGAACAAGAATCTTTTTATAGGAATATGGTGGTTGAAATAGTTACAAGTTCATGTTAAAAGGCTTTGTGGTCTTGTAGGTATGAGAACAGCAACTTCTACGATGAGGCTATCATCAAAACTAGTGTTGGAATATGTGGCAATACAACATCATCATATCCAAAGGAACTCCAGAAAATAGCAAAAGGGTTGTTTTCGGATCTTCAGATCGCAGCACCAAAGACATCAAATTTCTTTGCTGCTTCTGCAAGACGGCTTACTAGTACTAATGCAACAGTGTACGCCCTTGCGCAATGTAGTCGCAACTTAAGCCAAAGTGTTTGTGTCGATTGTCTAAAGGTCAGACATAGAACATTAGATGGTTGTCTTCCTAATACATTTGGAAGGGCAATTGATAGTGGATGTTTTATGCGGTATTCGGAAACACCTTTTTTCGGAGTCAATCAAACAACTGACATCACACCTTTCCTAGAAAATGGTAAAATTATATCTTCCATAATATTGAATTCCATTATCCCGAGATGATATAGGTTTTCTGTATATAAATACTAGTTGAGAACCATCATATCCTTAATTTTGTATTATCATGCCATAATGTTTCACCACTGTTATATTTTGTTTACACTGATTAAACTAGATAAAATTGCAATCTATAGACCTGTGCATAGAATACAGAACAAATCATAGGACTACATGATGTATGACTTTAGCAAAGATTAATATATATCTTGTATATATAACAAAATCTTATGCCAAAAACATGCGTTTGACAGGATCTTCGAGCAACTTGAGATTCATTATTGGGGGAGTTGTTGGTGGTACAGCTTTTCTGATGTTTATACTTGCATTCTTCTTTTGGCATCGCCGCTCAAGAAAGTCATACAACCGTGAACAAGGTAAATATCTTTACCAGAAAAAATTGATTTCTAGGAAAATTCGTTGGGTTTCTGTCATAGATGTCTCAGATTGAAGTTCACACCAATTTAAAGTTAGAAACATTGTTTTACTACTCCTTTCCAACCATTTCAAAATTTGTATATTGATATATGATTCCGATCTATTAGGTAAGTCTACTGGAGCAACTGAGATGCTGCAAAGGCCGACTTTTTACACCTACGAAGATCTAAAAGTAGCAACAAATAACTTTTGCGAAGAAAACGAAATTGGAAGAGGGTCTGGAAAAATGTATAAGGTAACATTTCTTTCCAATATTTTATAAGAAAGATTTAGAAACCACACCGGCATGAGGGGTTGAAATCTTTTGACACATTTCAAATAAGTTTTAAGCATGCTCATACTCACTATCTCATAAGAAACTCATATCTTGGATAAGTGTAACTCTAACAAATTGCTTAGAATTGTCAAAAAGCAAGTTAAAAAGTTTGTTATATTTCTTTAATTTGACTGCTTTGGTACATGGCATAAATCAGGGTGTTCTAAATGATGGATATATTGTTGCAATAAAGAAAACAACCATGACATCTAAGAGAGGAAAATCATACATGGATGGTGAAATCAAGATCATCAGTAATGTTCATCATCGGCATCTTATACGTCTACTTGGATATTGTAGTAAAGGGTCTCACCTATATCTTGTCCTCGAGTACATGGAAAATGGTGGCCTCGATAAATATCTTTATGGTGAGTTAAACCATCGTCTTTGGTTCTTGTGTTTTTCAGTTTTCAAGCATGAATGTTGTAAACTGAAGTAATATTTTATCATCATTAGGTGACAAACGCAACAGCCTCAATTGGAAACAGAGGTTTGATATAATATTTGGTACAGCCAGGGGCCTTGCATATCTACATGAGCAGTACCATGTTACAATCATTCACAGAGATATAAAATCCAGCCATATTCTGTTGGACAATGAATTTCAACCAAAAATTGCAGATTTTGGGCTCGTAAAACTATTGCCAGATGATAAAACTCATTTGAGCACGAAAGTTATCGGCACTGTGTACGTCAAATCACATATAATGTTCCTCTAATCTTATTTTGGTGTAGCAAAAAGTATGAAATAATCCTAATTGGTTTTTGCCATTCTCTTACCAGATATAATGGCTATATAGCACCAGAATATGCAATTAATGGACACTTAACCGAGAAAGTTGATACGTACAGCTTTGGTGTCGTCATTCTTGAAATCATTAGTGGAAAGTCGTGCAACGTGATTGGAAATGAATCTGTCTCACCAAACTTCGTTGAGAATGTAAGCATCTTTAGGTTAAGCTATTAGTATCACACGTTCAATTTCCTTTCTTCTCTAGTGTATACCTAGATTGTTTTCGATAAATATATGGCCAATATTTAAGTTTTGTGCACCTTGCCCGACTGGTTGGACTTTTTCATGATAACATAACGAGTATATGCCAAGTAAATTAGCAAGGATTCTCCGATTAATAGTTGACAAAGGTTTTACCGCTTAGTCATGCTTTCTAACTAGAATCCTTTTAGAAATGATGATTTAACTTTTCTTATTTTTCATTTTTGATAGGCAAGAAGTCTATATGAGAATGATATGCATTTGCATCTCATAGATGCTACACTAGATCCAAGTGAATATGCAATAGAAGATGCCAAGAAAATCATAGAGATAGCCTTGATGTGCACACAACCAACAGCTTCAGCAAGACCATCGATGTCTGAAGTGGTTACACTTTTAAGTGAAAGTTTACTTGACGAAAGGCTTTTGGCGAGGTCTTCAATCAATGATCGTGACTTGAGGATTCAGGTAGAGACCTCTAGGACCCCTACAACGTACGAGAAAGCTTCCTCATATGACTCCCAAGGGACAAGCTAGCCTTTTGAAATAATCGTGTGATTTTTATGCTAATAATCATTTTTCATGCATGTTGTTTGGTTTTATTTCGAACACTTAAATAAGATAAATGTGCTTTTATTCCATTCACAGTGAACTGAAAAAATGTTATGATGTATCATAATATAATATGTACTAGAATGATATTCAAATATATCTTTTTAATGCCTTATTTGTTAGTTTTTTATATAACTTACTTTAAATTGTTTATTATCATTTATTCATTGAGTAGCAGTAGGAAAACATATGTTTATGTGCATAATATTATATATGATATACGGATTTGCCGCTATAAGTCACATCTTGGAAAACGCCACGTCACACCTCACGTTATTTGGAACTTTGCTCAAGACATCATCATCTACATGTTGATTGTATTAGTATTTAAGACCACAATTATTTTGATCCACTATTTGAATTAGAAGTTAATCATCCTAATCAAATATACTTATACTCGTGATATGTTTTGGATTTATCCTCAAAAACATGATGATCCCTATTTTGAAGTCCTACTTGTCTAGTTTTTTATTTTTTATTTTTTGTTTTTTAGGTACAACCTATCAAAACTGAATATTGTGCATTTGGTAGGTAGAACATACCCGATTTTTAGAGTCAAAAGGATCTAAAAGGAGGATCTAAAAGGTTGTCATCCACCTTGTCTATTATATAAAAGTGGGACAAGCTAGGTTCATCATCTGAAGTAGAATTAGAAACGTAATTCTCATATTCCGTCACGAGGCTTATTTCTTTGACATGACACTTGTTTTTGTAATAAGCAATGACCTTCACAAGAGGCCCTCTACATTCAGTAGCAAAGTGGCTCGGTTTGCCATATTTGTAGAATTTTTCATTGATAGATATGGTCTTGCCAACCTTCTCTTCTTTTTTGCTCTTCTGTTTGGAAATGCTTTTGAGGCTCTTTGGTCACGAGCATGCTTCCGAAACTTCTGCTCTCTATATATCCAACACCATTGTAACACTTTTCACAAGCCTCCTTAACAAACATTTAGGAGAAATCTTTAGTAATATGAACAAGGGATTGTGCAAAAGCACTTGGATCATCATCTTTAGAGGCAAATTGTATTTATTCAGTCTCACTATCATCTTGTTGTTGTCTCTGGATGAACTAGTTGTGTTCTTTTCCTTAGAACTAGAGACAAGAGTAGAGGCCATGTACATCATTTACACTCCAACATTCTAGATCTTGGTTGGCTTGGAAAGAAATAGATACTTGCATCCATTCTTCATTGATACATTTAAAATAGATTATGCTTTTCTTTAATTTGTATAACATCAGTTTTCCTGCATTTATTGCCTAAAACGGCGTTTGGTTCGCAAAATATTTTTGGATTAAATGGAATCTGTCAAAGGAATTTGACTTTGAAGGAATTGGAATGAAATTTTGTTAGGTGTGACCACTTGTTTGGTTGGCAGAATTGGAATGGAATATGTTAATGGAATTGAAATGTGTTTGTTTGGTTTAGAGAATGTAGCTTTGGAATTGGAATGAAAGTTTGGTAAATGGCCGAAATACCCTTTTATGTTTTTTTTTTCATTTCTAGCCGGTGGCGGTGGCGGTGGTTGCCGGTGGCGGTGATGGTCGGAGGTGGTGGTGGTGGTCGATGGCAGTGGCCGGAGGTGGTGGTGCATATTAGGATGAGGGGCAATTTTGTCAAAAAAATTGACATTTCTTTCCAATCAAATCCTTATCATTTGTCATTGAATGACTAATTCCTCTACTTAGGGATTTTGATGAAATTCAGACATTTGATTCCATCAGAATCTATGAACCAAACACCTTTGGTAAAAGATAGACATGGGGGCAATTTAGCTTTCCCATCATCAAAAACCTCAAAATCGGCCTTTATAAGGAGATATATGGATAGCTCGTCAATGAATCCATGTAATAAGTCATTGTATCTCCTATAAATATGAGACGACACTTTTTTTTGAACGACAATATGAGACGCAACTTTTAATTTATGTAACTATTAGTCTATTAATTAGGCTATTTATTAGCATTCTAACATAAGTTCGATGCAAGTAATGCCTAAGAGCATCTCCAACAGTATCCTTAAAATGGAGAAAAATGGGAAAAATGAAAAATTTGGGTTGACGTATTGCTCCAATAGCTTTTCAAAACTTATCTCCGAAATGGAGAAAGTTGGAGAGAGAGAGAGAGAGTTTTTTTCTCTATATTTGGTGATCATTCAAAAAATAATTACAATGTGAAAGAATAAATAGAACTTCTTTAAAAATAATAATTTAGAGAGATAAAATTTTTTTTAATAGACTGATATTTTAAAATGATAAAGGTATTGAAGATGAATGCAACGCGTTTTTAGAAATTTTGTTTTTTATTTTTTCATTTAAAAACATTAGGAAAACTGACGAATAAGATGCTCTAAGGGGCCGTTTACTTGATGCTTACCCGGTAAGTACTTACCGGATCAATTTACCTTACAAGATGAACATGACAATGACTAGAATCTTACCCGGTAAGAGCGATGTCATGACAATAGCATGAACCGAGAGTCTTACCCGGTAAGTGGGATTTTCAAATCGTACCCGGTAAGCGCCTACCGGGTAAATTAATTGTTGCATTTCGACCCCGGGCTGCATGCTTTAGCAGTCGGGCTTCGACCCAAAATTGTCGAGGATTAGTCTGGGCCCAATGTGGTCTGGGATACCTCTTCCAAAAAAAAAAAATCGTTTTGCGAGACTATAATATTGTCCCATATAGTAGGAGATAGTGTTCAATTTTACGGGTAAGTGCTTACCGGGTAAGTATTTAAGTAAACGGCCCCTAACTCTTTTATATGCTGAAATACCAAAAAAACCGATCGCAAAGTTGCCTATAAATACCAAATTGAGTAAATTACATATTTAATCCCTGTGGTTTACACTTAATTGCACTATTGGTTCTTATTTTAACATAATTATGGGTTTGATCTTCGTGGTTTATATTAGATTGCACTATTGGTCTCCAAACCTTAACTCCATGTGAAATCAATTTGTTAAACAAAGGGACCAATACTGCAATATAGTGTAAACCATAGGGACAAATAGTGCAATATAGTATAAAATCATAGGGACCAATAAAGCAATATAATGTAAACCATAGGAATCATTTCTATAATTATTTTAAACTAGGAACCAATAGTGCAATTATGTGTAAACCACAGGGACCAAATATGTAACTTACTCTACCAAATCTAAGTGCAAAATAACTCCCACACATTCCCACAAAAGATGATCCACAAATGCACATCAAAGGGATTATTTAGTGTCACTAAGGGGTGGCAATTCGCGGGTTGGTGGGTTGGCGGGTCACGGGTTGGCGGGTTGGAGGGTCAGAAACTTCAACCCTTACCCGTGAAGGGTCGTGTCGTGGGTCGTGTCACGGGTTGGCGGGTTGGAGGGTTAGTGGCGGGTTGGCGGGTTATAAACGAGTTGACGGGTCATAAACGGGTTTGTGGGTCATAAGCGGGTTGACAGGTCAAAGTTCATACTTCATACAATTCAAATAAAAATAAAGTCCCAATACAATTAAGTTCCAAAGCAACCAAATATAATCAAGTTCAAAAGCATCCAAATACAACAAGTTCAAAAGTAACCAAATACAACCAAGTTCCAAGTTCAAATAAAGCAAGTTTAAAGTTCAAAATACAAATAAACTTAGAGTTTGTTAGAATTTGTTCAAAATACAAATATAAAGAGTGGATTTGATTTTTTTAGTTTTTCTAATCTTTATTATATAATAAAAAATATATATAAAATAATTAATTTAAATATAAACGGGTTCGCGGGTCAACCCACCAACCCCAAGGGTCAACCCTTGAAATTTGGTGGGTTGGCGTGTCAGCGGGTTGGCGTGTTAAAAACCTCAACCCAAACCCTTTTATTTTCGTGTCGTGTACTGTCATGGAAGATTCAGTACCTTATATATTACCATTTTGCCACTTTAAAGTTCATTTATAATTATTTAACTACACAAAGACGCCACTAATTAATTGGTATATGGTTTTGTCAAAGCTCCTTGCCAGTATGATCTTCTGTTACCGTTCAAGAAAAAAGTAGCCAAATTTAGGGTGCCATTGACTTTTTTTTCCCTTTTTTTTAAATCCTAGACTTATTCAATTTGTTTCGAATACATTATTGGTTCATTATTTTCCGATTTCATTTAATATTTTCAGCTGTCATCAAAGTGCATTTATAAATGTTTGGTGCACGTTACATCTTATGTTAAGACACATATATAAAATGTCAACAAAACAATCTAACGCCAATTCTAAAGTTTTTATTAGAAAAGCATCGGGAATTGATTTTTTTTTTACCATAAAGAGGATAAAGTCTTCATTATAAATTAAGATTTTTAGATGAACCTAAGTTTCACTTAATTTCTAAAATGAAAAAGAAATGTTGAGAGGAGAAGAAGAAACTTCAGTAATATTTGGCAAAAGTCTTTTACTCAAATCTTCCTTTGCAACACAATGTAATTTTATTTCATCGAGTAAAAGTAATTTTCTTTCTTGTATTGTGCACAAATTATTAAGCAAAGCCTTTTTATTTCACAAAGTAACTAAATTCTAGGGCAAATTACATATTTGGTGATAAAGGTAAAGCTACAAAGATATCGTTAGATGCTAGTAGAAGCCTTGCATCGTTTGAGGAAGGATGCTTTATTGTAGTTGAGCATGATTATGGTCATATCATCCCTACAAGATCACCCTATATTGATACCATCAAATATTTCTCTAGGCTCTAGCTTTAAGGTAACTAAATTCGTTTTAGTTTTGGTAGTTCAATAGAAATCACCTGAATTTTTGTATTCAAGGTTTCGATTGTTAAAGCCATGTTTGGCAAACTAGCTTATAAGCTGGCTGGTAGCTGATAAATTAGCTTATGAATAAATTATGTTTGACAAATTCTTCCAAACCTCCAAAGTTTATATTTTTAAGAGTGAATTACGGATTTGGTCCCTAAACTTTATTTATTACATATATGGACTCGAGGTATGTCATTTTATAACAGACAGGTCCCTCTAACAAACGGCCGTCTAACCCCTCTATTAACTTTGAGGGCACTTTCGTCCTTTTCCCTCTTTTGTCTTATGTGAGGGACCAATCTCGTAAAAACCACACAAACCATAGGGATCAAATCCGTAATTATTTAAAAAAAATTATTTTTTATTCTTAAATTAATTAATTACTTACTTTAATATACATTTATTATTATACTTTAAATTTAATTTTATATTTGAACATATTTCTTTTAAATAAATATTACTACAAATATTTATTTATTTACTTCTAATTTATTAATATAACTAATTATTATATTTTAATATACACATATAATATGTTAAGTTGTATTTTAACATATATTACCAATTTTTTTCAATGAAAATTATGTATTACATGCAATAATGCGTACACATATTAATTATTATATTTTAATACGTGCATTAATTATATATATGTATATATTATTGTACTTTAAGTTGAATATATATAGTAAGATTCTCCATAAAATATATGAACCATTAGAAAGTTAACTGATTTAACACATATGATATATAACAATCTAAGTGAAAAAAATTACACTAAAAAACAATCATATTTTTCTCCCTAATTTGATAAAATATTGATATATGAGCAATCATATTTTGGGTTTTTATTTATTCTGGTTGAAAAGTAAACAATAAGAGTTATTTAGCGGTTCCTCCTGAACTCAACTCTCACTCTTTATCTCTCAACGCAAAACTTAGAAAACCAAGAAAAAAAAAAAAGACAAAAACTCGAAAGTCCACGAAAAAAGGGATGAGAAAAATATATCAATATGCATCTCAAATATGATGGTTTTTTGGTGTAATTTCACTCGATTTTTATATACATCGTTGTAAACATTAATTTAATCATATATGTTAAATTAGTTAAACGTCTAATGATTCATATATTTTATACAAATCTCATTATATATATATATATATATATTCAAATAAGAGTAAATAAATAAATATTAATAAATTAAAAGTATATATATAAGATAAATGAGTTCTGTATAAAATAAGAGTAAATAAATAAATATTAATAAATTAGAAGTATATATATATATATATAGAGAGATAAATTAGTTAAACGTCTAATGGTTCATATATTTTATACAGATCTCATTATATATATATATATATATATATATATAGGGTAAGGATCACTACACCCCCTCTACCCTTATTTGAATATATATATATATATATATATATATATATATATATATATATATATTCAAATAAGAGTAAATAAATAAATTAGTTATACTAATAAATTAGAAGTAAATAAATAAATATTTGTAGTAATTTTTATTTGAAAGAATTATGTATAATTATAAAATTAAATTTAAAGTATAATAATAAATGTATATTAAAGTAAGTAATTAATTAATTTAAGAATATAAAATAATTTATTTAAATAATTATGGATTTGGTCCCTGTGGTTCGTGTGGTTTTTACGAGATTGATCCCTCACATAAGACAAAAGAGGGAAAAGGACGAAAGTGCCCTCAAAGTTAACAGAGGGGTTAGACGGCCGTTTGTCAGAGGGACCTGTCTGTTATAAAATGACATACCTCGAGTCCATATATGTAATAAATAAAGTTTAGGGACCAAATCCGTAAAAATCACCAAACCACAGGGACCAAATCCGTAATTCTCTCTATTTTTAATAAGTGTTTTAAGCAGTGTTCTTTATTCTCTGAGTGTTTAGATTGTTCAAATAATTGTTAGTTGTTTGTTTTTTTGCAACAATTTTTTTAAGCATAATTAGTGTAATTCTTTTTGAAGTACTTCAATGCAAAAAATTTTAAAAATATATCTTTGTGTTAAAAAATTTTAAATACCGGATACAACACCTCTTCTACAATACCGTGCAAACTTAGCCTTTTACCTTATTTAGACCCAACAATATATATATATATATATATAGAGGAAAGTTCAAATGTGAACCACTTTTTGGTTGTGAACGTGAGGACAACCAAGAGCGCGACATGTGGCGGATGACTAGGCGCCACGTAGGCTTTGAGTGTGGTCCCCCCTTTAATTCAATGCCCTCCCCATGAATCGCGCCTAGTCATCCGCTGTTGACTTGACGTGGCGCCTAGTCATCTGCCACGTGTCGCGCTCTCGGTTGTCCTCACGTTCACAACCAAAAAGTGGTTCACATTTGAACCCACCCTATATATATATATATATAATCGAGAGAGAGAGAGAGAGAGAGAGAGAGAGAGAGAGAGAGAAGTTCAAATACAAACCACTTTTTGGTTGTGAATGTGAGGACAACCGACAGCACGACACGTGGCAAAAATTCAGACTGACACGCGCGACTCAAGCCCGCGACTTAGTGTTATTCATACTGAATAACGCTATATTCATAATGAATAAGGCTAAGTCACGGGCTTTATGTACACAAGTTGCGCGTGTCAGTCTGAATTTTTTGCGACTAAGCTTTATTCATACTGAATAACGTTTTATTCAGTCTGAAACTCTGGATAATAGTGTTGTTCATTATGAATAAAGCTTAGTCGCAGAAAATTCAGACTGATACGTGGCGCACTCTAGGCTATCCTCACGTTCACAACCAAAAAGTGGTTTGTATTTGAACCAAAAAGTTACATTTTTGTATACATATTATAGTAAGTTACAGTTTTGTTCCTTATAATTTATATATTAATATAATAAAATGAGATAAAAGTAAAAGAAAATAGCTAAAGATCCTCAGACTTGACAGGTTGTTTTAACAGTCCGTAAAGGCGGGGGACCAAAGATGATATTTTTGCCCAAAACAATGACCAATTTGTAATTGTAACACTATTGGGAGCAGAAGTGTTAGGCTATCAGTAGCGCAGTCCACTGAACCCACAAGCTTACTCTGCCACATAAGCGTCACATCAGTTTTAACATAAACCCACAATAAGCCCCCACAAACCGACTCTGTTAGGTACCACAACACACTAAACCAAATACCCAATAAATTATATATTTTAAATAAAAAAGAAGAGAGAGAGAGAGAGAGAGAGAGGAGTGTAGAGAGAGAGGAGTGTAGAGAGAGGGAGAGAGGGTGGTTCAACTGGTTTCTACAAACCATTCTCCAAAGCCCGTTACGGGCCCACCGAGCCCCATCCCGGCGCTACGCATAGCCTTATAAATGTCAAACTACATTGATCAAATTTGTAGTTTACTCTTTAAAATATATGCATGAGAATAAGCTTAGCAAGTGGAAAGCAAAGATGATTTCCTTTGGAGGACGATGGACTTTGGTTAAATCGGTACTCGGAAGTGTGTCATTATACTACTTTTCTCTTTTTTGCGCCCCGGTGAGTGTGTTGAATTCTCTTGAGAAAGTGAGATCCAATTTTTTTGGGGGAAGGGGGGAGGTTCGTGTGAAAGAGAGGAGTCCTTTAAAGGTTGTCATTGGGTCAAATGGTCAAAAGTCTTAAACTCTTTTCAAAATGGGGGGTTAAATGTGGGTAGCCTCAAAGATTTAAATCAAGGTCTTCTAGGGAAGTGGTGGTGGAGATTTCACGAACAAAGTGATGCGTTATGGGTAAAGGTAATTAGAAGCTTGTTCGGGAGGGAGGGAAGTCTTTCGGGTGGGGGAGTAGAGAGAAGAAGAGGTAACTCGGTGTGGTCGTATATAGTGAGGGTAGGGAGGGAGATTGATGGTTTGGGAGTTCAATTTTCCACATCGATAGGAAAGGAGGTAGGGAATGGAGAGGATACCAAGTTTTGGGAAGATGTTTGGTTAGAGGGAGGATGTTTAAAGAACAAATTCGGAAGATTATATCAATTAGAAGTGAATAAAAGGGCCTTGATAGCGGATAGGGGGACTTTTATAGGGGATGGTTGGAATTGGGTTTGGGGGTGGAGGAGGGATCCGAGGGGAAGGGAGGTAGGTGAATTGGAGGAACTTCAAAGCTTTATTAGAGGTGTACATCCGTCGAGAGGGAGAGCGGATCGTTTAGTTTGGAGACTTGATCCCCTCAATGGCTTCTCGGTAAAAGCTTTGAGGGGATTGGTAGAAGAGGCGAGGGGAAGGAGAAGTGGTGTAGGAGATCATACAACTTGGCTAAACGCGGTTTCGAAAAAGGTATGTATTTTTGCGTGGCGCTCAAAATTAAGGAGGATTCCGGCAAGGGTGGAGTTAGCAAAAAAAGGGATCGATTTGGACTCCACTCTGTGCCCGAGATGTAGTTGCGAGGAGGAATCAGTGGATCACGCTTTAGTTAACTGCACTAAAGTCAAGAGCTTGTGGAGTCTTATAGGAAGATGGTGGAAATTGGATATCGAAGCTTGTAATTCTTTAGAAGCGATTTGGGAATTAAGTAGTCAATGGGGCTGCAACGGAAAAGGTTCCCAAAGATGGTTAACAACATCTTGGTGTATCCTATACTTAATTTGGTCAGAAAGGAATAAATTAGTTTTCGGCCAGATTAATAATTCTCTCGATGACTTGTTTCTTGGCTTCCAAAGAAGATCGTTCGAGTGGATAACTAAAAGGGATAAAGAGCTCGCACTAGATTGGAAATCTTGGTTGACGGATCCATTCGGTGTATAAATGCAATTGGTTTGCGGGGTTTTGGAAGCTGTGAACCAGTTACAGAGCTGTCAGTTGGGTAGCGTTGAAGTCGGATCAATCTGGGAGGAGGGGGGCAAAAACCGAAACGAGTCCTACATCCCGATTCCTCCGTTCTGAGTTCTGGGCTGTCCGTTGGTGCATCGTAGTCCCTTGCTGCACAGTTTCGAGACTTAACAGATAGTGTTTCGTGAGGTAACTGTTAATTGGTTCTCAAGTTAGCTGTTGTATTGAAGGTCTATTTCTTTTTCAAGGTTCTGCTTTGCGTATGGGTTGGGTATTTGGCTTATTTTTTTGGAAGAGGTATCCCAGACCACATTGGGCCCAGACTAATCCTCGGCAATTTTGGGCCGAAGCCCGACTTCTAAAGCATGCAGCCCGGGGTCGAAGCCCCCGTACCTCCAGAATGCGTCCCCCAGGGCTCGAACTCGGGTTCACCATTATGTAGTGCCCAAGCCTGTAACACCCCAAAATTTAGGGTAAACAAAAACTTTCAATAAATAGAAAGATGGTAACATAATGTACGCCATAGCGCGAGCTCTTCCCAAAAACGGGGGTATAAGTAATGTATAATTACAACGTTTGTAATTGAATGAATAATTACAATAACCAACTAGTCTAGTTCCTATTAGGAACAAGACTACAAAAGGGTTATCGCTCTACGGTCAAACTCGCGGTCTCAAGGACCGGTCTCTCCAACATCCCCCAAGCTCACTCTACGCCCGAAGCCTACTTGGGAACGACGTCCCTAGAACCTGAGAGACACATCGACACCAAACAAGTGTTAGGCTAAAGGAGCCTAGCGAGTTGTATCAATAATACCATGCAAGTAAAGTATATTAAGCCATGCGAGATATACAAGATCATACTAACAACAAAAGTAGCATGTTAAACCGGTTTATTATTATCTTCGAAAACAATGGGAGCGACCCATTTCCACCAACCAATACCTCGACACTCGTTACTTCCAAACACCTAGATGTCCCGAATTTAGCATGGCAACATCATCCGAGGCCCGCGCACCAAGGAGCAACCCGAGGGCCGGCGACATAGGGGCATTCCTATTTCAGAACCTCCCAAAACTGTTTGGTGTGGAAACATTGCGTTGGTTCGTCCATGTTGTTAACATACAAGGCTTCGATACTGAATTTAGCATAGTATCTCGTCCGTGTTATTTGCATACAAGACCTCGATACTGAATTTAGCATAGCATCTCGTCCATGTTAATTATATACAAGACCTCGATACTGAATTTAGCATAGCATCATCAACGGAGGTATAAATCGAGGGTCTCAAGCCCTTCGCATCATTCCATGGCATATATCAATACATGTATTTATCATGCATACGTTCATCACATAGTCATAAGGATATAACTCATGCAAGGTAGTACACAACAACTATTTCATGCATACAATTATCCAAGAAAGGTACATAATTCAATCAAGGTGATGCGCTCTCAGTTTTAACAAAAAGGGTTTAGCAACTCACCTTGGTATTCTTTACAATCAAATGTGGATTAGATAGCTAGATACGTCACAAGATAGCACCTATACAATCATATCATGGTATGCATAAGTAAAACTCCCAAAAAACGACTCTTACGGTTCACAACCGAAACACTAGTCTAGAGCTAGGCTAGACTATCTCAATGGCCCCCAAAATCTACTAAACATTATCTAATATAACCCTTAAGGAAAACCCAAAGCCAAAACTCGAAAAGAATCGGAAACGAAAAATCTTCGTCGCGGACACAGAGAGTTGCGCGACCTAGCCGCGCGACCTCAGGTCACGGGATTAGGTCGCGGGGTTTTCCTGATCTGCACTTATCCCGCGAGCTGATTTTGCAAACACTCACCAAACTCATCCAAAACTCGATTTTGACTCCCAAAACACCCTTTGAATGTTTATGAACGATCCTACGACAACATAACATGATAAACTAACAACCAAACTCGAAAAACACCGATAATCATCAAGATCCATGGTTTTCCCCAATTATAAATCCTAGCTTTCAAGACTCTAAATCTAGGCTAAAGCACGAAATTAACACGAAATAACCATACCTTTGGTTAGGAACTCGATTCTGTCGACACTTCACGGTTTGATTTCACCTCCTAGGCTCGATTCTTCCTCCGGATCTTGAATCTCCTCCCAAACCCTTCCTTTCTCTCTTTTCTCTGTTTTCTCTCTTCAAAACACAAACACACACAATGAAAAGGGAAGAAAGGGATAAGACTTCAACTAGTTGGTGACTAGTTACCAAACAACCCCTTTTTAATTCGGGTATTTACCCTTTCGCCCCAAAACTGATAAGTTAAGTTCTCGACTCGACCAATGAACTTAATTACGAGTTAACGATTAACTTTGGAGAATGTTGTGTCATATTTACTCGAATTCCTATTATTCACATATATCAAACAAGTTCGGGTTACAAAATTCCGGGTGTTACAAAGCCTTACCACTAGGCTAACACCATAAGCTTTGCCTTTTGCTTTGCGTAGTGTGTCTGCCTTTATATGGCTCCTGTTTGTTTTGCCTTTTGGACCTTCTTGGTTTGTACTTGGTTTGGTTTTTTGGGTTTAATATCATTGTGCTGTTCAAAAAAAAAATATGCATGAGATTATGTGACAAGTGTCATTTTTTATAAGAAATGTGAGAAGTGTTTATAAACCGTCGATCACTTTTAATCAATATCCTCCTATAGTCCTATTAATTGCAGCTTAAAAGAGAATCGATCTGGTGCATCTTATCTTGATGTATTTCATCTTAATGTCCGTCCATTTTTCATCAAGGTTGTAAAACTCGGTTTCCTCGGCCGAGTACTCGGCGAGTACTCGGACCTCGGACACTTACCGAGGCGATTTAGTCATAATCGGCCAGATTACTCGACCAGCCTGCTACTCGGCCTGAATCGGCGATTACTCGGCCAACCCGGAGATTACTCGGCCAACCCGGCCGACTCGGTCCAACTCGGTCAAACATGGTCAAAGGGTTAAAAAAGTTAGGTTTTATCAAAAAAAATTGGGTCCTCTTTTATTCCAGCAGCCGCATTGCACATCGAACTTGCTTTCTCACCCAAATCGCACATCCAGCCTGAAAATTGAAATCGGATCCTCAAATCCATCCTCAAATCGCACCCAAAATTGATCGCAGCCTCAAATCCATCCTCAAATCGCAGTTTGAACTTCGAATCGATTCTTGTCTAACAGCCAAGTTCGAAATCGCAACCTCAATTCCTCAAATCGCAGCCTCAAGATTAACAGGTTGGATTCTTTGATTAGTTTGTTTGTTCAAGATTAACTGATTAAGTGATTAACACCCTCAAATCGCAGCCTCAATTCCTATTAATTTTGTGTAACAGACTAACAGTTTACTTTATTTCTATAATACAAAGTGTTTGATTAGTTTACTTTGATTATAGTGTTTGATTAGTTTAATAGTTTACTTTCCATAAAATTTTGTGTATAGATAATTAAGAGTTAACACTTATAGTTCTTCTATTTCTATAGATTATAGTGTTTAGCAATTTAGCTACTTTGGTATCTTTGTATGGCGTCATCAACGGCTTCATCCATGGCATCAACCGCTTGTCAAGAACTTAAACAGAAATCGTCAGATGTTGGGTGGGAATATGGAGTCTTGATCGATCCTAGCAAAATAGAAAGAGTTAGATGTCTTTTATGTGGGAAAGAGATGGGGGGAGGAATTAATCGATTGAAGTATCACATTGCTCAAATCACGTGGAATGTTAAACCGTGTCCTAAATCTACAATAGAGGATCAATTGAAGTGTCGAAATGCTATAAACGAAGTTAAAGCCAAAAAGAAGGGGAAGCAAGATGATGACAATGCTTTAAGAGAGGATGTGAACATCGGTAGCAATGAACCGATTGATATTGATGAAATGAATGCGGCTTTTGGAAGCATTGGTAATAAGCCACCTCGTTCCTTTGGTCCAATGGATAGATTTGCTACAATGACAAAGTCCGAGGGAAAGAGCAAACAAGAAGATGCTATTCTAGTGTTGTCCGAAAAGAAATGATGATCCGCGCGAAAGAATACATTTGTAGGTGGGCTTATGAATGTGCGATTCCATTTCACGCGTTCGAAAAAGATAGCTTCAAGAGAGCGGCGGAGGCGATTGGTCAATATAGGCCTAGGTTGCCACCACCAACAAGATATGAGATGGGAGATACTTATTTAAAAAAGGAGGTTGAAAAGACAAAAAATACATTGAAAAAGTACCAAGATGAATGGAAGTCGAGTGGATGCACCATTATGACGGACGCATGGTCCGATAGAAAAAGAAGAAGCATCATGAATTTGTGTGTGAATTCAAGGTTAGGGACCGTCTTTTTATCTTCGAAAGAATTCTCCGATGTAGCACACACAAGCGAGGTCATATTCGAGTATGTTGACAAATGCATTGACGAAGTTGGTCACAAAAACGTTGTTCAAATTGTGACTGACAATGCTTCGAATAACATGGGAGCGGCAAAGTTGTTGAAGCTAAAGAGGCCAAAAATCTTTTCGCACATACCGTTAATCTTATGCTTGAAGGTATTTATAAATATATATATTTAGTTATGAGTTGTGTTTAAGTAAAAAAAGTTTATTTATTTATTTTTACATATTTATTTTTGTTTTTTTTGAATTTGAAGCTATTGGTGATATACAAAGGTATAAGAAAGTTCTTCTTCAAGCAAAAAAGTTTACGGTGTTTGTTTATACCCATCACAAGACGTTATCTTTGATGAAGCATTTTACAAAGAAAAGGGACATTGTGAGACCGGGAGTCACTAGATTTGCCTCGACTTTTCTTACTTTACAAAGTTTGGCTGCCAAGAAATCTCAACTTAGGCAAATGTTTACTAGTGAAGATTGGGACAAATGTAAGTTCTCCAAGACGGTGAAAGGGAAAGCCGCCTATGCAACCGTCGTAAGTCCTCATTTTGGGCCGGTATAACTTTATGTTTGAAAGTTTTTGCACCTTTAGTCAAAGTTCTTCGTATGGTGGATGCGGATTGGAAGCCGTCCATGGGTTTTATATATGGTGAGCTTAAAAAGGCAAAAAAGGAGATCATTGATGCTTTGGGAAATAACAAAAATGCATATGAGCCGGTCATTGGAATCATCGAAGCAAAGATGAAAGATAGGCTTAATACATGCCTACATTTGACGGCCTACCTTTTAAACCCATTTTATCTTTTTAATAATGAGGCCCAAAATGATGTAGAAGCTAGTGATGCGATTATTGAAGTTGTTGGTATTTTGCATCCGGAAGAATATGAACTCCAAAATCATATCTTGGCGGTTGAGTTGCCAATGTATAAGTGCAAACTAGGAAAATTCGATCGGATAGTTGGGATCAAAGGATGTGAGGTGAACGATGCCAAATATGATCCGGGTAATGCAATTTTTATTTATTTGTTTATTTTATGCTAATTATCAAATTTACCAATGTTCATAATATGTATGTTTTATAATTATAGCAAATTGGTGGGCGATTTATGGTAGTTCAACTCCTAATTTGCAAAGGATTGCTACGAGAATACTTTCTTTAACTACTAGTTCGTCGGGATGTGAAAGAAATTGGAGCACCTTCGAAGGAGTTAGTAACTTTTAAGTTTTAATTTCGAATATTACATAATTTATTGTTTATATATAATTGTTAAATTATATATAAGTAACATATATTTACTTTGTAGGTTCATACATAAAAGAGGAATAGGTTAGAGACAACAAAAGTGAACAATCTTGTTTTTGTTCAATTTAATGCAAACTTGGTGGACAAAAACCAAAAAAGAAAGGAGAGACAATTTGAGGTGCTTCTAGCACCGGATGCTAGTGAGGCTCAAGATTGGATTGTTGATGATGTTGATGAAGTTGAGCCGGGACTACCTTGGGAGACGGTTTCCGAAGCCATAGGTGCGGATGATGTTTTAAGACCTCGAAGAAGTGCTAGAGCGAGAGAGCTTTCTGAAGAAGAATTCTCATCCGAGAGTGAAGAGGAAGACGAAGCAAATGAAGAAATGGAAGTGGAATACGAATCGGATGGTGTTGAAATCATTGAACAATATGGAGAAGACGATAACTGAGCATCAATCTAATTTTAATCATTGAACTTTTTTTGTTGGTGTGTTTACATTTTGGATAATTAAGACAATTATGTTGGTGTGTTTAAACATATATTTTGGAATTATGTTGGTGTGTTTTAATATATATTTTGGATCTATGTTAGTGTTTTTAGACATATATTTTGGATAATTATATATATATATATAATTATAAAATATAGAATATATATATATATATATAAAATCCAATCCGAGTACTCCCCGAGTACTCCGAGTACTCGCTCCAAGGGGGTCGGCCGATATGGGAATGAGTACCGAGTTTTGCAACCTTGTTTTTCATCCACCGATTGATAATTATTTCTTACGTTTTTTTAGCAAATTTGACACTTCTCATCAAAACACAACCCTTATAATTAATATAAGAGTAAATTATGGATTTGGTCCTTAAGGTATGATGAAAATTACGGATTTGGTCCTTTAAGTTCATTTATTACAAAAATGATCCTTCAGGAACGCAAATTGTTATGGATTTGGTCCCTTGGGGTAACGTCTGTTTAATTTCTCCGTTAAAGTCAAGGGTATTATGGTCTTTTTCTTGTTTTCTACCATTTTAACAATTTTTTATTGATTTTTTCTTTTCTTTCTTTGAATACTCATCTCCTCTCTTTGAATCTTCATCTTCTTCCTTTGAAGATCAAAAACAATGAAACAACATTTCCAAATCCAAAACCAAATCAAATCAATAATAGTTCGTCCAAACTAGGCAACTACAAACTAAGTAAATTCTTAATGCAATCAAGATCCTTCATTCAAATTCTACCCTAACGAGATGTAATCAGATTCTTCATTCGAGTTCTACCCAGATGAGATGCAATCAGATCCTTCATTCGAGTTCTACCCTAACGATGCAAACTAGATCCAGAAGGAGATGCAAACACAAATGCAAACCAGAACCAATGTGAAAAGATGCAAACCGTTACCAAATTTGTTTCAATCCACGATTAAAAAAATACAGATTTAGGAGATAGTTCTGGTTTGCATCTGTTTCAATCAACGGTTGCCTTCTTCATCTCCCAAATTTGTAAAACATAAACCAAATTGAGGTTGGAAAGCCAAAAACCCAAATCAAACCCAAATTCGAAAACCTAAATCGTATCCAAAACCAAACGCAGATTTTGAAACCATATTGAAAAACTCAAATCAAAAATTCGAAAACCTAAGTCAAACCTTATTGAAAAACCCAAACCAAACCCAGATTTCGAAAACCTAAATTAAACCTAGATCGAAAACCAAAATCAAAATTAGATGAAAAAACCTAAATCAAACCAATTGATGAAGAAAGCAACGTATTTAGGGTTTTGAGTTTTGGATTTTTAAAATCAAAGTCGTGAACCTGGCGGTTAGATCAAGCCAACCTTCTTCTCGGCGAGATTTGAATCGGGAACCATCTGAAGTTGTTGCCTTCGTTGGAGATGAAGACGACCGGAGAATGTGAATGTCGTTGGTTAGGATCCAAATAAATTGAAAAACAAAACCTTCTCCTCCTCGGAGATTTCGATGCTCTGGCGGCCTCTGACGCATGAATCGGAGGCGATGTCGTAGACGAAGGCGGAGGCGGAGGAAGGGGGTTAGGGTTTCGATTGAGGGAAGCGAAGATGCCAAAGGCGAAGGTGGAGATGGCGAGAAGGAGGAAGAAGAGGAGGAAAGGGAGGTCTTTGATTGTTCGATGGGGGTGGTGGTTGTAGGCGATATTGGGAGATAGTGAGATGAAGAAGAAGGGTCGGATTCGGAGGGCGGCGGTGAGTGATGGTGGAAGTCGTCGATGTAGGTGGAGGAGAGTAAGGGTTTAGATGGAGAGTTATCGGTAGCAGCCATGGCCGTTGGTTAGACAGAAAGGGGAGAAGGACTCGCCGGATGGGAGGGAATTCGCCGGAGAGGGAGTGCATCTAGGAAGTCGCCAGAGGAGTGCATCTGGAGGGGAGGGGAAAGGATGCATCTGGTTCTGGGTGTTTTATGAGTTTCATTTTACACATATGGTCCTTCTGCATTTGAAAAATGTTAAAATAACAAATAAATGGTAAAAGGACCATAATACCCTTGACCTTAACGGAGAAATTAAACGGACGTTGGCCCTAGGGACCAAATCCATAACGATTTGCATACCTGGAGGATCATTTTTGTAATAAATGAACTTTAAGGACCAAATCCGTAATTTACTCTTAATATAATCTTATAGCATGCTGTATATACACATTATAAAAATAAATTCCAAACAAATTAGATAAAATATTTTATATCTGTTGAACAGATGAATTAGAAATTCCTATATCCATGCAAAGTTGCAAACGCCTTTAAACTATTTATTTGGATAAGGATAAAAGTCTTAAAAGAGGTGATTAATACAAGAACGTGGTTGAAAATTATTGAAGAACATGACTATAAAAGTCAACGATGGAAAGTTAATGTGGCTGCTCAGCCGGGAATTTGTTTTTAGCAGGTTTTCATAAAATATATTTCAGCAACTAATTAATATGATATACGACAATGTACGTCTTAAGTCTTTTTCAATAATGTAATTTAAGATATTTTTTTTGCTACGATGTCTATACATTATTTTATGTACTTCTAAGTTGTTTTCAATAATGTAATTCAAGATATTTTATGATTTTCTAAAATGTTTAAAATAATTATATGTCCTAATAAAATGTTTTATAAGAACAAAATAGCATCCTATCTAAAGTAGTTAATTAAGCATTTTATTTTAATACTATATTAAAAAAATTTGTTATGACCCTCAATAATATCCTATAAAGTTATTGTAACACTTTTAATTATGATGTATTTTTTTGTCTTTATAAAGTTATGTCCTATAAGAGCATTTCCAAGAGCTTCTTCAAAACATAGAAAAACCAAGAATATATTTTACATTAAAGTGGTGCTCCAAGCCTCCAACAACTTTCCCAAAATGGAAAAGTAGGAAAGAGAGGAAGTTTTTCTCCAAATATGAAGATAATCCCAAAAGTGATTAACTAATGTATTAACCAATAGAATGTCTTGAAAATAAAATTTTAGAGAGAGAAATAAATTTTTGATACATTAGTGGAATATTTTTATATTATAATTAATGACGAAACCTCTAAAATAGGAAATCTGTTGACGATTCAATTTTTTTTTGAGAATTTTTGCAAATGCTTTCATCGTAATAAACTCAATTTTGTTATAATGACACTTAATTCCAAAAACTTTTATTCCTTCAGTCTAATAAAAAGAAATTATCTTCGGGTAACTATTTTTACAAAATTCTCTAAATTTAAAAAAAAAAAGTCCCCAACTTACATTTTGGAGATTTTGGATTGATAAGAAGTTTTATTGAAGTGAGAAAAAGAAATAACGAACTGGTTTAGTATAAAGTCAACCATTTTTAATATGTGAAATTAGACCCATATTCCAGGCTAGACCGACATGTTCAAGTTGACAAAGAAATAAACTAGGGATCAAATGTGTCGGGTTTGCAAAGTGGAGGACCGAAACTGGAGTTGACCAAATCTTGAAATCTCTTCACCAAGAGGGATATAATAATAATAATATAACTAACTCCATCTCATTCCAATTGTTATAACAAAAGAAAAACTCGCATTCCATTCCATAGAATCCTAGGAATCCAGAACTGATAGTGAAGAGTTGTAGCATCAAGAAGAATGGTTTCAGGAATGAAATAAGAAAAGTTGGTGAAGAAATCATCGGTTGAGGTATGTGTATCTTTGGTTTAGTTCAATTTTTCGATTCGGTCATTAGCGGATTATATAATATGCTACTCTCTCGACTTACCAGCCAATATTCATGTAGTTGCTATATATAGAAAGAGAAAGAGAGTTAGAGAGACAGAAATGTTCAAGGTTGTGTTTCGCAGAAATAAGCTAGCTTATCAAAGCTATTGTGCTAGTTTATAAGCTAGTTCATCCAAACATGTATCATAAACTAGTTTTTTGAAACGTTACTTTGAGTTGTTTTTTAGAAGCTTTTTATAGCTTTTTCCAATTATACCTTTATTAATATTAATTATTAAATTCAAAGATATCATTTTTGGTCATTTACATACTCATAAGGTAACTTTTGTTAAACATAATTTGTTAATAAGCTAGCTTATCAGCTATTAGCTAGCTTATCAATCAACCGCTATGTAAACAGTGGCGAATCTAGAACAGAAAACCACGTGGTTCCTACTAAGTTTAGTCCGGAAAAAAAATGTCAACTATACTTTTATCGGGTCGGGTCATTAAAAATCAAACATTTACCCAATAGTGATATTTTAAAGTTCTTACAATTGTATACGAAGAGGTTTTATAACTTGAAATACTTGCATAATCGTATAATTACTAATCTAAAATAACTCTCAATATATGAAACTAAATAATCACTCAAAAATTGTCCAAAATAATCACTCAAAAATTGATTACCCATTTTGTTGCGTGTAGTCGTCTTTATCGCCTTCATTGTTGAAAATGCACGTTCCACACTTCAGAAAAATTATTGCGAAATCCAATTGCTCGATTTGTTCATATTGGAGGTTGGAGGTTGATTACTTGAAGTCGAAGTCAATGAATATTCGGCCGTGTGTTTTTTGGTTGAAGTCGATCAAGAGATTAGGCTCTATATTTTTTTTTTGTATGTGGGTCAGACTTAAAATTGTTAGGCCTAAACAAATAAAAATTAAAAAAAAAAATAATAACTTTTGGAGAATTGAAAGATTTGAACCTAGGACCTACCATACAACAACAAGGGATGTTATCCACCACACCACCACTAGTTTCATTTCCCATAAACTGCTAAAAAGATATTTAAGGTAGTTCCTCTACAAAAATTTACGTAGGTCCTAAATTTTTTTCTATATAACATCTAACCAATATAAAAAAATTAGGTAGGTCCTGGGACCTACCTACGGTCTTCCTAAATTCGCCCAATGAAACGGCTAGATTAAGCAAATGAAAGAAAGGGGCCGGGGAAACAAGAAAGTTCTATATAAGGGGAATTAACAAACAAAACACTTAAAGAGGACACTTTTTTTCCTTTCAACATCACCCATTAAATTCATAATGCCGATGGCTTAGACCCTTCTCTGGTTTTATATAATTTTTTTATTCATTTGTTTTTTATAATCTTTAAAAAGTCAACTCAATCATGTTAATGGGTGATACAAAAAAGACTCTTTTTTTCTTCCCATGTTCATCAAAAGTTTAATAATAACCATTTTCTCTATTCTTTTGTAGTGCTCCTAAGTAATGTCAACAAGAAGTCACCATTGGTTGTCATGGTGGCCAATGGCCACCATGGTGCTTCTGTTATTCATCTTGAAGCAAGGCAATTCACAGTTGAACACCACCAACACAACAGGTAACATAGTGATTAGATCATTTTGTGATCGTGTCGATGCCATGTCTCCATCGGATTTTTTCCGCAATCTCAACACCACATTTGCTACACTCAGAAGACAATTATCCACGGATGGTGTGCATTTTGCAAGAGCTCAAAATTTAGGGCAAGCGGATTCAGTATATGGTACTGCCCAGTGCAGGCAGTACCTCTCAACGAGCCAGTGTATAGCTTGCATTGATGTGGGGGTGTCAACACTGGCTCGTTGCACTACCGGCAATGGTGCTTATGCTATTCTTGATGACTGTTTTCTCAGGTGAGTTCGTAACCTGTAACTTATTTTTTATATGCTTTTTGAACCGCATATTTAGTGAAAATACCGGTTTAATTGGTTAATTTAATGAAATTGTTTCATTAAATATTTTCTTGATGAAATTATTTCACGGGCAGCCCACTAATCCACCGCTATCCCATCCCAACTTACGTTGGACCTAGAGCCCCACCACAGTCAAATGGGCCGGGGGAAAACAAAACCAACTGGGTACTCTTCATGCCCTCAAATTGACTCCCCTTGGGATCGAACCTTTGTAGACTTGAATCCCATCCCCAGTCCCAAAGAATGTTACCGCTCTTAAGAAAACCAACTGAGCTAGACATGATTTGTTCTATTTTTTAGATTATAATAATAATAATAACCCAAATAATGAAAAAATCGGGTAAAATTTTGATTTATCTGTGCACATTTTTTGCTTCCTTGTTCCTAATGGCCTTGAAAGTATAATGATAATGAAATTAGCCCAAAAACCCTTATGATCAGTCACTCTCTCTTGTTTAGGTATCAGAATTATGGAGATTACTATAATGATCCCACAATTATAGAGGATGTAGGGAGGACTGCAGTAGGTGTTTGTAGTGATCAATCATCATCCGAACCAACAACCTTTAACAAATTTATGGAGGCGTTTCTGTCAGACATTCGAATTGCGACGCCAAGAACATCTGATTTTTACGTCTCATCAACAAGGAAAAGCCCAATTGGGAACGCGACGTTGTATGCAATTGCTCATTGTGTTGAAAACACAACTCGGAGAATTTGCCAAAATTGCTTGAATACAGCATACAACAATTTATACGGGTGTCTCCCCCATACCGAAGGAAAAGCTATTGATTTGGGGTGTTTTATGAGATATTCTGAGACACCATTTTTTAAAGAGAACCAGACAACCAACATCATTCCTTTTTTGAAAGAAGGTACGCTGTAGTATGTGCATCTCTCAACTAACTCAACCGACAGTTTTGTGTTTTTTGAGGTTGTGTTTGGCAAACTAGGTGATAAGCTAGCTGCTAGCTGTTGACTGATGAGCTAGCTAGTAGCTGATAAGCTAGCTTATGAATAAATTATTTTGGCAAAAACTAGCTTATGAGTATGTAAGATGACCAAAAAGGGTATCATCGGGTATAATAATTAATATTAGAGTAAACTACAAATTTGGTCCCCGAGGTTTACCCAAAACAACACGTTTGGTCCTTGAAGTTTAATATCTACAAAAAACGTACTTGAGGTTCCATTTTTACAACGAATTTCGTCCCTGCTCACTAACGCCGTTTAAACTCAGTTAAGTGAGGGGTGTTTATGTACTTTTATAACTTCAAGGGACCAACACCCACCACCAACACCCACCCACTCACCACCACCACCACCACTACCACAACCACCCATCACCATCACCACCACCACCACCACTACCACAACCACCCATCACCACCACTAGCTTATAAGCTAGCTTATTTTTGCCAAGCACAACCTAAATATGTTGGTTGTTTAAAGACCAAGATTCAAGTACAATGACTTCAAATGCTTACACCAATTACGTTGGTTTGAGTCTTGCAAGGCAATTGGAGATTTTTCTGGGTGCTTGACCTCGAGTGCCATGGGATTAGTTGAGATGGGCCTAAGGTGGCCTTGATACCCATGGTTAAACAATATATATGATTACACTATACTTTTTTACTTCAACTCCGATTTTATAAGTTGCAGGAAGTTCAAGGAAGGTAGGCCTACCGGTTGCAGTAAGTGTATGTATAGGTGTTTTCTTGCTTATCCTTGTTATATCAATATGGTATACACTACGGAAAAGGTCCAAATCGGATGGAGAAGGTGAACATTTCACTAATATTCTAATCCGTTATCTTTTGTCTGATTATAGATGGTAATAACATATAATTTCTTGTATGTCTACCTTGTGATACATACAAATAGATGCAATGGAGTTACAAGAGGCTGTAAATTATAGTTATAAAGATATACAATTAGCAACTAGTAACTTCAGTGAGGAATGCAGAATTGGGAGAGGAGGGTTTGGTGAAGTATACAAGGTAATGGTGTACCACTTTTATAATGGTTTAATGCATGAATGTAAATTGTCATATGGAGTTTTGCTTTTGAGTTTTGGGCTTAAGTTACATTTATGGGTTCTAATAATTAACACATTTCCAACAAATTTTTGCTACAAGTTTTTGAATACATAGAAGTAAAAGTAAAAATATTCAATGAGATTTACAATAAACTTTTTGGGGAAAAAAATCTATTTTGGAGATTCTGGATTTCATTATAGGATTAAATGCAATTAGTTTCATACTAAAAATTCTGAGTATTTATTGGGTAATGATACCTTCGTTTGGGCTAATTCGAGCAATTCCCTATAGTAATGAAGTTTAAGGTTTATTTTTCTAGTTCAATATTATATGCATCTATTTTTATTTTGTTTTTTGAAATGAAAGGGATTATATCTTTTAAAGCTTTGTATCATCTAATAGGCGATTATAGAGGAGAAGCATGTCGTGGCGGTAAAGAAACTTTTAGTACGAGATGGCAGAGCAAGAATAGAATTTGATAATGAAGTTAAGATGATGAGTAGTGTTCGTCATCGTAATCTTGTTCGTGTTCTAGGATGGTCTAGTGAGGGACCACAACTCCTTCTGGTCATGGAATACATGCCGAAAGGTAGCCTTGATAAATACTTATGGGGTAAGTTTCTTTTGTACTCAAAACCACTTATCATCATCATGTTCTTGTTTGTTTATATTGGTAGTGTTGTTGATATGCTTACAAAATAAATTCATGATGAATAGGTGAAAAGAAAGGAAGTTTGAATTGGAAACAACGGTGTGATATAATATTTGGGATTGCTAGAGGTCTAGCGCATCTACATCATGAATTCCATGTCAAAATCATTCATAGGGATATAAAATCAGCAAACATTCTCCTTGACGATGATTTCCAACCAAAAATTGCAGATTTTGGATTGGCAAGGTTTCAATTAGAAGACCAATCTCATGTCAGCACTAAGTTTGCTGGGACATTGTAAGTTTGGTTCACTTTATATTTTCTTTATTTCGGTTTTGCTGGATTCAAGTTCTTAAATTTGTCAATATAATATTCAATTATAGAGGCTACACGGCACCAGAATATGCAACCCATGGACACTTATCAGAGAAAGTAGATACTTACAGCTTTGGCATCGTGGCTCTTGAAATCATTAGTGGCCGCAGGTGTAATGATATAAACTCTCAAAGACCCGACATGTATTACCTCCTTGAAGATGTAAGATATAACTATAAAAAGTTTCCTTCTAAGGAACAATGAGTTTAAAAAACAACGCATGATAATCGGCTAGATTCGCAAGGTTTCTTGATCTTGCAATCTGGTAATTAAATTGGCACTTAATTACTTTTCTTCTTTTCTATGACGTTGTGAACAGGCATGGAACTTGTACGAGAATAACATGCATTTGAAGCTCGTTGATGAGAGTTTAGATTTGGAAGATTGTGAAGCAGAAGGTGTTAAGAAGATCATTGAAATTGGTTTGACGTGCACCCAATTGCGTGTTGGCTTGAGACCGACCATGTCTGAAGTTGTGTTGTTACTTTCGAATGGAAGATCCTTGGTGCGAAGGAAGATGGCTGGCAAATCTACTTTAACTTTTGGAGTAGAGGATTGATGTACGCTATGAATAGATGCTAGTGGTCTCAAATTACAATAGGAGATATATATATATCTTTGAGATTTGGGTAAAAAAATTCACAAGGTGTTGGAAATTGACGAGAAACCTTTCAAGATTGTAGTACCAAATGGAAAAGTTTTATGAGTATGGAAGGAAAAATACTTTGAAGATAGGAAACTTGAAAAAATTATTTAATTTCTTTAACTTTTCTTGATAATTTAAATTGCAAGATTGACTTCACCAACCAATTCATAGTTTTCCAAGGAAGGTTCTACATTTCTAGATATTTCTATGGATGCATTTAATTAATTAATATTTGTATGTTTGTACTTATACATCTATTGATATTTCCTATCTAAATTTTTCTATGTTCATTCCACATGGTTCTTCAAAAGATTGACGGATGTCAAAACCGTCAAATAATAAAAGGTTCCAACGAACGACTAATTACAACATAAATTGTAATAGCGGTAAGTCGGGTTGAATTCACAGAGATTGGTCGTGACTAAAATTCGGCTTCTACACTTTTATCGAACAAAAATAAGGGGGGGTGGATTTGATTATCAAACTAAGCATACGATAACGATTAAATAAACAAAAGTATTGAAATCCAACATTAGCCTAATTCCGATTAAGATGCTAGTACTTATCATTGATTCCAAAACGTAAACATTAAGCACAAACCCAAATTGGTTATAGTCATTAACAAGCTCTAACGACCTCTATTTTTCCTTAGATAGACATTGATTAAAACAAGCTCTTTAACCAAATCTTAATTACAAATAAGAGTTTAAACAAGCTCTTAAACCCCTAGGTGTAGTTAGCTTTTACCGGACTAGAAAAACACCAACTCAAAACCATAAGCTCATAAGCTCGACTTAATTAATGTTTTGATCGCAAAGATTTTCAAGAACTCAATTCGGAAACATTATCGAGACCAACGAGTTCAATTGTCACTTTATCAAAGTTCTAAGACAATTACGTATCCAAGACTTTGAATGACTGTTTTCCACAAGAAATTCCAACTAATTGATCACACTAATCGAAAACTCAAATGGAAACCAACATTGAAATTAGAAATCAAGCAAATAAGCTTGTCCCAAACGATTACAATGGAATCTCAAAGGAACAAAACACCAAAATCAAATTAAACTAATGTCGGAATGGAAAACTAGGGTTACAACTACAAAAAAAAAATTACCAAAACCTAAGATAGAATTGTTGAAGAGAAGTTGCTCCAATTGCAGTTATCAAGTCGTATTTATACCCCATCTATGGAATAACTGTTCAATTGCACCAAATAAGCACGTTCGTCCCCTCAATTTCGCTTTCCGCGGGTGAGATGCGGCTGCCGCCCGCGTGAGAGCCGCGCGTATATAAACAAAATTGATTGACAACAGTGACATCGGCGGGTTAATCGCGGGTTTTAGCCGCCGATAAGCCACAGACGCTTCTGTCCATTGCTCCCGTTCCCGATCTTGGGCTGCTTCCTTCTTTTCTTCTCTCATTTGGGCTCTTCTCTTTTATTTCCTGTTTTTGTTGGGCCTGCACTTATAAAACATATATATCAAAGCCTTTTAAGATGAAATTGAATCAAACAATTGGCTTTTTTGTCCAAAGTGAAGGTGAAAAATATAGTTTATCAAAGATTATTTTATGGATTTAAGCCTAGGTAATTATAATGGGTCATCAAGTATTAGTTGGATCAGATCAAGTTTATCCTCCAATATTCCCCCTTCAACTTGATTTTTCGAATCCAAGCATCATTGTTGGTCTTGAAAACCTTTTGGTGACGTGAATGTTCTAAAACCGTTGCCATAACAAGACATATCATCCCTCGTCGCATCTTGTGGCCAGGCTTAGTCTCAGACGGCCGAATTTTCTTTCAGTTCTAATTGCCAAGGATGTAGTCTAGATGAAGCCTAGATGAACCTTATCCAAAAAAAAAAAAAACAAGACATTATGACATAAGTTTTTCAAAACCGTCACAGTAAAATACTTTTTGCTTGCACAACTTATTTTAGTATTTGCAATGGTTTAAAAAGTTGTTGCAACATAAAACAACGGTTTGGGAAAACAAAACGTTACTAAAAGATCTCCTACACTATAGTTTTTAAAAACCGTCAAAAATACCATTCAACCCTCATCGTAGAGAAAAGGCTCATCACTAGGTCCAATAGACGTGAGCTGTCTTGCCAAATAGAGTTTTTATGTTCATTCAAAACTGTTACCATAGGAGACCTTTTAGTAACGCTTTTGGTCTAAACCGTTAGTTTATGTTTTTGGGTGTTTGGTAGTGCGTGGTAATCACTATTATAGAAACCATTACTAATACAATCAGTAGTTTTTCTGTAACCGTTAGTAACGGGTTCTTAACAAACCGTTAAAGATCTTGTTTTTCAAAACGGTCAAAAAAGTCATATTAATACTAGTTTCATCCCTCAAAGTTTAGTATGCTCACTCTTTCATATCCAGAAAAAATCTACTTCCAAAAATTCACTAAATGAGTGCATAAGATCTCCGCCACGAGGTCATTCCTCTACCCCTTTAACTATAATTTGAAATTAGCTGTAAACATAAATTATTAAAGGTATCCTTAAAAGATAAATGTTGGAATATATGTTATGACACAAATCACATATACTATAAACGTGAAACATTTGCTTAAACATAGAAAAGAACTTGGTTACGACTTGCTATAATGTGTCCAAATAATTGGAGATTGTTCAACATGGTTTAGGTCGCAAACTTGCGATAACCCGCACCACCAACTTTTTTTAAATTCAATTATACAAATAATTAATGTATTAAATATGATTACACGCTATTTATATAAATTATTTGTCTAATCCTTTTAATGGAAGAATTATGACATTGCAAATAGTAAAGTTACGATATTCTAATTCTACCGAAACTATTGTTAATTACTTTGTGGGTGATTCATCGGTAATTAACTTTTTTTTAGATGCTGATAATGGGTAAAAAGTCATTTGGTTTTTACTGTATATATTGATCGGTTTTAACATCAATAAATCAAAATTATTATATCATTTTATGCAAACTTCCACCTAGTTTTTCAATTTAATATATGATTTAATGTCAGGCCCATATACTTTCAACATGATTGACCCAAGCCCATTTTCTATTGGACCATGAGTCCAAAATCCAACTATTATTGCATTTAATATATCTCTGATATTTCCAACTATATGTGTCTTAGGCTATGTTTGACAAATTAGCTGGTGATTGATAAGCTAGCCGATGAAGAAGTTATGTTTGGCAAAAAACTAGCTGATAAGATAACTTATGGCTATAAAATGACAAAAAAAAAGTGTTTAAAAATTAATGGTATAAAACTTATCAAGAGTATCTTTGGAAAAAAAAAAGGTCCCATAACTTATAAGCTAGCTTATGGTCATCCAAACATGTACCTGACTTATAAACTAGCTTATTTTTACAAAACAATGGCTTAATCTTCACCTTATATTCTTTAATGAAAAAAAAAAGCTAATTCGACAATTAGTACAAGTTTTATGTACAAAGTATAACAATTCTTTTAATAACACCAAAATATAGCAAAGGTTGCTTTTATTTGCCTGGAATTTATTTAAAAAACCAACACATTTCTTCATTGTAAATAATTAAGTAATTAAACTTTTTTAGAACGAAGAAACTATCGGTTTTTTTAAAATGAAGAAACTATTGAACTTTTTCATTTTAGATGATTAAGTTTATGAACATATTTTAAATAAATAATTCATTAAAACTTATAAAAGTTGAATAGCTACTTTCTCTTATTAACCCATAAAAACTACTTGTAATTAGTTAGTACGATTTTAATGTAAAAAAAAAAGATAAGTTAAATCAGTCTAATGTTTCCAAACCCTACAACAGTCTAACCTCTTGCATCCAACGGCGTTGGTCCCCTTGTAGCTCGTCGTTCGTTTTCCATACCACTCATCACTGCTATCAATCTTTTTATATTTTACGTATATTCTCTTTGTCTTTCAGTTCTCCCCTTTTTACAATAATCCAATGAAATAAATATAGCAAGGCCCAACGATGGTGATTACTGGTAATAGAGTGAATGATGATGTGGCAGCAACAGGTGGTGACGAGGAGCGATGTCGTTGCATGCGAGGGATTTTAATACAGTTGAGTTTGGAAACTATAAAAAAAATTGTTTGTCTTAATCAAAATTTTGTTGCATGTAGTTTTGACTTCGGGTTAAAATAGGTAGGTAACCAGTTTCCAAAAAAATCATCATTTATTAATTAAAAAATGTTTTGAATCTAATCAGCCAATTTAATTATAAACGTTCAATAATTTATTTATCTTAAAAAAAGGAACTTAAACTTGCTCATTGAGGAAAGTTTATCGAGTCCATTGGCACCTTTATCCACTTTTTTTTTGTCTAATAAAAAACTTCTTCATATATGCTAACATACTTTTAATATATTTTATTTTAATGTAGCAAAGTTTCCTATTTCTTTTTGTCTATTTTGACTAATAATTTGTAAGGTGTAAATGATATGAGTTGAGCTCAATCTCAAATAGCTCATAAGTTGTCTTATCTGATTTACACCCTTAACAATACATTAATTTTGTAACATTCGATGTATGAATGCCAAGTTTATTATTCATGTCGCTTTTAATTTTTTTGTAAAAATTTCATAAACAAATATACACATGTTAATGTCAAATTTGATACAAAATAAAATAAATTAAAACTTAATTTTGTGGATTAAAAAGAAAATTTTATTCATTGTACTATATACGATGAATAATCAAAATTATTACATATTGATGCATCTGTCCAAAAAACTATCAGTGTAGTTTTATATGACAAATTTGATTATAAGATCCTACTCTTGAAAAATAATATTTTTAAAGCTGAAAAGAATTCTTAGAAGAAAGCCCATTTAGACCCACGGGGTAAATACAAACGATGACATAACAAAAATAACAAGTAGTACAATACAAAGAGACTCAAAGCTACCAAGTTAAAAAGCGAGATCGAAAGGAAAGTTAGAGACGATTTATGTCTAAAAGCCAAAGTTAAATGGGCTTTGGGTGGGGATGAGAACTCTTGCTTTTTTCACGACATCATCAACCATTGAAGGATCAAAAAGAACGTTAGAGGAGTTATGGTTAAGTCTCTGGAACAAAGATCCCCAAATTGTTAAAGATTCATTTTTGTCTTTTTTTCAAAAAATAGATTGGATAGTCGGTTGGACAGTAGATGTGATTTCAAGGTTTCCGCCTTCAAGAAAGTCTCTCCTTTAAACACGCAATGGATCGATAGGAATTTTGCGGTCGAAATCATAGAAGCAGTATGGGAGTTTCCCGGCCCCGATGGTTTTTTGTTTGGTTTCATCAAAACTTTTTGGTAGATTCTTTGCTCTGATTTTTGTGAAATTATTGTTAAGCTTAGATCCCAACAAGTTGTAACCCCTTCTTCATTTGCATCATCCTTAAGTTGTGTTTGGTTCATGAGATAGGAAAATTAAAATCTCTTAAAGTTAATATTTTTTTATATATTGATTTATTAAATCTTTTTATTTATTTTAGTTTTTAAAACATTATTGATGGTAAAATCATCAAGTTTCAAAACTTTTCGTTTAAATAGCCTGTGATCTAATTCAATATTCTTTAAAGTATCAACAAAATAAAAGTTGATTATATTTTGACCTTTCATAATGTAAACTTAAAAAATGTTTCCAAAATTTAAGATTCCGAAAATCAGCATCAAATATAAAAACTAAAATAAACTTGGATTTTATATATTTGAAATTCTAGCTTTCTTAACATTACTGATAATAAAATAAAGATGTAAAATAAACAAAGGACGCAAAAAAGAGACAAGATTGGACCCCAGAAAATATACGATTCAATGACAAAAATGGGAGCTAAAATTGGTCAGCTCAATCCAACTTTACACATAATTTCTTAAAGTAGACAAAATGCCTCTGGTAGTAAATTAAATGTACCTGATCACCATATGTACACAAATATAAAACTATATATACATATAAATTTTAGAAAACAAACCATGTCGTTTATATAAATTGTACAAACCAATTTATTGAGATTTTCATGAAAATTATTGTAGTTCAATTATTATAACTTGGGAAGTCATAAAAGATATTTAAAGTTTATTGATTATGATTAAAGCTTTAATTATATTATGAAACAATAGATATATTTATGAAAATAGATATTCATTAAAATAGATGCATGCTTGAGAATTTAGATTGATTTGTATAGTTTTTATAGATGACATAGTTTGTATTTAAAACCATGTGTATATATATATACACATACAGGGGCAAATTCAAATGAAAACCCATAATTCATTGCGAACGTAAGAACGGCCAAGGTCGTAACATATATTCCATTCAGTGCGAATAATACAAAATTATTAAGACTGAATGTTGGAATATTCTTCATAAATAATGCATGAAAATCCAGTCTAAATAATCTTTTATTATCCAGATTTAATGGGACTTGTGTCATACTCCTATGTTGTCCTCACATTTGCAATGAAAAATGAGTTCTCAGTCGAACTTTTTTCTATGTATACACTTGAGGTTATGTGATGAATTGAGAAATGATTTCAATATACGTACTTTTACATTATAGTAATGTTAATGTTATATTTAATGAATGTTGTAATCTTTATTTGACCTGAAAATACATATAGTTATATTATTGTGTGTGAAGCAGTGAAGGTCGCTAGCTATTTCTCACAAAAAATTGAAAACCGTCGAAACCAATCAATCATATGTTTGCTTTATATTGTAAAATAATGCGTGTGAAAATTACAATATTGTTTCCCAAGCATGAAACATAAATCCACATAAATATAATAAACTTGTGAAAAAAATACCTAACCTCCTGTCCTTTTATAAAAGAATTCTTATAAAATATTATTCTATTATTATTTTTTTGTTGCATCTACGTGAACCACACAATCAGGGTAGCAAACTCATCCAAGTGCTAAGAGATTGTTCTTACGTTTATTTAGAAGGAAAAACAAAAAGTTCCTATAAGTAATTAATGGAAAACAAACAAAATAATTCTATATTATCAAATACTATTACTATTTGGCAGTCGATGACACCAATTTAGGTGTGTTGTGACTTGATGTGTCATTTGTCTAAGGTCGTTATTTGAATTTCCTTAAGTTATAGTAAAATTTGGATTTATAAGATGTTTAAAGTTATTGAGTGTTATTATAACAAAGTTAAGTTTTTAGAAGGCCAACGGTTGTTAAGCATCATTATAGGCAACTTTATAGTACTTAATTTTCATGTGTTAAAAATACGGTTTAGCTCTCAAAAATATATTCAAGTTGTCACATTTTGCTATTGTGTATATTGTACTTAAAAATCTACCATTTAATGTACTGAAGTTTCAAAACCCACCGTTTAGTGTATCATAAAACTTGTTTGGCAAGTAGCCGGTCATCTTTTTTGGCGAAATCCAACCATCTTTTCCGGGAAACTCCGGTAATCTTCTCCGATTGTCCCTTTTTTTATCGAAAACCCATATTCTTTCATCTCTTTCGAACTTCCTACACTACATTCATACCCTTCCATTTTTCCAGCGAAGGTGTGAGGTCTAGTGGTCGCTGGTGAAGGTGTGAGGTCAGGTGGTCACCGGGTGTAAGGTCTGGTGGTCGCCGAAAATCGTTGGTTTACCGGTGAAAAACAAGGTCGAAGATGGTGTTGTCAGAGATGGAAATCTGGTCACCGGAGAAGACACTGAGAAGAAGATCAAAGAGTGGTCGAAGATGGCGGTGTGGAGGTCGCTGGTTTACAAGTGAAAAAGAAGGTTGAAGATGGTGGTCGCCGGAGAAATGGCGGTCGTCGGGAGACACACCAGAGAAGATGGTAGTCGCCGGAGAACACGCCGAAGAAGATGGTGGTCGCCGGAGAACACGCCGGAGAAGATGGCAACCTGCTAGTAACCTACTATCAAAGGTCATGACAAAACAAAACGGTAGGTTTTAAAACTTCGGTACATTAAATGGTAGGTTTTAATTTCTATTACACATAATAGCAAAATGTGACACGTTGGATACATTTTGGAGAACTAAACCCTTAAAAATAAAATGTCATATATATAAAGGCATTGTAATAAGTTAATAGCACGTTTCTAGACTTCTTAAGAGACATTTATATTAAATAATATAACATTAACTATTTTATGGGGAACTTTTGAGAATGTGTCCTATCAACGCGTCTTTTTATAGAATATTTGTTTTATAAGAACATCTTCAACATAGTGCCTTAAGGACTAAGTTTATAAGACCAAAAAATAAAACGTCTTATTAAAAACGCCATAACAAGTTTATATGACATTGTTTGGGCATCAGATAAAGCATTATATTAGTTATTTTATAAAACATGTTTAAAAATTGCCCCACAAACCCATCTTTTTATAGGACCATAGTGTTTATTAGACACTTTTCAAAATAGTGGCATATAAATATATAGCTAATACAATACTTTATTTTAGAAATGGCCTAAAATTTTGTTAAACACCTAAAAACGTTTAAACTTATTGTAACACTCCTAAATATGATGTTATAGTTTTTGGTACAATAAACTTAAGTTATGTAAGACACTCTATATAATAAACAATATAAAAACCCTATAAAGTCATTTTTGTTTTAGAGTTACCTTTATATCCTCTTATCTTTTTTTAAACGACCAATTTATTAAGGAGCGGGGCCTAGCAAGATGCTAGACCCACAAAAGAAACAACCCAATTACAACGTCGAAGTATTACAACTCCTAATACAACACCAAAGAAAAGTTACTGTCTGAATATCGTTAGAGATCGCGAGGGGGTTGAATGCCGAGTGTTGAAACCAGCCTTGTAATTTCTTCCACTCCAAACCGTCCAGAAATACGCCTGAGTCACAATATCTTTGATGATGTGTCTTTTGGAGCTAAGTTGGACATCGTTGACCATGACAAAGAAGTCTTCGATGTTATCAACAGTCTCTGACAAACATCTTTGCCCAACGATTTATCTCATGTCTGACATCTTTCACCTTGCTGCAGCTGACAAAAGCATGTACATAATTTATTTTGTTGCAATCTCATTAGAATATGTTAAATAAGAATAGAAAACACACACACACACACACACACACACACATATATATATATATGTATATACATACATACATATAGGGAGAAGTTCGTCTGCGCACCAGGTTTTCATAGGGGTGGCTATTCTCATCATAACACAACCTGACACAAAGAAAAACGAGTTTGGGTTAAGTATTCTGGCCCACCAACCCGTCAACCTACCAACTTGTTTATTTCATGGATCGTGTTTAGGTTGGGATATGGGTTCATGGGTTAACCTGCCAACCTATTTATCTTTTTAGAATTTTTAAAAATTTTTCTTATATAGCAAATCAGTAAATTGAATTTTATTTTGGTTGTATTCGAAGTAGGTTGTATTTGACCCGCCAACTCGTATAGTTAAAAGGGTTAGGCAGGTGTGTTTGGGTTGGCGGTTCGCGAGTTAGGGTTGAAGATTTTGACACGATTAGTTAAACAGGCCGCATCCAGTGTTGAGCCTTTCTAATCCGCCAACCCACTAACCCGAACACAATACGTTTATTACTCCTAGGTTTTCGTCTATGAACGAGGGGACAACCGAGAGCACAACACGTGTCCCTAGTGTCCACATTCAATATGTCTAATGAGGTGAACAATACAACATTCATAATGAATAATAAACATTCATAATGAATAATAAAACATTCAAAATGAGCAATATACTTATTCGTGATTCATGTATTATTCATTCTAAGTAATTCATTACTCATGATGAATAATAACACATAAAAGACTTGTGAAGGTCTAAACACACGTGGTGCATTCTATTATGTCCTCATGTTTGCAAATGAAACGTTTTCCTTTGAATCTGCCCATATAATTTGTGATCATACATATATCATCACAACAAACGTCTGAAAAAACTTTGTATGCTCATCATGTCTTATAAAACTTAGACCATCCACACCAACCTTGCAACTTGCACTTGCAAGTGAGTTGTCATGACATAGGACAAAGATGTCTTGCAAGTATTTGCAACACTTTTAATTTTTACAAAATCTTTCAATTCTTACAAAATCTTTCAATTTCACATATAGGTCCTACTTAATCTTTTATTTATATAAAATAATACATTTTATAATTAAAATTTTAACTACTTTTATAATTAAACTAATTATTAATATTTTTTAACTAATTTTATAATTAAATCAATTATTTATATTATAAATAAATTATATTTAGTATTTTTTGATATTACAAATTATTAAATTATATAACTATAAATTATAAATTAATTGGGGAATACCACTTAAAAAAAAGGTTTAGTTTCCCAAAATGCATCCAAGTTGTCACGCTATTATGTGTATCAAACTCTGAAAACTACCATTTAATGTTCTAAATTTCAAATATACCATTTAGTGTATCATGAAACTTGTTTGGCAGGTAGCTAGCTGGTAATCTTGTCCGGCGAACTCCGACCATCTTTTCGGGCGAACTCCGGTAAAGGCCATACGAGAACCTTTTTTTCCATCGAAAACCCTCTTCTTTCATCTCCTTCAGACTTCTACCCTTCCTACACCACATTCGTACCTTTTTGTTGCTCTCTCACTACTTCGATGAAAACCCCCGCCCACTCCTGATCATTTTTTCGGCAAAGGTGTGAAGTCTAGTCGTTGGAGATGGAGGTATGGTCGCTGGAGAAGATGCCGGCGAAGGTGACCTGCTGGTGACCTGCTAGCAAAGGTCATGACACACTAAACGGTAGGTTTTGGAATTTCACACAATAGTAAAAAAAGTGACACCCTTGATATATTTTGGGGAACTAGTTAAACACTAGAAAAAAGTGTAAAACATATATGAATGATATTGCATTGATATAGAGGTTTATTGCCAAAATTGATATGACAACATAGAAAGATGGGTTGACATTACGTTGATGTAGAGACGATCTCAAAGCTCATGTCATTTAAAACCTTGGTAAATGGTGGATTGGGCAGAAACAGTCCCTTATAAAACTGTTGGTCGATAATTTAATTAAAAAGGAGATAAAGGTGAGAGAGAGAATAATTATATTGGTGTCCATATATCGTCCCATGATGCCATTTTGGTGTCCCTACCTTTTGACCGTGTGTTACTACTTCCTTTATTAGTCGTAACACACATACTCTTAGAGGTACTACTAATGCTACATAACGTACAACACATTAAAGCGCATTTAATGCTGGTCAGACATTACCACCAGTAAACTGTGTTGAAGGACATTGTCAGGCCCTCCACACACACACACACACAGGTCCCTTCAAGATGTGATATCTCATTTACACCATGTATGTATATATTCCATTCCATCAAAACTTGTAAATGTTTATATGTATTTAAAGATCTGTCTCTAACCGTTTATATTTTCTCAAAAATGGTAAATAAAAAAGAAATTAGAATGTTTTTCTTTTAGAACCGTAGATTACATTCACCCAACTAATCCATTTCTTAAAATCTATTCATAAATCTACACTAGTATCCACAGCAAGAATTCCAACCCACAACCATAAAAGAAGAGGCACATTACTATGGTTTATGACTTATTTGGGGGTAACCAACTATTCGATTTATACTAATATTACCATCAAACTATTTTTTGTACTCAATATACCATTGAACTTTTTTTTTTGTACTCATAATACCATTATGACCGGTAATAGCCCATATTTTCTTACGTGGCATTTAAAATTGTTAAAAAATGTTTATGTGGATATGACGTGTGTTCCACGTGGATCTGACGTGTGTTTTGTACTTTTTGTACCCATAATACCATTGAACTCTCTTATTCGTCTTCAATACACCACCCCCACTACACCCACCACCACCACTACAGCCATCACCACCACACCTACCACCACCAACCACCGCCACCGCCTCCACAACCACCACCATCACCAAAACACCACCAATACCAAAACACCACCACCACCACACCCACCACCACCACCACTACAGCCATCACCACCACCAAAACACCACCACCACCACTATCTTTTTTTCTATCTCTCTCTCTCTCTCTCTCTCTCTCTCTCTCTCTCTCGTTCCCTCTTTTCCTATTTTTAGATTTCACTTCAAAAATCACAAGTGTTCTTGATTTGGGATGGTTTGGATTCAATTTTTAGAGTTCGATTTTAGGTTGGTTTCTAGTGGTGGTTTGGATTCGATTTATGGGGGTGTTCGATTTTTGGTACTGGCAGCTGTGGTGGTGGCTATTTGGTGGTTGGTTGGTGGTGGTGTGGTGGTCGTTGTTTGATGGTGGCTATAGTGATGGTGGTGGTGGTGATGCCTGTAGTGGTGGTGGTGGTGGGTGGGGTGGTGGTGTTTTGGTGGTGATGGTTGTAGTGGTGGTGTTTTGGTGGTGGTTGTGATTGTGGTGGCGGTGGTTGGTGGTGGTAGGTTTGGTGGTGGTGGTGGGTGTAGTGGGGGTGGTGTATTGAAGACGAATAAGAGAGTTCAATGGTATTATGAGTACAAAAAGTCAAAAACACATGTCGGATCCACGTGGAACACACGTCATATCCACATAAGCATTTTTTTAATAAGTTTAAATGCCACGTAAGAAAATATGCGCTATTACCAGTCATAATGTAATTATGAGCACAAAAAAGAGAGTTCAATGGTATATTGAGTACAAAAAATAGTTTGATGATAATTGATAGAAGGTACATCGTGGATTTCAACTCAAAACCAATTGGCTATGAGTGGAGTCGCCCATGACCCTTATAAGCACATTACAAGTTCACTTTGTGTCCGATGTGGGACATTGCTCAACACGCCCCCTCACGTGTGGCGTTCTTTTCAGCCTAACACGTGGATACTTTGGGTTACGTGGAGTCCATGCGGCTTTTTGACCAACCACGGGTGAACCTTGCTCTGATACCATGTGAGTTTGTGGGGTTCCAACTCAAAACCAATTAGCTATGAATGGAGTAGCCCAAGACCCTTATAAGCACATTACAAGTTCACTTTGTGTAGCCCAAGACCCTTATAAGCACATTACAAGTTCACTTTGTGTCCGATGTGGGACATTGCTCAACACGCCCCCTCACGTGTGGCGTTCTTTTCAGCCTAACACGTGGATACTTTGGGTTACGTGGAGTCCATGCGGCTTTTTGACCAACCACGGGTGAACCTTGCTCTGATACCATGATAGAAGGTAAATCAGGGGTTCCAACTCAAAACCAATTGGCTATGAGTGGAGTAGCCCAGGACCCTTATAAGCACATTACAAGTTCACTTTGTGTCCGATGTGGGACATTGCTCAACAATAATATTAGTACAGATCAAATAGTTGATTACCCAAATAAGTCATAAACCCCCTTACTATAAACACATCAAATGCAAATGGGTTACAACTCATTTGGTATAAATTAAATTGTTATATATCAAACTTTGATAGTTTGTTGATTTCAATGTTCTTTTATTAAAATTTATAATAATAATATAACAAATATATACTCTTTCGTCTCACTTCTTCGGTTTTAATTTCTATGTTGAAAGATGGATACATTGAAAATAACATGAAAATGTTTTTTTAGAAATCCCAACCTTATCTCGTGTTTTCTCCACTTAAGAGAAGTAGTTGATAAAGAAAATCTAAAACTTTTTTTTTCTCTCTATTTTCGGTAAAAAAACTATTGAAGAGGATTCTAGTTAATAAAGTCGATACTATATATTAGGGCTTTGTTTGTCTTTTCACTCCACCTAACCGATGTAAGGGTCGACATTTTGTGTGCTTTGCTATGGAAACTATTCATTATTGCCAAATCATTGTTTGTTGTGACTTTTTGTGTTTGGTATCGATAGAATTGGGTTTTAGTGTGTATATACAAATTTAGTCTTTTTTTAATGTGGTGGCTTGGAGATAGTGTTAGACAAAGTGCATGGTGTTGAGCAATGTCCCACATCGGACACAAAGTGAACTTGTAATGTGCTTATAAGGGTTCTGGGCTACTGCACCCATTGCCAATTGGTTTTGAGTTGGAACCCCACAAACTTACATGGTATCAGAGCGAGGTTCACCCGTGGTTGGTCAAAAAGCCACACGGACTCCACGTAACCCAAAGTATCCACATGTTAGGCTGAAAAGAACGCCAAACGTGAGGGGGCGTGTTGAGCAATGTCCCACAACGGACACAAAGTGAACTTGTAATGTGCTTATAAGGGTTCTGGGCTACTCCACTCATAGCCAATTGGTTTTGAGTTGGAACCCCACAAACTTACACAAACTAGTTGCTAGATGAAAAACCAAATGTTGATTAAGTTGTTAAGTGATAAACTAATTGTTGATTTAGTTGTTAAGTTGATAAACTAGTTACATCTAACAAAATCTAGTTATCAAAACGAGTGATAATATAAAGTCTAAACAAAAGCATATTGCAAAATTACTTAAATCTAACGTATAAAAGTAAAAACGAAAAAGAAACCCGGAATTGTTTAAAAGACTATCTAAAATAGTTTTTCAGTAACCTAATTTGGATGCTAGTTTTAAGACTTAACAATTGAGCCTTTTCTTCAAAAAAAAAAAAAAAAAAAACAAAACCTATAAGGTAATTTATGGTTCCAAGCTAATTTATTTTTCCAATGGCCTATAAGAGAATAAGGTAACAATTAAAGATGGTTTATTTCGGTCAAAAACATTAAATATGAAATATTAGGTGGTTGTATGATCATCTTAAACTCATATTGACCAATTCATGTTGAGATTGACTTAATGGACGGTTATGTATGTTTTGTTATGAGGTAGTAAAATATAACTCAGACTATTAGCTTCTTAGGAGTACTAATGACAAGGATTAGAGGTACCAAACTACCTGCCAACTGAAGAAACAAGCAAACTATACATACAACTTTGGTTATCTAAGAAGCTAAGGTTAAGTTTTGACAAATTTGTGAATGTACTTTTATAATAATACCTATAAAAATTGTCAAGATATACTTAAATTGATTAAAGGTTTCAATGTTCATAAGATATAACGTAAAATATTATAGTTTTCACAAAAAAAAGTGTACCTTCATTAGTTTAAACCTTTTAATGAAAGTTAAAAAGTATGACAAGGTACCAACCCTTTATATGTATGTGTGTACGGGCATACATGAATATATACATACATATATATATATATATATATATATATATATATAGAGAGAGAGAGAGAGAGAGAGTAGGGATGAGCATATGGCAACGAAATCCCGAACCAAACCGGGATCGTATTGTGATCGAGACCGGAGTGGGATCAGTATATGTTATACGGTGCGGTATTCAGTTCTAGTATTTGGTCTCAATCTGTTTCAGTTCAACCGGTTTCGGTATCGGGAAAAAACCGAAAAAACTGGGATCGTACTTGTTCTGAAAGACCTAAGGTCACTTTCAAAATTTTGGCAACCATTCCTTTTCTCAACCATGATTCTTATAATATTCATTCAAATTAAATCAAATCACCTAAACAATAAATACATCCCTAAAATCAATTCCTTTAATCATACACAAAAACCGATTTTTGCTTTAAAAAATTAGTTTGTATTCGTTACCATCAACTCTACAAACATAATACGGTTCCATCAAGGCTTTAATTTGGAATTCACTTTAACATGGAATATATGAAGCAAGTTTTTTTATGTTTTTAATTTTATGTGTTCTTTTCCATCCATAATTCGCTTCTTACGTCGCTTGTTACGTCCTTTTCTAGAGAGATGATACATTTGTTGAGGAAATGCCTTTGTGGACCTTGACAACGATGATAAACAAGAGGAAAATGATGCAAGTGGTAAACAAAAACGCACTATTGGAGGAGGAAGAGAAAGAGCTCTTTCTTTTTGATCTATTTTGTTGAAGTTTTAGTTTGTTATAATTATTGAAATTCACACATTCTGATACTTGTCGCAAAAATCTGTCCTACTGGTACTAAAACCAAATTTCCTAAAACCGCACCGAAAACCGAACCTGTACCGAGCTGGGGTATACGGTTCGGTATTCGGTCCTATGAAAAACACTTCAAAATGTTTGGTAAAACCTGGTTCCTGTCCGGTTCGGTCCGGGATTGGAACCGAGCTCATTGCTAGTAGAGAGAGAGAGCGGGTGAAGTTCTTTTGTAAACTATTAAAAGGGTGTAAACCATGTAAACCTAGGAAATTCTATAAAATTATATGGAACATTTCCATAATCAATGACTTACCATATATTTTATATTTCCCTTGATTTTGTTGATCAACGACTATGATTAGTTTACATGGATTATACCTTTTTACTGGGTTACAAAAGAAGTTGACACACACACCCACCCTCTCTCTATAAATATATATATATATATATATATATATATAGAGAGAGAGAGAGAGAGAGAGAGAGAGAGATAGAGAAAGAAAGAAGAAAGTTCAAATGTGAACTCATTTTTCATTATGAATGTGAGGACCAACAAAATCGCGCCGCGTGGCAATTGAATCGGCGCCTAAGCTTTATTTAGACCGAATAAAACTTTATTCATTCAGTTTGAATATTCATGCTTTATTCAGATTGCATATAAGCTTTATTCAGTCTGAATATAAACTTTATTCAGTCTGAATAAAGCATGAATATTTAGACTGAATATTGTCACGTGACACGATATTAGTGGTCCTCGTGTTCACAATGAAAAATGTTCACATTTGAGCATGACCCTATATATATATATATATATATTAAAATGGAAAGTCAAATTTGATTGCGAACATTAGGACATCTGAGGGCGCACCACATGGCACATTCACTTTCAATAATCATGTATTATTTATAGTGAATAACACAACATTGGCTTTTTTTTAGAGTGAAAAATACAATACTTAATAATACAGAATGATGTATTATTCACTTTGAATAACACTGAATGTTGTATTATTCACTTTAAATAATACATGATTACTTAGAGTGGATATGCCACGTAGTGCTCCTTGCTATCCCCACATTCACAATGAAAAATTATCATGTCAATGCCTTAGATGTCAATAATGATATGATGATGTTGCGATTTTGCTATGATAATAATGTCAGTGCTTTATATATTAAAGGCTTATTATGATGCAATTTTTATATGATAACGATGTAGTAAATTTGTGATAAATCGAAAACAATGAGGATCATGTCCACTATGATGTCCCCCCTGCTAGCCTCAACTATTGAGTAAGTCAAAAAATACTCCTCATACTGGTATCCTTGGAGGCGAATCCAATGTATAAACAATTGAGGTTGCCAGTATTCAACTTTCATGTGCGTGTGCGCGCACACACACACACACATAGGAAAGTTCATTTAAAAACCAAAAAAGAGTAAAAATTGTAAAAACGATGGTTTTATTTGCATAAATCAATGAAAACTTTTCATGGGGTTGTTTAATATGATGTAAATTTTCATACGATTCGTTTTTTTTTTTGAAGAAATTGTCATATTTCGGTGTTTTTTTTATCTAAAATGAAAAGGTTTCATACACTTTTTTCATTCTTATGAAACTAGTTCACGTATTTTTTTATGCTATGAAACCTTGTCATTTTTACAAAAAAACGAACACCAAAATTTGAATTATATGAAACATTTGAATCATATTAAACAAGTCCACGAAGAGTTTTCATTGATTTAAACTATGAAACCATGAGTTTTTACAGTTTTTACGGTTTTACTCTTCTTTCGGTTTCTAAATGAACTTGACTCTCTCTCTCTCTCTCTATATATATATATATATATATATATATATATAGAGTCTCTTTATTTTGTAAACCATGAAATCTGTGAAAACTTTGGAAACTTGTTATTGTCCATTGATTAAATAATTGTATGGCTGAGATTAGAAGCTTAAAAATAGGGGTTCAAATTTGGAATTTCAGCCATAACCTTCTCCTTAACCTAGGATTTCAAAATTTGAATTTCAAACGCAATCTCAGCCATATATTTATTTAATCAATGGACAATAACTAGTTTCCAAAGTTTCCACAGATTTCATGGTTTCCAAAATAAGGAGACTCTCTCTCTCTATATATATATATATGTAGAATTATTTGAGAAAAAACTTATAATGAGAAAGTGAAAACACTTCTGAGCCTTTAATGTAGTTGACTTTTAATAAGTTAATTTGATTTAACTCTTTCGATAACTTTAACTGAATTCAGTTGCCTTCAACTACATAAATTCAACATCTTCGTCAATATATATAAATATTTTGTTCTTAATTTTCACCATAACTCTCATCTTCATGGAAAACCCAGCCAATGTGAAACTTAGATTAAAAAGGGTTGGGGAAAGGTTCCTAATCAAAGTCATGTTTTTTTGAGCAACTTAGTTAAAAGTATTTGCTTTTATAACTTTTGTGCCTTTAGTTTCTCATAGTCATTTACGACGGTCCCCTTTGACAAAATCCCCCACTCCCTTGCTTGACCTTTGTCCTTTAGCATGTCGATCTCTAGAACCACCTGTTTTAATTCTACATCTTTTGTTAAATATTTATTTATGGTCTTTTAGTTTAAGGATAAATCAATTTACATATTATTAATCTTTTGATATGCGCAAACCAATTCATTTAGTAGAAAATTATATAAAATAATAATACAATTTGCTAATCGCTAGCCGCTTGCTAGCTTTCAATGACATTCTTAGTTGTTGTTTCAAAAGAACTTAAAAAAAACATCAATGACAACTGTTTTATGAAATGAAAAGATTTTCATTAAAGAATTTATTAGGACCATTGAAAACCTTGGCTTATATGACAAATGATTTTTTTCTTCTTTATAAACTGGTATAGACCTAGGTTTACGTGAGACCAAGCTGTTTTTGTGAGACCGTATAAGACCAAGATTTTATGCACGAAACTTCACAACAAAACACTGTTAAGGTAAAGAAAATTTGATTCGTACTAAAAGACATATCAAGGTAACACAAATCCAAAACAAGGTAAAAAACGAAACATTTACAGCGAAAATGTTGTGAAGGTAAATTGTGGAGGTAAAAAATGGAACATTCACAGCAAAAAACACCATGAACGGAACATTAATAGTAAAATTAAAGTGTTTTTACTATTAATGTTCAAAAAATTTACCTTTATAATGTAATGCCGTGAAGTTTCATATAAAAAATTCGATCTCATAGAAACAGTTTGGTCTCACATGATCCTTATCCAACTGGTACATATAATTATAAAAGTAAAATGAATATTTAAATTGATACATACATAAATACATATACACACAAACTTGCTATCTTTTACAAACAATAAGAATAAAAATAAAAACTTTATATTTCATTAATATGAATTCAGTTTGGTACATTATACACCAAAATTTGTTGGTTCATATATTTTAAATTTATATGTGTGTCAGAAGGCAGTCAATCAGAGAGGTAGTAAATGCTTCAAAGAAACCACCATTCTATTCCCATATACTTACAACAAGGAGATAACATACTCATCATAAAGCCATCATGACCTTGTGATTACATAAAGAAGACAATACAACCCTATTACAGTACTCTCTCTCCTCTTTCCTCTCTCTAGACTGACTTTTGCCATTGGAGAAAAAAAGGAAAGCTTTTCAAAAGCTTTGTCTATAGCTACCAGTCTACCACACCCTCTATCCTACCCCACCTACTATATATAATATATATATATATATATCCTCTATATATGTTTATCTGTTTATATGTATATATCATACATCCTTTCCCATTCCTCTCTCTGTCTATATGTATATATCTCTTTCTTCTTTTATCTCATTCTCTCTCTTCTGTCACTTTCTCTCTCTTTCTCTCTCTAAAGCATTCAATCATAAAGCAATCGATTACAAAATGATTTAAAGCAAAGGTCAAGAGGGGGTGGTGGCTCTCACATCTATCTTTTGGGTTCTGCCAAAAGAGGTCCTGCATGCATTGCATTCTTCTGCCTGCACATTTATTACTGTGTTTTCCATGAATGGGCCATGTGAAGGCTTAGACCCCCACCACCTTCTCTCTCTCACTTGTCAATTTCATATATTTTTATTCCATGTGTCAATCACTTATTCGTTCTTATGCTTCTTTCTGAAACTTGACCACTCTTTGAGGGTGTTTGGGAGGGCTTATTTGGAGATGTTTATAACTTATTTCATTTTGGAGAAGCAAATAAGCTAAAATAAAGTATTTGGAAAGCTACTTTTAAAAGCTCTTTATTTCATACTCTAAAAGCTAATAAGTAATTTTTGAAAAGTCACTCCCTACTAACTTATCAAAAACTCCTTATCAAAAACTCCTTATCAAAAACCCCTAAAAGCTAATAAGCTAATTCAAACACTTTTTTTTCACACCACATAAGTTAATAAGTACTTTTGCCAAAAGTCATAAGTTGTTTTAAATAAGCCTTCCCAAACACCCTCTTACTTATTTAAGTCAAAAACCATCCTTAAATATTAGGGTTATACTTATGACAATTGACCAACAACGCGTTTTGGGGCCTAATGCACGGCAGGTTTTAGGAACGCTGCAGTTAAACGTGCTAGGGTGTGAGTAGTACCAGGATGGGTGACCTCCTGGGAAGTCTTCACCAGGTCGCCAGAAAAAAAGCCGTGAGCCGGTGGGGTAAAGCGGACAATATTGTTGTTGAGGTATGCGGGATGTTACATACTATCCTAGAGAGTCGTCTTTTAACAAAATCCACTTCAATATAATGTAAGAATGTGTAGAACATTCTTACATTATCTGCTAAAAAAATTGTTAACAAAATAAGTGAGATTCCAACATATATTAATAAGATTTGATTTAAGTTAGTTGATTTAAAACTCAAACATTAAATAATTTTAACTAATCAATACAGGTTGGTCAAAACTTGAACATAACATGGAAATTTTTTATATGCAAATTTGAAACAACATATTTTAGATACAAGTTAACTCAAATATGCATTGAATCTGTAAAATTGGTCTGGTTTACTATTGAATTGTTTCTAACCTATTACCGAAACCATTTGATGTGTTTGATTTTCCTTAATTCCCAATGATTTTTAAGTTTGTCTTTTTCAATCCGGTTCCAAGCCACCCATACACACCCTTAAATTTGGGGTCTCAATTAACAAGCTAATTTAACCTTAAATACTTTTGATTATCAATCATAGATTAAAAGAACCACTACTAAAAAATTATGTATTGTTGTGGCTAAAAGCAATTAGAATTTACCGACTGTTTCCAATGCTTTGCTGAGTGTAGTTTTTTTGTTTTATTTACTTTTGAATTAGTTGTCAGAAAACTATTGAAAAATCTTCGAAAAGCCATCGGTAAATGAAACTGTCGGTAAAGATCATAAAAAACCACTGCATTTTACCGAACAACTTTTTATCGACACCCATTTTTGTAAGTAAAGCGTGTTTCCGACGGTATACCGACTGTTTCTTACATCAGTAACACCTTTGTTACTAAGTAATGAGCTATAAATATAAATTTACCTGCAAATCTAATAAATAAAGTGCCATTATGTCATTAATATTTCAAAAAACAAATATCCATCCCACTGCTAAAAAAAGGGTGTTATCAACAGCTGAAACAGTTGCAAAACTGTTGGAAACGGCTTTACTAATAGTTTTCTGACTGTTTCATTTATCGATCGTTTTCCGACCAACTACCAACGATTTTCCGACTGTTCATCGAGAGAGAGAGAGAGAGAGAGAGAGAGAGAGAGAGAGAGAGCTAATATTTAATTATTTCACACTAGTACAAGACTTTTAAATTAAATTCATCTACATTAATTCAATGCAATGCAACTTATCTTTCTAAAGTGCTAAAGTGGCTTACCTCAATATCAAAGCAATGTTACTCATTTTCACATTTTTTTTTATAAAAATGGTTCCACTAATTAATTTATAATTTATAGTTATGTATTTTAATAATTTATATCACACAAATAGTTATTATGATTTTAAAAAATAACTACTTTAATTACAGAATTAATTAAAAAAATATTAATAATTAATTTAATTATAAAATTAGTTAAATTATTAATTATAAAATATATAATTTATATAAAAGATAAGTATTTAAATAATATATCAATTTGAGAGGAGAATCGATGCAAGAGGGTTTTGGATTTTTGGTTTTGAGGATGAAGAAAAAAGGGTTTAATTGTGTTTAAAGGATTAAAGAGAGGGAAAGGGGAAAGAGAAGAAAATAGAGATGGACTAAAATGCCCTCATGTGCATCACATGTGATATGGGTTAACGGAGAGAAATAGACGGCCGTTGGCCTCAAGGACCAAATACGTAAGAATTTTCTTACCATAGGGATCATCCATGTAATAAATGAAGTTTAAAGACCAAATCCGTAATTTTCGTCAAACCTTAAGGTCCAAATCCGTAATTTACTCTAAAATTAATGATATGTTTTATACAATAGTTCATCGATTACTTTTTCTTGAATAGTTATTTGCTAACAAATAAGTTAGCTATTAGTTGATAAATAAATTAGAGTAGATTACATATTTGGTCCCTATGGCTTACATTTTATTGTACTATTGGTTCCTATTTTTAAATAACTATGGAAAAGATCCCTTCGGTCTACATTGTATTGCACTAGTGGTCCTTGTGGTTTACACTATATTGCATTGTTGGTCCGTATTTTGCCAATAGGCTTAGGGACCAATAGTGCAATATAGTGTAAACTACAAGGACCAACAGTGCATTATAATGTAAATTACAGAAACCAACAGTACAATACAATGTAAACCACATGGACCTTTTCTATAGTTATTTCAGAAACGGGATCAATAGTGCGATAATATGTAAACCACAGGGACCAAATATGTGATTTATCCAATAAATTATAATCTAAATCACCATAAGAGACAAATATTAGGAGTGTAACTGAAAAAGTATATTTATAAAAAAACTAGCTTATACTTTAACAAATAACAAATATAGTTTTTTTAATAAGCTAAGAAATAGGCTAGTTTATAATAAATGTAATGTAAGAAGTTATATTAAATTTACGAATCTTATTTTATATTTATGGTGAACGAATTATTACAATCCTATGTTACTTAAATGGTGAAAAGTTCAAATGAGAACAATAACTTTATTTTTAAGAAAATGCGAGTACGATTCTCAACAACTCATTCGGTCAATAAAGACGGCTTTGACCGGGTCACTCTTCTTTAATCATCTCCACCCTCCATGTGTGGAGAGGTGGGCAAAAATCGGGCCGGGCCGGGCTTTGACCGGGCTTTGAAAAGACCGGGCTTTTCGGGCTTTTGTTTGACCGGGCTTTGACCGGGCTCGGGCCGGGCCGGGCCGGGCTTTGACCGGGCTTTGAAAAGACCGGGCTTTTTGGGGCCTTTGTTTGACCGGGCTTTTTCAACTTAAAAAACACTAAATTATTTTATAATTTCAATAATAATGATAATATACGATATAAACTAGATTTATTTTATAATTCTAAAGTCTAAACTATATATAACAAATCAAAAAATATATTTATTTTCGGGCCGGGCCGGGCTTTGGTCGGGCCGGGCCGGGCTTGGCTTTCAAATTTCCTAAAACTAGGTCTGGGCTAGACCCTTCGGGCTAGGCCCGGGCTTTGGTCGGGCCGGGCCGGGCTTTTCATCGGGCCGGGCCCAGGCTTTTTTCGGACTCGGGCCGGGCCGGGCTTTTTGCCCATCTCTAAGTGTGGCTGAGAATCGTCCTCATCTTTTCTTAAATTGTCCTCTACTTAAATGAGCTTATAAGTCATGTAATGAAACAAGACATAATGATCATACATGTTAATTAAAGGACATTGAGTTGAAGAATTGTTTGAGTGGGAGCGTATTGAGTTAACTAGACTTTTAAACTTTACAAAAAGTTAATGGCTTTGGCTTTACAAACAATGTGATCACCTTTTCTGAAAGTGAAAGAATTTTACATTTATCTTTTCCAATGGAAAACAACAATAAAAGGAGTGAGCATTCACAACTGCTCCTCTTTGGTTTTGAGAATCGCGAAAGCAACTATTACTATCCTTCATTATTACGTTTCGAGATGAAATTGTAAAAGGTTTTGGATGAAAAAAGATATACAAGGTCATTTATATACTAAATGTTTATTACTAGATGGGCATGTCTAAGTGTTATCAGTACTTTTTTTTTTTTGGAAGAGGTATCCCAGACCACATTGGGTCCAGACTAATCCTTGGCAATTTTTGGGCCGAAGCCCGACTGCTAAAGCATGCAGCCCGGGGTCGAAGCCCCCGTACCTCCAGAATGCGTCCCCCAGGGCTCGAACTTGGGTTCACCACTATGTAGTGCTCAAGTCTTACCACTAGGCTACCACACCTTTGGTGTGTTATCAGTACTTGACATAGTAACAACCGAGACCGTTATTCTCAGGTAAGAGAGAAAAATAAAAGATTATTTCAAAGGTTAACGTTAATAGAGTAAAAGACTCTGACAAACAATTGATTTTGATGTTAGAGAATTTACCGCACTAGCAAATTCATGGTAGTGACTTTTACGATAAGACACTTACCCTATAAAACGATGGTAAAACACCGCTTACTATTGATGATTTTAGAGGCGTTTGATTTGCAGAATTTCAATGGAATATGAAGGAATTGGAATGATCAATTCCATTAGTCAATTCCATTAAGGCATTTAGTTTGTCCGTGGAATGAAATTAAACTCCACACGAGACCATTCATGGATTTGGTCATTCCATTACAATTGAGAAGGAATTCAATTCCATTCCATCCTTTTATCAAAAAGACAAAACTATCCCCATCTTCCCTGTTAGATATATTTGTTAGTTGTGTCAATTTATAATAGTTTCAAAGTTTGTTCTATTTTCGTAATTTGTGGGTGAGCTCCATTGCTTAGGGCCCACCCTGTTAGAACCAAATTGTCCTAATTAGAGAAAGTTTTATAAAGGAAGCTTTGAAAAGGATTAATTAATATTTAGCTAGTTAATTTAGATATTGGGGGCTTTCTTATTTAGGCCCTTTATATATAAAGGGTTAGGATGTGGAAAGGAAGGGTGGGGAAAATCGTTTCAATGAGAGTCATCTAGTAGGTGTTTGTATGTGTTTTTCTTGTGTTCTTGAGAGCTCTCATAAATAAAACAAGAAACTTTTCATTTTTATCTTCTTGATTTCTCTCTTAATCCTCTTGTTGTTTGATTGTTTGGGACTCACACACCCATTTGTACTTTAGGCCCCCATTAGTGAAGTAGTATAAATAGGAGATGTTTACTTCATTTGTACTTAAAACTTTACAATCTTTCACTTCATTGACATACTTGAGAGATAATACACCATTGATGACTTCATGCAATTCATGCACCTGAACATTCTCTATTATCATGTGGATTGCATCTTATTACATGGTCTTGCACTTGAATTATATTTAGTTTTAGATCTTGTATTTGTGGTTGTTTGGAACCTACATTCCCTACTTGATTTACCAAGACCCATATGAACCTCTGTCAACCATAGTCGACAACCTCTTACCATCGCCAATCACCACCATTTTGAATTTTCGACCACCATTTTGAACTACCTTAGACCAACATCGATATGGACCACCGCCGACCACCACCATTCTAAACTACCGCCTACCACCACCATTCTGAACTACCGCCTACCACCACCATTCTGAACCACCGCCGACCAACACCTATATGAACCACCATCGTCCACCATAGTTGTAGATGTGGTATTTTCACTAGATGAATTTACCCTTCAATCTTAACCCTTTTTTATACCTCTACTAACTACCACAATATCGGCAAGTCTAACCCTATCATGAATAGTATAGTAACAACAAGTCCATGTATTGTTCTTACCACTTGAAATAATTAAGCTACCTAGTGAATTCTACAATTAATCTAATTAATATGATAAAAAGGCTTTTTGATTTTTAAAAGTACTATAACTAAATTAAACTAGAAAACAATTAAACTGAAGAACAATCAAGACATATTGATGCGGTAATTATCGTATATAAAAAGCGTAACAAGTTTTAACCTCTAATGCCTAGCCACTGTCTTACCACATATACAGGCAAGCGTACCTGATCGTGAGTAATATAGTGTAGGAAGTCCAGGTATCGTATCTACCACTGGGAACGGTCAAGTTATCGTAGATTAAAGCCTAGATCAGTTTAATTAACCTAAAGCTTTTTGGGGGGTTTTGTTTTGGAAAAGTATTTTTAAAAGATAAAAGACAAATAATAAATAAACCTAACCAAGAAGTGGAAAACTGATAATCAAGCAAACATCGGAGACAATTGCATTCATTATGATAATTTAAGACACTTTTTCAGATGAATACCAAAAACATGGATTCGATGGTTATTGTAAGAAATTAAGCATAAAGCACCCTACCATACGTATCTGAGGTTGTCAACCAGGTCGATCCCCCGGCCCAATTACAAGGACTTGGTTGTCAGACAAATCTAGTAAAAGTTACCCTAATCAATGTCAACCGTGGAACTCTACAATCTAGTCTACTCTTGGTCCGATCAAGACTACTCACCACGTCTCCCCGCGTCACCGGGTTGAAAGGTAAGAGAGGTAAGAATCATATTCATTAGTTGTCAATTAACAAACACAATCCCAACCAACGACTTCAAGTAACCACAGTTAAAACATCGAAATAGGAACCAACAGATACATATTCAATAAACCATAAATCTAATTATTAAATTAAAACCAAAACTCAAATCATCTTTCAAAGTAATCACACCCTAATGTAACACAACGAGAAATCAACATATAGACATGTCAATCGTAGATGAAAAACCAAACCGAACTAAAGACCGGCAGATTTGGCGTGACATCCTCTCGAACCGTCTCCTCCGAATGTCGATCATCGAGCCTCCATCTTCTCGGGTTGGAAACCCTAAGCGGCTCCCAACATCTAATCTAACCTAACTAAACTATGAGAGAACTGTATAAAACTCAATTCTGAATGCTCCAACTGAATGACCCAAAGGCTGCATTTATAATAAACTCGTCAGACCCCATTTCCCGTTCGCGAAACGGCATTTCGCGGAGCGAAACACTTATCGAGCAAACCCTAATCTTCTGGAAGCTTCCGAACGAGAAAATCCGAACTTCGCGGCGCGAAGCTCTCCTTCGCGGCGCGAGCAAGGTCCTCGCGGCGCGAGCCTACTCCTTCGCGGCGCGAGCAATGTAAAATCAGCTTCCGAGATCTTCCAAAATATTCTCTTGCCTTGTCTGCTGAAGATCCGACTTTTGGAGGAATTTATCTGACTTAGAGAGCAAGGAAACCGCCTTAGGAGCCAAGAAAAGTCCATATTTCCAAAGCTTGCACAAAAGTCTCCTTTTTGACGCTTTTCACCCTCTTTATATACTTTTACGCTCAAGCACCTCCAAAACCTACAAAATTAGGATTTACACCTTTTTAAGTCAACCAGTATCGAAAATACTCTCAAAATGAAGGTAAAAGTGGGGAAATGATGCGAGTAAAATATGTATAATTTTGGAGTTTTCAAAATTCTCACACTTAAGATTTGCTTGTCCTAAAGCAAACATCTGATAAAATAAGAAAGATAACGACAAAATTATTCTCCATCTATGATCATGCTTTAAAAGAACAAGGATAGTCGCAAGAAATCACACACAAGTCAGATACCAATCAGAGCCTTACAAGTTATCAAAGTCATGCTCAACCTTTTACCATCACAAAATATGTATCAAGTGTATCTCTCAAGGGGTAATATGTTATATATAGTAATTGTTAGGAATTATGTGCAGAGTTGACAAACCAAGTGATTACACATCCAATGTTACAAGACACTTGAGGGTCACACCTGTGAGGACCTATAAGTCGAACAAGTTAGATGAAACCCAGAAATGAAGATTTAGGATTTATAATAGTGTATTATAAATCAATTGGGTAATTACAGTCAGAATTACCAAAGTTGGAGGGTTATTAATTAATTAGGATATTATATATTTATTAGATAAATAAATATATAATAGTTAATTAATAAAGTAATTTATATATATTAGAAAAATATATATAATTATAATTATCGTATGCAAATTCTTTTCCAACTATTTAAAAAGGGAAAAGGATTAGAGATAATTATAAAAGGAAACTGAATATTATACAAACTGTATAATTTCTCCATATAAATAAGCCTTATAGGCTTAAGGCAAAGTAGAAGCTTTTCAGCCAAGAAAACAGTTTTCAGTTTCCTCTCTCTCCCTCTCTCTCCCAATCGGCGCCGACCCCCCCCCCCCTTAGGTCGGATTCCAGTTTTTGTTGTTCGGGTTTCGTTCAGTTCAACTAGAAGAACGTTCGTTGGTCGATCACCGGTGGACTATCATCAAGCAATCCAGGTAAATTGACCTAATCTGATCTGTTAGGATTAAAACTAAAACGATTAAAGATCATTAGGCTAATAATGGGTTTTTAGTTTTTTATCGCTTCCGCATGATTAGATCAGAAACAGTGTGTTTCTGATCGCGTAGGTTTTATCAGTTTGATTAACCTATGAGATATATCAAACCAGCGAGGTTCGATAGAACTGAGATAATCCTCTAGTCAGTTTGATCCGAGGATACCCACAAAAAACCCAACAGTGGTATCAGAGCCATTGTTAACAAATCGTTTAGTTTTTATCTGTCTATCAGTTTATCTATATGTGATCCGTTATCATTATTGTTTCTTGCGTTTCAAGTTCTTTAAAAACCTGATTTTTATTCTCTTCTTAAAATCCATCGAGATTTATATAAAAATTTGATTTTAATTGTTTCGTTATCATCTTGATCATATAAACCCTAATCGACGATCGGCGGTGTTCAAGCCACCAGGCCGATCGCCGGCGTTCATGAACAACGAACACCGGCCGCACCACAGCTTATGGTGGCGGCGTCGGCAGTTGTGTTCCTCAAACCACAGGACCGAACCACCAGCTTCGGTGGTGGCGGCGATTGGTGGTGGCCACAAACCGCAACCACCAGCGTGGTGGTAGCGTTGTCTATTGGCAACCGCGGCTGCCGGCTAAAACATTGAAACAGCCATCGTGAGTGGTGGTGGCGACGGCTATGGCCGAAGCCAATCACTGCACCATGGATGGTGGCGGCGGTGTTATCGACCACCGAGGCCGAGTACAACCAAAGTGGTCGGACGAATAAACTACCACAGCTGCACCACCAGTTGGTGGTGACGGCACTTTATGATGACCACGGCGGCGGTGGGGAGGCGATCGGCGAATCCCAGAAACTCGACCACCAGAAACCACTTTGGTGGTGGTGGTGCGTAGCGTCGTTAGTGACGAGAGAAAACAACCAACCACCGCCGGCTGCCATTAGGCCGCGCCAAGCGGTGGCGGTAGTCAATCGACGGTAGCGGCAACCACTGCTGCCGATCGCTATGACGGCCAAACCGAACCATTCGCCGGCTGCCGTAGTGGCCGTGCCTAGGCGATGGTAACGGTGGCGATTGGTGGTGATGCAACGACCTGCACCGCACCCGGCTGTGGCCGGGTTGCGGATTGCTAAACAGTCACGCCACCCACGTCGACGATGGCGGTGACGAATCTCAGCAGCGGCGGTGATCGATCGCCACCAGTGTGGTGGTGATCGATAATATTGATCAACGACGGCTAAACCGCCGAATGGCGATGGTGGCCGCTGCCTCTATCACCAAACGGCGGTGGGGGTGTTTTTGGCATCGATGGCATTGGTCGATAACAGTAGTAGCGTCGTTACCAATCAATGATGATGGTTACGCGGTGGCCGTACGACGAACGAACCACCAGCGTGGTGGTAGGCGACGGTTCCTGATCATGGATCGTACCTAGGGTTTTTCGTATTATTGGGCCAAAATAGTAACGAGCCCAAGGCCCAGTTCTTTGGACCAAGTTACGGCCCAAAAGAGATCGTTTGGTTTTCTTATCCAAAATATTTACTATCCGATAAAATTTATTCAAACCGGTTTTAATTAATCTTTTATGAAAATTAAAATTAAGGGCCAGTATTATAAAACTAGATCAATAAAACCCGTTTGATATAATTTTTGGGTAAATGGATTGTTTTTAGATAAAATGGTTTTAGTTTTGTAAAATAAGATTTATTGTTTATAAACCACAGTTTTAGGTAAAAACCATTTTTCGTAATTATAAAATTGCTCTTATTATATTGCATATATATTTACGTAAATGCTTGAGCTCGATATATGGATTTCAGTTTGATTTTACATATATATATATCTATTATAGTGTTTTGCCAACCTAGACCCTTGACATATTTGCTGGGAGGCCTGCGTGCCATTTACAACCCCTTATGTAATAATGACCTTAGGATAGAAATTTTTCTTTCTTCTTTCGAGATGACGAGGCCAGTGGGAGCTACTAAAATTCTTCATCTTACCGGAGTACCAACAAAACATGGCGAGGCCAGTGGGAGCTACGCGAGTTTTGAAGCTTTTAGTGAAATAGGTCATTATTGGTCCCTAGGAAACGTTGGCAAAAACTATAATTAGGTACTATGTGATTAATTATTGTTTGATTGCATGGTTGATTGATTATTTGTGATATCTTGCATGTTAGTAGTTTTTAAATAAAGTTGTTATTTTAAAACTAGGTTGTATCACAAAAGGTATATAGGTTTTATTATTATCAGTTTCTTCAAAACGATAGTTTTTGTTTTAAAACCTATAGATGATTGTTTTATATAGAAGGCAAGTTGACAAAAACAGTTAGTTTTAGTCAACTAGGTGTGCTATTAAAACAGTTAGTTTTAATCAGCAAGTAATTTTAGAACAGTTAGTTTTAAAATCGCATGCATGTTTGAAACAGTTAGTTTAAAACATTAGTGGCCTTTATAACAATCAGTTTTTCAAAATCCTGGAAGTAAAGTTTTTCAAAACCCCGAAAATCATAGATCAGTAGTGCAACCCATCTAGGGGCACCTTCGGCGTAAAGTACATAGGCGTTGTAAGTGATCACACATTCAACGTCCATGTTCAACTGAAGCTGGAGGGGTTACATAACTCTGCGAATTATCTCCGGGTGGTACCGGCCAGAGTATAGTGATCAGGTCCCCAAAATGGTGAGATCTGTTTTGGTACTATAATGTTCACCGGGTGGTACCGGGCCAAAAAGCACTTAGAGGGACTAAAACATGCACAGGTAGTTGCCATGGTCCCGAAAAGATCTAGGAGTCATGTCAGTTAGACATGATTGGTAAAAGTCCTTACCTACCGAAATAAATATGGGTCTGGTGGAGCAAGAACATTACGCACATCAGGACGTATGAAATAAGGATCCTAGTCCAATAAATTGATCATTTAAGGGTTCATTGATATTTTATTGGAAATTAATCTATTTACAGTTGCTAAGACCAAAAGTTTTATTTTGTGTAGATGGCAAGCACTGTTACCAGCACTAACAATCTTTCCCTCCGCTCTATCCTAGAGAAGGATAAACTGACCGGCTCTAACTTTCTCGACTGGGAGCGCAATCTAATGATTGTGCTCAGACATGAGAGAAAATGGTATGTGCTTGAAGAGCCACTTGGGGAGGCACCTCCGGCAAACGCTCCGGCTGTTGCCAGAAATGCCCACAAGAAGCACTCGGATGATCTCCTAGATGTCGCCTGTCTGATGCTAGCAACTATGAGCCCAGATCTGCAAGCAGGGCTCATAAATACAAATGCTTATGACATGATCCGCCAGCTGAGGGACATGTTTCAGACTCGGGCTCGTACAGAACGCTACGATGCCACCAAAGCATTCAATGAGTGCAAGATGGTAAAAGGGACATCAGTAAGTGACCATGTCATGAAAATGAAACGGCACTTAGATCATCTGGAGAGGCTAGGTCATCCTGTTCCGTTGCAGCTAGCAACAGACACCATACTCAATTCACTGTCAGAAGACTACAGGCCCTTTGTAGTCAATTACAATATGAATAACATGGAGAAAACAATAGCAGAGTTGCACTCCATGCTTAAGACAGCTGAACTGAATATGGGGAACAAGAACAAGACCAAGGATGTCTTGATGGTGAAAGACGGAGGGGTCAAAAAGAAGAATGGGCAAGCTAGCACCAGTAAAGGGAAAGGACCAGTCCAGGCCATCCAGAGTGCACCCAAGAAAGGCAAAGGCAAGGGCAAGGGCAAGAAAGTTAAGCAAACAAAGCTAGGACCGAGAACCGCTGCTTCATATGCAATGAGATCGGTCACTGGAGGCAAAACTGCCCTAAGCGTCATGAAGCAGGTATATAAACCTCAGAAATTTATGATTGCTTTATTTTGTCACTTCTTACTTGTTAGTTTACAAGTATACTGATACCTAGAGCAATTATTGCAGGAGGTCAGAAGTGAAATGCCCAGAGGTTGCTAAGGATCTGAAGCACAAGTTTATTTCAATTTGAGTCAAGATATTTATGGATTTAAGACGGTTATTTCTATTTTTTTTCATGTTTTAAACAATTTTTTGGATGATTGTAATTTTTGGATTTATAATTCTATGGTTTTATTTTTCAAAAATTATTATCTTGACATTGAAATATCTGATTGTGCTTAGTGTTTGTATGATCCTAGATGTTGCCTACTTCAATAAAATCTATTAGATTGAAGTATTTTGTATGAAAACTATCAAAAACACACGAGATTCCATAGGAATGTGTTTTGAGAATAAAACATTTATGAATAATTGTTTTATGATCAAATTTTAAAGGAGAATTTAAGATATTAACTCAGATAGCGTTAATAACAGTATTTATAAAACTAGAAAGATTCCAAGTCCTGGAATTAGGATTTTAACAAATCCAGTTAAGTTTTATAAAAGAAATTCTCAGAATTAACTAATCAAATTTGATCAAGTTTTATTATTCAAATGTTCTAAAAGGAGAATTCAGGATATTAACTCAGATAGCGTTAATAACAGTATTTATGAAACTAGAAAGATTCCAAGATCGGGAATTAGGATTTGACCAAATCCAGTTAAGTTTCATAAAGGGAAATTCTCAAAGCTTATTACTTAAAATTAGAATTGACTAATCAAAGTTTTGACTAAGTCAATACTAAAATTCTGAGTAATAGTTAGTTTTCATATAAGCAAGTGGGAGCCCAATTTATTCTCTATCTAGTCTCAGATAAAGAATAAAAGATGCAATTATTGATATATCTCAGAATTCATAATCCAGGTAGGATAAGAATTCATAAGATATAATTTATCCTTTTAGTCAAAAGGATAAGAGTTTCAGGACCCATAAAACAAAGATCGTGACTGACTTTAGAAATCAATAATTAAAGTGTTGGATTAAAATATAGGATTCCAGTAGATTTGCCAGTATTGCAAAATGGAATCAGATTTCAGGTAGAAATCATTCATCTACACAGCAACTAAGGAAAGTTGCAGTCTTACATATTCAGGAACTGGAAGTTAGTCCAGGTCTCCGAGTTCATGGAATATGATAAAAGTCTAGTTATTGTTTTTAAAAGGTGTTTGCAGAACAATAATTAGCAGATACAAGTAGATTGTATAAACAGACTTGTATTATTTGGTTATCACTTTGATTAAAATGGTAAACTTTAATCAAAGGGTTTAAACTAAAGCTAGGTGATACTTTATTTTAGACCAGTATCTAACAAACGTTAAATAGATATTATGGAAGTTATTAAAGAAAAGACATTTAATTTTGTTATTATTACAGCGTGTAGTATGGACTATACAAAATTAATTTCTTTATCACTTTCACATTTTGCATGTTTTAATATATCCAGGAATGAAATCAATCTCCGATTTTTCATTCAAAATCTGTCTGTGACAACTTATCATTGTGGGAACATGATAAGGAGTTAAAGTCATTGTGAACTTTTAGGTAGTTATTATCAGTTGCTGAATAACAGCTACAAGCGTTGTAGACTAAAAGTTGCACAGATATTTGATAGAGTAGCAAATATCGGACGTGATCCGCGGTTGAGATTACTTCTTGGAGTGAAGTCATAAGTGAATCTCACAGTGGTTGTCCCTATCACCTGAGGTATCTGATTTGATATCATGAGGACTACTGAATTCTTAGTGCACTCAACCGCTACGCCGTAACAGGGTGGCTATAAAGGGTGTAACTAGATTCAGCGGAAGCCGTGGTGTCAAAGGCAGATATGCAAGATGGGATTTGCACCTCTTCTCAGAAGAGAGATATTTCTGGGCCCATCTTGACTGACTAAGTATACTGATGAAGTGCATGGCCATGCCCAAAAGAACTGATTAGTTCTTTGTCGTTTACCTATCAGTAAAAGTCAGATAATCAAGAAAACAGAATCTTGAGTATTTAGAGTTGACACTTTCCAAGCTTATACTCACAGATGAAATATCGCGATGCAAAGGGAAAAGCCAAGATATACCCAATCAATGAACAGTAGTTTCATAGATACCAAAATCCTTACGGAATGTTTATATCACCAGTCTGGGTATAAGAGTTCTTGTAACCTGGTCAGCCTAAGTGCCTGTCTAGGGGCCTCCTTAGGTCCGTATAATCAAAGGTGGTATTGCCAACTTGCACAAGTGGGAGTCTGTTAGGAATTATGTGCAGAGTTGACAAACCAAGTGATTACACATCCAATGTTACAAGACACTTGAGGGTCACACCTGTGAGGACCTATAAGTCGAACAAGTTAGATGAAACCCAGAAAAGGAGAGTTAGGATTTATAATAGTGTATTATAAATCAATTGGGTAATTACAGTCAGAATTACCAAAGTTGGAAGGTTATTAATTAATTAGGATATTATATATTTATTAGATAAATAAATATATAATAGTTAATTAATAAAGTAATTTATATATATTAGAAAAATATATATAATTATAATTATCGTATGCAAATTCTTTTCCAGCTATTTAAAAAGGGAAAAGGATTAGAGATAATTATAAAGGAAACTGAATATTATACAAACTGTATAATTTCTCCATATAAATAAGCCTTATAGGCTTAAGGCAAAGTAGAAGCTTTTCAGCCAAGAAAACAGTTTTCAGTTTCCTCTCTCTCCCTCTCTCTCCCAATCGGCGCCGACCCCCCCCCCTTAGGTCGGATTCCATTTTTTGTTGTTCGGGTTTCGTTCAGTTCAACTAGAAGAACGTGTTGGGAATCGTGGGATACAAGAACATGCACAGCGGATAACAAAAACGATTCCCAATCGAGGATCCAATCCTAAACCATACAGATACAATTAAGGGTGTTTCAGTGGATTACCTTTGTGCGAATAACAGCTCTGAATCGCAAGCAGGGGGTACACCGCTACTGGCACCGGTTGAGAGAGTTGCTAGACCACCACCGAGGATTACCCGAAAAACACGAACCTTCCTCCTCACTGGATTTAGGCGCCGGTTTTGGGAGAGGGAGAGAGAGAAATTTTTCTGAGTTTTTCAGTTGTAAAATCATTGATTCGTCAAAGCCCCTAAGCCTTTATTTATATTGATGATATCAATTAAATAAGGCAGTGTTTGATTCCAAATCAAATACTTGATAATTATCAAATAAATATTTTCCATAATTATTCTCTTTGATAATTACCTCATTAATTAATCTAACTGATTAATTAACCTATAAATAATTCAACTAATTATTTATTTCTTTTTCTCTCTAAATAATTAATTAACCAATTAATTATTTCCCATAATCCAAACATTCTCATTTTGGTGTGCAGCAGTGTGACCTACTAGTGTCTTATAACATTGGACACGATAACCCCGTTACTGTCTCGCACATAATCCTAACAGACTCCCACTTGTGCTAGACATGTAACTGAACTGTTATCATTCGCCTAAGGAGGTCCCTAGCCAGACGCTTAGGTTAACCAGGTTATAAGATCTCTTATATTCAGAGATACAATTCACGCTTGAATTTGTACACAGGTTCATTCCTTTTGCTCACGATATTTCTAAAGTGATTTAAGACATGGAGTGGAGGATTCATTTCTTAAAATCAAGTATTTCTTGACTCTGATTTCGATTGCCTGCAGTAACGGATATTACTAAATAACCCCTGTTATTCTATCCGAGCGTGGCCACGCGTTTTCTGCCAATCTTAATCGTCAAGGGGCCCGGAAATATCTCTCTTTTGAAAGAGGTGCAAATCCCTTCTTGACTACTTGCATTTGGATCCACGGCTTCCGCTGCATCTAGTCACGTCCCGTATAGCCACCCAGTTACGGTGCAGCGTTAGTACGTGCTAAGAGTACAGTGGTCCTCGTGTTCCCAAACCAAGTATCTCAGGTCTGAGGACAACCTATCAAGTCAGTGCCTATGACTGGGGCTCCATGAAGCAGACTTGATTACTGGTCACTTCCAATACCCAAACACTCTGATGAGTATCTATAAATACTTGGTCACATCACTTGTGCTTTTATTCTCTACTTTGAATAAATCATCAAGTATTTATAATAGCGTTAAACTCCCTATTGAAATTCCCATTTCAATAAGTGGCTACGGAAATTTAGATTTCATACAAGACTTTGTAGAATCAAGGATACGTTAAATATGCGAAAAATAGTTAATTTAGAACAATCATGAAATTAAAACCTCCATTTATTTCCAACACACTGTGAAATAAAAACTTTACATGATTATATTGTTTCTAAATTAGACTATAGTAATAATTAATAAACTAAGTACTAGCTACTGACTTCCAGGTACTGCATCCCAATGGAATTCGCATGTGCCTCATGCTTTGCCCTTGCTAGTGGCTTTGTCAGCGGATCTGCGACATTGTCTTCTGTTGGAATCTTGCATATTCTTACATCTCCTCTTCCAATGATCTCTCGGATGAGGTGATACTTTCTGAGCACGTGTCTTGACTTGTGATGCTCTCTAGGTTCCTTTGCTTGCGCCACGGCTCCTGAGTTATCACAGAATATATCTATCGGTCTCGAGATACTGGCAACCACTCTGAGATCCGATAGAAAATTCCTCAGCCAGACAGCTTCCTTTGCCGCATCACATGCTGCAATGTACTCTGCCTCTGTAGTTGAGTCTGCAATCGTGTCCTGCTTCGAGCTCTTCCACGAGATCGCACCTCCGTTTAGGGTAAAGACGTACCCTGACTGTGACCTGAAGTCATCTCTGTCGGTCTGGAAACTAGCGTCAGAGTATCCTGTGACACTAATTTCATCCTCAGAACCTCCAAAGACCAAGAACATTTCTTTTGTTCTTCTCAGATATTTGAGAATGTTCTTGACAGCCACCCAATGGGGCTCACCTGGATTCTGTTGGTATCTGCTCGTAACACTTACTGAGTAAGCAACATCGGGCCTAGTACATAGCATGGCATACATAATTGATCCAATTGCAGAAGCATATGGGACCAATTTCATCCTGTCCTGATCTTCACTAGAAACAGGACACTGTGTTTTGCTTAACACTATGCCATGTTGCATTGGAATGAATCCTTTCTTGGATTCATCCATCCTGAATCTCTTCAGTACTTTGTCAATGTATGTACTCTGACTAAGTCCGATAAGCCGCTTAGATCTGTTTCTGTAGATCTTTATACCTAGTATATAAGCGGCTTCTCCAAGGTCTTTCATCTGGAAACATTTACTTAACCATTCTTTAACACTCTGTAAAGTTGGTACGTCGTTTCCTATGAGTAGTATGTCGTCTACATACAAGACCAGGAAGGTTACTATGCTCCCACTGAACTTAGTGTAAACACATGGCTCGAACTCACTTTTAGCGAAGCCAAATTCTTTGATTCGCTCATCAAAGTGCAAGTTCCAGCTTCGAGATGCTTGCTTTAATCCATAAATAGATTTTAGCAGTTTACACACCTTATTAGGATTCTTAGGATCTTCAAACCCCTCTGGTTGTTCCATATAGACGTCTTCTGTTAACTTTCCATTCAGAAAGGCTGTCTTGACGTCCATTTGCCAAATCTCGTAGTTAAAGTACGCTGAGATGGCCATTAGAATCCTAATTGACTTTAACATGGCCACTGGTGAAAAGGTTTCATCATAGTCGATACCATGAGTTTGTGTGAATCCTTTTGCGACCAGTCTGGCCTTGAAGGTGTGTACATTTCCATCCATGTCGGTTTTCTTCTTGAAAACCCATTTGCGTCCAACAGCCTTACAGTGTTGTGGCAAATCAGTCAACTCCCAGACCTGGTTGTCATACATGGATTGCATCTCGGCCTTCATGGCTTCCTGCCATTGTTCAGACTCACTGCCTGACACAGCTTCTCCATAGGATGTTGGTTCATTTAAGTCTCCACTGTCTTGTGAGACTAGGAACCCAAGATACCTATCTGGTTCTTGTCTTACCCTACTGGATCTGCGAAGGTCTTGTGTTCGCACTTCCTCAATCGGCTCTGATTGAGGTTCAACATTGTCATGTTGAATTTCTGGCTCAACAACTGGTGTAGTGTTTTCTTCATCTACTATCTGTAGATCTACATCCTTTCTGGTGTTCTCTAAACTGAGAAACTTTTCTTCCAGAAATTTTCCATTTCGAGCAACAAACACTTTGTTCTCTTCAGGGTTGTAGAAATAATATCCCACGGTGGTCTTGGGATATCCAACGAAGAAACACTTGTCGGATTTGGGTTTGAGTTTTTCTGAGGTAGGTCGTTTGACGTAAACCTCACAACCCCAAATTTTCAGAAAAGATATGTTGGGTTTCTTACCCTTCCATAACTCGTATGGAGTCTTTTCTACCGACTTTGTTGGCGCTCTGTTCAGTATGTGTGCTGCTGTTTCGAGCGCGTGTCCCCAGAATGATACTGGCAGCGAAGAATGACACATCATCGTTCGTACCATGTCAAGTAAGGTACGATTTCTCCTTTCTGATACACCGTTCATCTGAGGTGTATACGGAGGTGTAAGTTGGGATACAATCCCACACTCCATCAGATGATTGTCAAACTCATCACTGAGATATTCGCCACCACGATCTGACCGTAAGAACTTGATCCTCTTGTCAAGTAGATTCTGTACTTCATTCTGATATTCCTTGAATTTCTCAAAGGTTTCAGATTTATGTCTCATCAAGTAGACATATCCATACCTACTGAAGTCGTCAGTGAAGGTAATGAAGTACCGGTATCCTCCTCTTGCTACATGACTGAAAGGTCCACATACATCTGTGTGGATTATTTCAAGCAAGTCAGTAGCCCTTTCATTCTCATTGTTGAAAGGTTGCTTTGTCATTTTACCAGATAAACAAGACTCGCAATTATCAAAAGGTTTGTAATCGAAATTGCCAAGAAAACCTCCTTTTAGGAGTAGTTCAACACGTTTCTTGTTTATATGGCCCAAACGACAATGCCAGAGGTAAGTCTGATCCTCAATATCCTTGGATCGCTTACTTATATGATAGATTTCACTATTGTTGTCTTTAAGATTTACAGTGTATAGACCATCTACGGGTGTAGCTTTAAAATAGAAAATATTATCTTTAAAAACCGAAATCATTTTATAAGAATATTTATAGTAAAAGCCTTGGTCTACCAACAAATCAAAAGACAATACATTCTTAATCATATTTGGAATATAATAACAATTATTCAGTTCCAAAACTAGACCCGAGGGTAAACTAAGACTATAAGATCCCACGGCTTCAGCAATCAACGGAGTGCCTTCGCCCACTCGTAGGTTCGAACGGTCCTTCCTCAGAGTCTTTCTTCTAGTGAATCCCTGTAAATGATTACAAATGTGGTTACCACTGCCTGTATCAATTACCCATGATTCATAAGAAGTGATTAAGCAATCTATCATAAAGATACCTGGAGTATCGGGTAAACCGATATCCATCTGGTCGATGTTCATCGAGTGCTCGCAAATATCCTCGCTGCCGCACTCTGGGCAACTCAGATCTCCCAGCTCATCTATTATGTCAGTGTCCATGAGATTCGCAGGTTCGGGTACTGGCTCTAGACTGGCCAGGATATCTGCATGAACTTTATCCACGTCGCTCTTTGGTTCCTTCATGTAGGCACTAGCTGTGTCCTGAACTTCCTTTGTGAGGGAGAACCACATGAGATACACTAACTCTTCCTGAGTCATCTTGTACCCCAGACGCGATAAACATTTAAAAAGCCTTCTCATATCAACAAGATGGTTTTTAACTGACTGACCCTTCTGTAGCTTCAGGGAGAGAATCTCTTGCATGATCAATAGCTTTCCCGTGTGCTTGTAGAGACCTAGCTGGTTCTCCACATCTCTCACAACCTCGTGACATGATTTAACTCTTAAATCTCCCGTGAACTCGGGTGACATAGAGAAAATCAGAATGGACATTACATCCGATTCATCTGTCAAGTATCTAAAATACTCAGCAAACTCCTCTTCAGGGGCATTGCTTTTAGGTCGTGATACGGGTTTGTTGATCACATAAAGCTTATCCTGGGCACATAAAACGTTCCTCAAGTGTAGCTTCCAAACTGGAAAGTTATGGCCCGTAAGCTTCCACTTGCCCATAATAAGGCGAAGTGACTCTTCAGGTGAATAAAACGGAATACTAATTTGAGACATCTACAGAAGAATATAAAATTCCAGTTTTAGTTTATAATTATATAATTCTAATAAATTATTACCCTTAAAATAAATTTATTAGACTAGAATCCATATTTCACATGTGTCGGGAAGCATGTGATCATGTCATACCGACTCATGCGATCTATGGTAGGTAACACTATACCAATCGTATTCCTATCTGAAAATACGACTTCTAGATCGTCGGGACATCGGATATCAATAATCCGTGCATATTTAGTCCCTCTAGTGCATTTTGGCCTGGTACCACCCAGTGAATAAATAATTACCAAAATAGATTGCACCACCCGGGACCTGGACAAACTCTGGCCGGTACCACCCGGAGATAATTCGCAGAGTTTTATCTCCTTCCAGTTTCGGTTTGAACACGGGCGTTCATAGTGTGAGCACTTACAACGCCCTATGTACCTTACACCGGAAGTGCCCCTAAAGTGGGTTGCACTTACTAATCTATGATTTCTAACAAGGGTTTAAATTGCCAGTTTCCTTTTATTTTCAAAAACTTTGAAAAACTGGATCCAAATACTAACTGTATTTGTATCCTTTTGATTTTTAAACAATCCGTTCAAAAAGGGCAATTTATATTTAATAATAATTACGTAAATTAAACAACCACGCAATTTAAATATAAACAGCACAGTCATAGCTTAAACCCTTAAACTAATGTTGTTTTGTGAGCCAACACAAAACAACGGTCTCAATCCCTAAGTGACAAAAGTCTTCAACTTCTGGCACTCCCACTGGCTCCGAGATCCATGGTCGTCGTCTTGTCTCCGTCTTGACGTAATTAAAATAATTATTACAAATGGGCAAAAAATGGCACGCAGGCCTCCCAACTATTCTAATAAAATATTAAAATTACAAAAGGGTTGTAAATGGCTCGCAGGCCTCCCAATTATTCTAAAACGGATAAATAAAATAAAACACAACCACGGGTCCAAAAGGGTTCAGCTATGACTTATCATAATTAAACAAATTAAAATACAACTGAATTTTAATCGGATAATTATAAAAACATTAATTTAAAACAAATTAATTAAACCTGAATCGTTTTAAAGCTTATCTGATAAAAACGATCCTATTGTACCAAAAATTATCCAGAAACGAATCCTTATCTGGATCCGTTAACGATAAACGATTGGGACAATTAATGAATTCGATTACCACCGATCCGTCAAAACGTGATCGTCGATCGGCGGTTTTCAACGCCGGCGACGATGATGACGCAATTGCCACCACCGCCGCTCGTACCTCACGCAATCGCCGTCGGCAGCGGTGACTTGAATAGCCACTACCGCCGCGGTAACCACCGCTGTCACCAAAAACCAACCGGCGACGGCAGCAGCTAAGGAGCCACCACCGCCGCCCACCGTGACAACAATCGTCGGCGACAGCAGCGGCTTAAAGCCACCACCGCCGCCGCGGTCCTGTGCCGAGAACGACGAACGCCGCCACCACCGAATCTGGTGGTACGGGCGGCTTCGCCGCTGCCATCCAATCGCCGCCGCTTGATCGCCACCGCCTAGGTGGTCGATCACGGCTTCTGGTTCGATCGTCACCACCGCCACCACAATCGGTGGTGCGGTGGTTTCGCTGCTGCCGTTGATTGCCACCACAACCACAATCGGTGGTGCGGTGGCTACAACCGGAAACCGCCATCGCCACTGTCGACGACAGTGGCTATCGCCACTATCGCCGATCGGCGGCCAAAACACTCGCCGCCACCACAAAAACAGTGGTGCGGCTTTCATCGTCACCATCATCAATCGCCACCGCCACCACGTACGGTGGTGTGGTGCGTGAGACCAACCACGGCCGCATCCACGATCTGTGGTGCGGTGTGGTGGTGCGACGGGAGGACAGCCGCCGGCTACCACTAACTGTGGTGTCGCCGGCGGTGGTGTACAGTGGTGCTTGTGGTTTGATCGGCTAACTGCCGTCGATTGCCACTGCAGTCTAGGTTTATACTAAAATCCAATTTTAACAATGAACAAAACAATAAAATTAGAATTTTTAAACCTATTAAACTGATAAACCTGATCTGAAGGTTTTAGGAAGTGGCTCTGATACCACTGTTGGGAATCGTGGGATACAAGAACATGCACAGCGGATAACAAAAACGATTCCCAATCGAGGATCCAATCCTAAACCATACAGATACAATTAAGGGTGTTTCAGTGGATTACCTTTGTGCGAATAACAGCTCTGAATCGCAAGCAGGGGGTACACCGCTACTGGCACCGGTTGAGAGAGTTGCTAGACCACCACCGAGGATTACCCGAAAAACACGAACCTTCCTCCTCACTGGATTTAGGCGCCGGTTTTGGGAGAGGGAGAGAGAGAAATTTTTCTGAGTTTTTCAGTTGTAAAATCATTGATTCGTCAAAGCCCCTAAGCCTTTATTTATATTGATGATATCAATTAAATAAGGCAGTGTTTGATTCCAAATCAAATACTTGATAATTATCAAATAAATATTTTCCATAATTATTCTCTTTGATAATTACCTCATTAATTAATCTAACTGATTAATTAACCTATAAATAATTCAACTAATTATTTATTTCTTTTTCTCTCTAAATAATTAATTAACCAATTAATTATTTCCCATAATCCAAACATTCTCATTTTGGTGTGCAGCAGTGTGACCTACTAGTGTCTTATAACATTGGACACGATAACCCCGTTACTGTCTCGCACATAATCCTAACAGAACGTTCGTTGGTCGATCACCGGTGGACTATCATCAAGCAATCCAGGTAAATTGACCTAATCTGATCTGTTAGGATTAAAACTAAAACGATTAAAGATCATTAGGCTAATAATGGGTTTTTAGTTTTTTATCGCTTCCGCATGATTAGATCAGAAACAGTGTGTTTCTGATCGCGTAGGTTTTATCAGTTTGATTAACCTATGAGATATATCAAACCAGCGAGGTTCGATAGATCTGAGATAATCCTCTAGTCAGTTTGATCCGAGGATACCCACAAAAAACCCAACAGTAATCACACTGATACTCGACATCTCACCAATGCATATGCTTGTCACCAAATCTCATCTCCACCACTGAAAAGTTGTCAACCGTCAAGAGGACTTTAGGGTTGTAGTGTTAGGCTAAGGGTTAAGGGTAGGATAAAGGATATATTTAAGTGACTAAGGGTTGTAGCAAAAACCTGAAAACCAATCAGTTCAAGATCCAAATTAATCATCTGACTTTGGAGATTTTTAGAGCTCGGGATTTCTATCACTATGACTTTTATTTCGGCCTAAGCATATTGCTTATTTGTGGCTTCGATATTTTTCTTTTCTTTTAAGCACATCGACTCTTTTGATTTTTCTTTTTGAATGAGTCGTTTTTATTCTTTTATTTTCTTTCTTTCTTTTTTCAAGCTCTCTATTTTTTTTTCAGAGCAGCAACTATGTTGCTTTTGGGCTCTTTTTCTTTTTCATAATCCCTTTCTCTATTTGTCAGATTCATAAAACGGACCAAAAACATGAAAAACTTCCAAATTTAAGCTACGGCCAAAAGATAGATAAAATGAATGGGCTAAGGATATATATATGTGGGTAAAGAAATGAAAAGGCTAAGGCTCAAAGGGGTTACAAGGGATGAAGTACTAAAGATGAGTACTTTTCAATCAAAGGCTAGGCAAATCAAATAACCTTATGGTGAGGTTATCTGACGAAGGGTAAAAGGGTTAGAAACGAAGGACTCTATCAGTGCAATGGTGACATACTTTCCTTATGTGATCTCGACAAGCATTCAAAGTGACAAGTTCTACTTGGTTCAAAGTCGGCATCCTCACAGAAATGAATAAGATATATCAATTTAGGCTCAAACTCTCAAGGAACAGGGTAAGGATCACTCACGGTAATAAGCATGCACATGACTTTTTCAAACTCATAAAAACTCCAAAAAGTATCATCCTATATGCAAGACTCTTTTGACTTCCACAAAATTTTTGAAAAGATCATGGATTTCGAAAAAATTTATGCCATATAATTCAAATAATATCAGATAAGCAATTAAGCACGACAAACAAGCGAAAGTTTACTTAACCCCCCTTCCCACACTTAAAAATTGCAGTGTTCTCAATGCAATGACAATTAAAGCATGTATGCGGAAAGGTAAAAAGATAAAGAACGAATACTGCCTGGGTTAAGGAAACTGAAGCTCCGATGAACTACTGAAATCTGATTCGTACCACTGATTCGAGGGTCTACACACCAAATCTGAAAAACTAAAAACAAAAACAAACAAACTAAAAAGAAAAATAAAAATAAAAAGATAGTACGGTACAACCAAATCGAATATCACAATCCATAACAAATCATCGAACCAAATATCAATAGGGTCCACGGAACTGGTCCCACCACTGATCATAACTCTCGTAACCTGGAGGACTCGGGTCCTGTGGATGCCACACACCATACTGTGGTGGTGCTGATGGTCGGAACTGGGGGTCTGTGAATCAACTCATCATCGACTGGTTCTTCCAGTCTAACGATCTGTGCACCTGAACATCGTGATAATGTGTACGAGACGTGAGACCCTGAATAGCTGTATAAGCGTCCTAGTCGGACGGTATCTGATGTGATCCCGAGGGTCCTGCCTCGTCATGCTGCTGCTGATGATGTGGCTGCTGCGGCTCATGCATCTCCTGGTCCTCTGGCTCTACTCTCACTCCAGTCCAAACCCAAGAACTACCAACTCCTCTCTCTATCACTCTCATCCCCTTCAGCTGGTTTTGGTCTATGCGCCTTAACTCTCCCAAACAAGTCAATGAGGCCACTACCTCCGGTGTCAAAATCTCATGGGAAGAAGCTAGGCGGGTGATGTAGTGACCACCTAAAAGTCCGCTCGAGGTCCGGAATCCTCTGGCTCCAGTAAGAAAGTCTGCTATGATGAACGCTAGATGGGTGTGGCGGTTTAGGCTAACCAACTGATGAAGTAACCACAACTCAAAATCTCCTATCTTGTCCTGACTGGACTTCCTCTGGTTCAGGGTGTAGGCAATCATCCTATGTAGGACTCTATGCTCAGGGTCTACTAGGTTACCAGACTTGGTGTTGGACCGTCGGTACTGTCCACGACCAAGCTGGCTCCATAACGCACTATAGTCTAAACCCTCTGGTGGAGCTATGGCACAATGTCCTATATAATCCTCAAAATAATCTGTCCTGACCATATCAAGTGTGTAAAGTCTAAGGGAGATAGCGAACTGTGCTAAAGTCTGCCTAAACCATCGGCCACCCAAACGATATGTAATACAAGGCAGCCTCACACTCTCTCTCCCACTATCCTCGTCAAAGGAATAGGTCGTAATAAACTCCAAGGTTAACTCTCGATATATAGGCTCACGAAGGTCTAGGGCGGCCTTCCAAGCCATGCTACTAAGCTCACTCGCTGGCGCACTCGGGCCTCTCTCAAAATACCTCAATATGTGTCATGCTGCCTGGATAGTATGTAGAAATACCCAGTCCAGCGTCCGGCCAATCTCGATGTGGCGACCCTTGATCTCATCAAGGTCCTTGATCAGCTTCTTCCGTTCTGTCTCATCATACTGCGGTTGCGGCTTGAATTGCAAAAACGCGTGTTCGCCAGTTGTGGTCCTAAGAGAACGGGTACGCTACAAGAACACACATCCCAAAGTTAGTGCAAAAACTTGATAGATAGGAAGGTTTCCTTCCCACACTTAGTTTTTAACTACACTTTATTAAATTACTAAAGAGATGGGAACCTACAAAAATTTTAAAAGCCAAGAAATTTTTTTACCAAATAGGTTCCCACACTTAGAATTTAATCTATCCCCTTACAAAATATAAAATTAAGTAAAAAGGATAATATCAAGCGTTTTTAACAAGTCATGCAAAAATTGGCCAACGAAAACATAACTTGTTGCAACAACTTGATAAAAGTGCAATTAATCACTTAGTGCAAGACAGAAACGCAAAATACGCACGTATCAAGAAAATACACTATCAAGAATAATTGCCAAAAAGAATAACTTAATCTTACCACACTTGGTGTTTGACCGTATTAAAACCGATGGGAACCATAAAAAATATTTTCTTGTTTGGTTCTGGGGTTCCCACACTTAGAATCTTTGCAAAAAGTCGGCGTTTTAAAGATAAGCATAACATGCCGACAAAAATTTGGGTTTTAAGCCGAAGTGAAAAACTACAAGATTCCTAAAATTGCTTACGGTCACAACACCAAAAAGTGGAACGAGAAAGTTTCAAACAAACCAAGGCAACCATGCAAATAACCAACGAGCACAACAAAACCCAACGATTCATGCTTTTCGCCAAAAATGAAAGAGTGCATCTTCCCGTTAATAATTGACCACATTTTTATAAAACCAAAGTGATGAGATCCCTTTTTCAAAAAGGTGTAACTTGAAAGGTTTTTTCGCAAAGTGGGTTCCTACACTTAAAACTTTTTACCATCTTCGTTTTTCAAAAACAATTTGTACCCAAGAATGTCAAAAACTTGGTTAGATGGTAAAATAAGCTTCAAACATCGTTCTTTTAAAAACTTGTTTTCTTTGAAAGTTTCGGCTAGTGCTTGAAAGCTTTGAAAAATGGTCAATGTACCAACGAAGAAAACAACGTCTTGAACATATCAAACGTGGCTAAAAACATGAAAGCAAGCACCACGATGCAACAATTATGCACAAAAATTGGATCTTTCCAACAATTATCCATCAAAAACTTGCAAAACCAAATTGGGAAGAACCAACTTGCAACCATGGAGCTTTATCAAGAACTAGGCAAAATCATCAATCTACCCATGATGGCAAGCTCTTAATACCCAAAATTTTTTAACAATTAAGCACATAAGATGGTTTTCCCAAACAATAACCATCAACACTTTGTAAAACAAAATTGGGGAAAAACAAAGAGAGCATTCAACAATGGAGTTCATCATCAACACAACCTTAATCCATGGGAATCATCAAAATCAACATGCTAGGTGTTTAAACAAACTAAAACATGTAACAATTAAGCACACACAACTTGGTTTTCCCCCACCCATCACTCAAATCACACAAAATCAAATTGGGGGAAAAACCACCATGGAAATACCTTCAAAGATGAAATTGGAGAGGGAGAAGATGAAATCATACCTTTTGAGCCATGGAATTGCAAAGAATCGGACCTAAGAGATGAAAGAAAACGAAAATCGCAGGTAGAGAGGGAGGTTTCGCGGTGCAGAAGAGAGAAAGAAGTGAGCGAAACCCTAATTTTCGCGTTTTTAAAACAGCCCCTGTTTGCAGCTCGCGGCGCGAGCCTATTTTCTCGCGGCGCGAGGGATTAAATCAGGGCACGGGACATTTTTTTCGAGGCTCGCGGCGCGAAGCCCTGTTTTTCAAAAATTTCAGTTTTGGTCCCTGAACTTTTCGCGACGCCAAACTCAAAATTTCGCGAACGCGAAGTGCTTTCTGTCCAAGTTCGAAAAAAATTTCGTTCGAAAATCGATTTGGTTGACTCCAATTGACTCTACTGACTCAAACTTAACTAAAACTCAAAGAAAAACTGAAAAACGATAAAACACGGGTTACCTGCCGAGAAGCGCTTGTTTTTGTCTTGAGTCTCGAGCCTGACTCCGGGGTTATGCACCCTCGATTGGAACCAGACACCCTCCACTTGCAATCAAGCAAGGGTGAAAGTAGTGGTACATACCTGGGCTAACTGATTTATCTTCGGGATTGGTATCTTTGGAACCAGATCCTTTAGATACTCCATTATGTGCGTTGGTTCAACCAATTGCTTTTGGCAACTGGCTTCCCAAAAAGGATCTTCGTACCGATCAACCTGACAGAACAAAGGCTCATTGTTAGTATCATCACACTCAGAAATTGGGAGATTTACCTTTGGCTGAATGGGGGATAGATTCTCTTTTGGAGTTTGCTCCTCATGTCCCTCTTGCTTAAAGTCTTCGCCATCCGATTGTTCACCCATTGCTTCATCCTGTAAAATTAAAGAACTGTTAGAATTATCGGATTTAACAAATGGTTGACTTACCTTTGGTTGAGGAACGGATTGGTCCGGCGAGGCTTCTTCAGGTGTGGATTCTTCGACTTGATCATCTTGCATTAGAGTTCCGATTCCATCTAGGCAGTCATCATCAAAGTATTCTTCCGTTATATTAACCTGCCATGAAAACTCTTCATCAGAATCGGACCATGGTGGAATTACCTCATGTTGAGTCATAGATTGCTCCATTGTCGAAAGCTCTTCGATTCGTGTCGGCTCATGTGGTGTTGTAGACTCCTTTAGCCCAACTGTTTCCTCTTTGACTTCTTTCCTCGGGAGTGATGATAATTCGATCTCCGGCTCGACTACTCACCACGTCTCCCCGCGTTACCGGGTTGAAAGGTAAGAGAGGTAAGAATCATATTCATTAGTTGTCAATTAACAAACACAATCCCAACCAACGACTTCAAGTAACCACAGTTAAAACATCGAAATAGGAACCAACAGATACATATTCAATAAACCATAAATCTAATTATTAAATTAAAACCAAAACTCAAATCATCTTTCAAAGTAATCACACCCTAATGTAACACAACGAGAAATCAACATATAGACATGTCAATCGTAGATGAAAAACCAAACCGAACTAAAGACCGGCAGATTTGGCGTGACATCCTCCCAAACCGTCTCCTCCGAATGTCGATCATCGAGCCTCCATCTTCTCGGGTTGGAAACCCTAAGCGGCTCCCAACATCTAATCTAACCTAACTAAACTATGAGAGAACTGTATAAAACTCAATTCTGAATGCTCCAACTGAATGACCCAAAGGCTGCATTTATAATAAACTCGTCATGCCCCGTTTCGCGGAGCGAAACACTTATCGAGCAAACCCTAATCTTCTGGAAGCTTCCGAACGAGAAAATCCGAACTTCGCGGCGCGAAGCTCTCCTTCGCGGCGCGAGCAAGGTCCTCGCGGCGCGAGCCTACTCCTTCGCGGCGCGAGCAATATAAAATCAGCTTCCGAGATCTTCCAAAATATTCTCTTGCCTTGTCTGCTGAAGATCCGACTTTTGGAGGAATTTATCTGACTTAGAGAGCAAGGAAACCGCCTTAGGAGCCAAGAAAAGTCCATATTTCCAAAGCTTGCACAAAAGTCTCCTTTTTGACGCTTTTCACCCTCTTTTTATACTTTTACGCTCAAGCACCTCCAAAACCTACAAAATTAGGATTTACACCTTTTTAAGTCAACCAGTATCGAAAATACTCTCAAAATGAAGGTAAAAGTGGGGAAATGATGCGAGTAAAATATGTATAATTTTGGAGTTATCACATATAAAAGCTTTTACTTTGAAGCAAACAAGTGTAAACTCATTATGGATATAGAATCTGTTTATAGTAGTTTCATTTAGCAATTTAAACAATGAAAGATTATGTCTTCTAGGGTTTAATCAATTAGAGTTCTCCTAGTGTCCATTTAATAACAAGTGTATTATAGTTGGTGATTTCTCCTAACCTCCTACAGCTGATACAACTCAGATTATTAACCAATTAACCGGTGTTCACTTGATTCTTCAGTCTAATGGAGTTCTCCTTAAAGGGTGGTTTTAACCAAATCTATAACTAGGTTATCGGATCCCAATTCCAATCTCCGTTTTCGGTAGATTTACTGCCAATTCACCAAAGCGAAAGCTAAGGGTGAGTTCTCCACATCTAGATACGACTATTTAACAAATCAAAATAGAGAAGACTAAAGTATTAACGTGAATCAAAATAACAATCATTCAAAAACAAACAATCATTCATAATATTAAAATCAAACTACTAATAAAGTTTATCATCCCGTAATGAGTACTAATAAATTTAGCACATACACATACTAAATCTATCAGAATCAAAGTAATAGAATAGCTTACACCGTTTAGGTATCGAAGACGTAACACTAATATTTCTTGAAGTATCACTATGCTTTATCACCTTCCTCAACTGTCGGTCCATAAAACTCTGAAATATGGGGTAAGAAAATTCTTGGGATATTCTTCCAAAGAAAATGATCCTCAACGACACTGATGCGGTAATTATCATACATAAAAAGCGTAACAAGTTTTAACCTCTAATGCCTAGCCACTGTCTTACCACATATACAGGCAAGCGTACCTGATCGTGAGTAATATAGTGTAGGAAAGTCCAGGTATCGTATCTACCACTGGGAACGGTCAAGTTATCGTAGATTATTAATCTAAATCAGTTTAATTAACCTAAAGCTTTTTTTTGGGGGGGGGGGGGGAGTTTTATGAAAAAGGTTTTAATACTAAAAAGACAACTAAATTAGTTACGAACTAAGAAAGCAATTAAAGAGATTAATTTAGAACTATATGAAGAAAAACAGTAGCACCTATCATGGTATAGTGAATCCCCAAGTGGATGATTTAAATAGGCCAAAGGTTTGGTTGTTTTGGTTATTGTAGGAATTTAAGTCTAGGACACCCTAACATGTAGTGATTATGGTCTTGAACTAGGTCTTGGTCCTCCTAGTTCCAATACTTAGGTCGTTTGTCAGACGATCTAGTACCGGTAATCCGATCCTACTTCTATTGTATGGTTTTCTACCTCCAGGTCACTCTCGGTCCAAGTAACCACTTAACACAACTCTCTTGGTCAAAGGGTAGGTTAAGGTAGGTTGATTATCCTATCGGAGTCTATCTACTTTGGTCAAACAGATACACCCAACCAATGAGTTCAAATAACCAAACAATAATAATCAGAACGGAACCATAACACACATTCAATCAACCAAAAACAAACCAATAAACATTAATTATAAAATCATCATCCACAATGGTTCATCGACCACAATAAGTACCACTATTAAGAGACTACTCACTAATCATAATGAAAACAGAAAACATGATAGTAGACATGATACCGACAATACAACGACGGATGATCTAAGATCGAACCCCGCAACGTATCGGCACCACTAAGACTTTCACTCCCTGCTCTCTCGTTCCTCTCGTCTCTGCTTCGTATCCCCGTATCTATGCGTATCGTATGCGCTTTTCCGAACTGAAGGAGGAGGCTGGTATTTAAAAGAAAACGTCCAGGGACCATTTGGCGATCGCCAGATTGCTAGTTTCGCGGCGCCAAGCACTTAGGTCAAACCCTGGTCTTCATCTTTGTCGAACTTGGCGGCGCCAGATTTTGAACTTCGCGGACGCCAGATGGCTAATGGATTGATGTTGCACATTTTTCACGTTTTCTCGCCTTTTTTCGTACTTTTCCGTTCCACGGCCTCCAAATCCTACATAAGCAATAATAAGCTCATTTGGTGAGTGAAATGATCATAAACGGGTAAGAAATGGGGTAAAGTCATACAATTAAGCTTAACCAAAACATGTATAATTTTGGTGTTATCAGACACCGTTCCATTATAAAACTTGGAATGTTTGTTTCTTCTATCCCTGACCCTGCCTCCTCCCACTGCTATTCCTCCTTTTTTACTAATACTGAAGGAACCTATAAGAGTTCAAACAAGTCAGATAAGGGTAAATCTACAACTAACAATCCTTGAAAGACCAAAAATCATAAGTCGAATAACTTGTCTAAATTTTCAGCAAGTAGATCAATAGTCTCAGGGACGAAAAATGTTTCTCAAAATTCTATGCCTAGATTGAAGGTTATTCTCATTACTAAAAAGAACAATATTCAATGTTCGAAAAAGCTCGCCGCAACGGCCGCCATGGCGCGCCGTGGCTTAAGGCTTGTGTCTTACGCCACGTTATGCCTGAGGCACGCCATGGGGTAATGCGCGGTTTTTGTAACATAATATTTTGATGTAACTTATCTTTCTAATGTCTTATTTGTTAGTTTATGATATATAACTTGCTTTAAATTGTTTATTATAATTTATTCATTGAATAATAGTAGGAAAACGCATGTTAATATGTATAATATTATATATGATATAGAGATTTGCCGCCATAAGTCACGCCTTGAAAAACGCTGCGACCTCGCCGTGGCTTCCAAGGCTTGAGGCTTGGCTTTGCCGCCACGCCACACCTCGCGCTATTTGGAACCTTGACAATATTTCTATTCCTCGTATCTCTAACGCTAAAGGAATTCTTGGTCTAGGGCCCTCGTACTTAAAGCTAAAAAGCTCTAAAATCCCTATTGGACACTTTACGTTTCGTAAACGTTATCAATGTGGATTTACTGACCATATAGTGAGTAAGTGTCCTCAAGCCAACCAAGCTGAAAAATTGGCCAAGGTTAAAATAACTCCTAAAGTAGATAAATCAGTTAAAGGAAAGAAGGTTGTCAAAACTGACTCATCAGTGAAGATAATGACAAGCAAAGTTGAAACCTTAGTAAAGGCTATCACTAACTCCTCTTTACCTACTAACTATACTGGACCTATTTCAAAACGAGTACCAAAGAAAACTTAAACTTGTGTTGTTTTTTCTCAAGACAAGGGCATCTGGAATCTTGATAGCGGATGTTCAAGGCACATAACAGGAACAAAATTTTTGCTCACTGACTACCATGACGAAAAGGTCCCCTTAGTAACTTTTAACGGAAATGGTAAAGGCCAAACTCTTGGATTTGGTATTTTAGCAATGGAGTATCTACTTTTAGAAGAGTTTCTTATGTTGAAGTACTAAAACACAACCTCCTAAGTATCAGTTAGCTATGTGATAAAGATCAAAGAGAAACCTTCACCAAAAAGAAATAGAAAGTGAAGAACAAGGATAATTAGGTTATTTTAATAACTGTTACCTGATGGTCGACTGAGCAGATGATTTATGTTGATTCTTATGAGGTATGCGTATCTATCTATACTTTATTTCTACAAACATACATTAGTTACTTGATACTAATTTTGTATATTGAAATGAAGATACAACATATATAGGAGGAGACTATAAAGAGAAGAGAAGCAAGTTGTGTAGCAGTGGATTATGTTGTGAACAAAATTAGATAACTTACACACATTTGTAATGACAAATGGTATGTTTTTGATATACATGGTCTAGATATCTATTTATTTAACTAATTAAGTACTTGTACAATAGGATTCGTACTTTAGAATTTATTTTTTTAAAAAAAAGTGACATATATCATCTTCGATGGATCACGATTCTATACTCCCTTGAAAATCCGTCGAAGATGGTCAATTACCCAAATTCCATCGAAAATGCCTTGAAAACCTATAAAAATCTGTATTCAACGAAAATTGTTCGAAAACTCTATCCCTCCAACATGCCTTGAAAAATTAGACCATCAAACATCTTTCAAAATTTATGTATACGTTGAAAATCCATCGAAAACACGAACAAATAATACACCAACGTGGATAAAAAACCCCTTGGAGTTTTCATTTAATCTTGGTAGAAAATTTTCATCAAAAATCTATTGAATATTGATTTTGTTTTCCAACCAAATTGCCATTGTCGATAAAAGTTCCGAAAATCGATTGAAAACACATTTTTTAACGGATATTTGACATAAATTTTCGTAAAAGAAAACCATTATTTTGTAATTATAATAAGGATATGATTTTGACTACTTTCACGTTATTACATTTTTGCCTCGATGCATAGTTGCATGGGAACATACAAAAATGGATATTCAAATGGTGGTACATTCCATCCAACTCGTGACGAAAGTTACATCAGTATACCTTTTCACTCCACAACCAGCATCATCATGAAATCAATTATTGAAATAAAGGTCAAGGCACTTAGATGGTAGGTGACACTAGGTGTTAGGGGCCCTTGGAAGTTAAAAAGAAATTTGCTTTGGCTTTCAGTCACATACTAAACTCTCCTTTTGTTTTGCTTTCTTCATTGTAGGGTTTTACGTTTTGCCCTACTTTTCCAGTTTCCACTTCCATCTAGACTTTTTACAATTTATGTCGATAAGTAAATGTAATGGTTTTTGACGTAATATTATTTTCTAAACATCCGTAAATAATAAGCAAAAGGTAAAACTTAAATTTTGATTATATATATAATTAATATATCCTTGTGGATGACTTTAAATGAAAACTCACTTTCAATGGTGCACATAAATACTGTCTTGACCATTAATTCAGACTTAGAAAACTAACCTAGGATTAAAACATAAAATAATTAATTCAGAATTGATTGGGAGTAAAAAGGTAAATTACATTTTTGGTCCTTGTGCTTTACATTTTATTGCATTGTTGATCTGTATTTTAAAATAATTATGAAAAAGGTCCCTATGGTTTACACTATATGGCATTGTTGGTCCCAAGGGTTTACACTATATTACACTATTGGTCCCTATGGTTTACACTATATTGTACTATTGGTCCTTAACCCTATTGGCAAAATAGGGACCAACAGTACAGTATAGTGTAAACCATAGGGAACTTTTTCACAATTATTTCAAAATAGGAACCACCAATGTAATAAAGTGTAAACTACAGGGACCAAATATGTAATTTACCCGAGTATAAATGAAACTTTGAATACAAGTGTATTTTCTTTGACTTTTTATTTTCTTTTTTAATTATAAAATATTTACTTATTTTTTAAACTAAATTATCTTCAAAATCGCTAATACTTTAATTAAACAAAGTATATAAAAAAAATAAGCAGTTCATTGTAGTCGATTTGACATCCATCTTTATAATTTTTTACCGCTTTTTAAGTGAATATGTATATCTCTTTAATATTCATCATGAATAAATGCATGTTCATAAATATTCAGACGTTAGTGATTCACATTTTCCCGATCCCAGCTTTCCGATTCTATCACTTGTTAGTTGTTTTATATGTTCAAAGTTCATCAAACTAATTATCTAGAGAAAAAATATATAAGTTATGGTATAAAATGTTTTTCATTTTAACCGAAATAGTAAAAGAATAACCATAATGTAAAACATCGATGTCGTTAGTTATTTTTTCATACAGATATATGCTTTAACACTCCAATTTTCCAATTAAGGAAAAACATACAAGATTGATGCCCCATACCGTCTCTTCCTAATATTTTATGGACTCTGGATGTATCTAAAATCATGGGTCTTTGATATGTATGAAAACGAAATTCAATAAATATTTTTTATTAATAAAAAATTGAATTCAAGAAATGTTAAAAATTGAATTCAAGAAATGTTAAAAATTGATGGAGGAAAGAGATCTTATTCTTCTTTGTTATAGAGAAGAAAGAATTTAAGATGTATGTACTCATCAACTAATTACCAACTAAATTTGTGTACTCTTTAAAATTTCAAAATTTTCCTAGTTCATAACAACAAATGTGTGTTATTTTGATACAAAAAGAGAACTTACGTAGAGAAAGTAATCAACAGAGTTAAAAAGAGATCAATTGTAGAGACGATTATCAAGTTTTTTAAGACAATTAGACAAACCAGGATCAATAAGGATGTAGAAATAAAGAAGCTAGATTCTTTAAAACCCCATAAAAATGAATAATGAATGAGACCTAAAATTTCTAGTTCAAAGATTTGTTGCTAAAGCACTTACAAAAATCATGTTGCTTGTAGTAGAACCCTTAAAGAAGATGAATAAATCAAAAAACTAATAACAATAAATGAATTTCTTTTTTCTGATATCTTACTCTAATTAAGTAAGATGTTTGGATTATAAATTTATATAACATGATATATACATATATAGAGGAAGGTTCAAACGGAGAATGACATCAATTTAAAAGAATACGAGAATGAATCTCAACCAATCATCTCAGCCCAATCATATGTGAGAATGACTTTTGTGTACAAAATCATATATGATTAACAAAGGAAAAGTTCAGGTACAAAAAACATGTACAAAATCATATATGATTCATATAGTAAATCATATAGAAAATCACATGTGATTAACAACGTGCGCGACTTGCGCGACTTGCCCCGCGACCAGAGGTCGCGCGTGTCCTTTTTTGTGTGTACAAAATCATATATGATTAACAAAGGAAAAATTCAGGTATGTACAAAATCATATATGATTCATATAGAAAATCACATGTGATTAACAACGTGCGCGACTTACCCCGCGAACTAAGGTCGCGCGTGCACTTTTTTTCCATCAAAACTCGAATTGAATGGCTGAGATTGCTTCTCGTATTCTCTTAAAAAGATGTCATTCTCGTTTGAACCTCTTTCTATATATATATATATATATATATATATATGAGACATTAATACATTTAGTAAAGAAAACATATTGATAAATCATAAAACCTTGAAATACGTCATAACAGATAATCTCACTAGATAATTAGTAAAATAATAGTATAATATTATTTGTAGAAGAAAAACATATAGCAATAAGCAAAAAAGCAATTACACAAACAACATAAGCAAATAACAATAGTTGATAAAAACATCAATTGATAAAATATCCAACAAAAACATATCGCAATTGATAGAGCAAATACACACTAAAAAAATGTGACACCAAAATAGCACAAGTATATTGTTGTCCACTTCAGTAAGATTCAAAGATAAAGCGGAAAAAATTGGATGAAAAAGATGGTGTATTATTGAGAAAGCTTTCAAAGGATTACACACACCTACACACATTGATTTCACTTACACGACTCTCATGAGAAATGATTCCACTTTCTTCCCAAACCTTAAACCTTTATATATAGGGCCTATTTACACCAACCTCAAGCTCAAGCCCATTAGCTACAATTACTAGCTAATTACAAATCAATCTATCCCATAACTTTCTTTATAAAACTATCTCTAATTACGACAATTTGGTCCTAACATATACACTACTATTGCATTCATTTTTTTCAAGTAATATAGTAGTAAGGATCACAAATCGTATCCACAATGATTGAACTTAAACTACTATTGCATTAATGTTTTATAAATTTGGTTGGTTATTGAGAGAATATTAGTGGTTTGATTAACAAATAATAGAAAATGGGTATGGGTCTAAGTTCCCCCGAGAGTATTTTAATAACTTAAATGGATAATGTTGGTCCCAAACAATCAAACAATAAGAGGATTAAGAGAAGAAATCAAGAACATGAAACGAAAAGTTCTTGTTTATTGATGAGAGCTCTCAAAGACACCTACAAGAACACACACTTCACTTAATTGACTCTCATTGAAAATGGTTTCTCACTTATCTTCCCAAACCCTAACCCTTTATATAGGGTCCATTTACATCAAGCCCAGGCCCAAGCCCATTAGCTATAATTCATAGCTAATTACAATTTAATTCTTCTCAAAACTTACTTTATAAAACTTTCTCTAATTAGGACAATTTGGTCCTAACAATCTCCCGCTAAAGTTTTATAAAGGAAGCATCTCTGATCTTCTCCCCCTTTCTTTCTCAGAAAACTTTAGTGGCGTTCAACTACATTTTGATCTCCAAGCTCCCCCTATTGAGCAATGTCCCACATCAAATACAAAGTGAACTTGTAATGTGCTTATAAGGATCCTGAGCTACTTCACTCATAGCCAATTGGTTTTGAGTTGGAACCCCACAAACTTACATTGTATCAGAGCAAAGTTCACCCGTGGTTGGTCAAAAAGCCGCACGGACTCCACGTAACCCAAAGTATCCACGTGTTAGGCTGAAAGAACACCACACGTGAGGGGGCGTGTTGAGCAATTTCCCACATCGGATACAAAGTGAACTTGTAATGTGCTTATAAGGGTCCTGGACTACTTCACTCATAGCCAATTGGTTTTGAGTTGGAACCCCACAAACTTACATGGTATCAGAGCAAAGTTCACCCGTGGTTGGTCAAAAAGCCGCACGGACTCTACGAAACCCAAAGTATCCACGTGTTAGGCTGGAAGAATGCCACACGTGAGGGGGCGTGTTGAGCAATGTCCCACATCGGATACAAAGTGAACTTGTAATGTGCTTATAAGGGTCATGGGCTACTTCACTCATAGCCAATTGGTTTTGAGTTGGAACCCCACAAACTTACACCCCCTCGATTGTAGCTCTTTGTCTTCAGTTTCAACTGAAATATCAGATCCGATGTACAATAACCACGACTGATTGCATAAACTACAACCCAACCTGTAAATAACTCGACGTGTCTGATAATCGCAGAATACAACAGCTTGCACCAGAGCATGTTGATTCATCCAACTATGTAGATCACATAGAAAAAACAACAGGATAGATGCATGTGTGAGTTACAGTGCAGATCAGCAAGAAAAATAAAGGATCTGTCTTTGGCCGCATGTTGAGTAGGAATTCAGCATAAGAGCTTTAACTCTGATAAGCTCACAACTGGGAAACACTAAATCTTGGATCACCGAAACACCATATGAAATGAAAATTTGTGAGTAGATACTAAACGAGTTACTCATCTTTGATCTCTCTTCAGCTCAGAAAATAGTCGATTTCCTGAAATCTTCCAAAATGTCAAGCAATCAGATCCATATCTAGTCTTCTTAGTCAGATGGATGACGACCGTCACTCAAAACTCTAGATCACAAATGAATCTCCATGACAGTGAAATGGTTAGGAATTGAGCACATAACAATGGTACCATTCACCGAAGCTGACATCCAAAGGAAAAATTCGACTCCACTCCTAAGAGGAATAATTCGATCGAAGAAAAACTCTAGAATAATGGTTGCAGAGTGTCAGGCTTTTGAGTAATCTAACCAAATGCAGAATCCGATCACCGTTGTTCTGAAATCGTTACAAATCTGACATGTCTTCAAAGAATCTGGAACAGTTGGGGATATAAGAGAAATTCAATTTTCATGGTTGAAAACTGAATTGGGCTAAAAACGGGCTGAAGAGATCTTTACGAACCAATTGGGAAAGAAAGGTGGCTATTTAAGCGCATGGATTTTGAAACATCAAATATATCTGAGTCTGCGAGGATCTGGAGCACAACTGAAAGTGATCAATCATTTGGGCCAAATTAATCTTCAAAGCCCAATAAGAAAGCGAGGCCCAAAACAAATAAAACTTGAAAGCTCGATTGATCGTATAATCTTGAAAACTTGAAAGCACGTCTGAAGATAATCCATGATAAAATTCCAGGGATCAAATTTTTCACTTTGTCAAACTTAATCTTGATAGAAAACTGTTGGGACCAGATGCGACAGAAGCTTCAAACTTGTCATTGTATAATCCAGGGCCTGGCAGTGTCAACTGTAATATCCCAATTCTTAAAACATTCATTTTCAAGCAAGTAACCAAGTTCATACAAAAGCGGAAGCTTGTCCAAAACCAACATTAAAACCATTTATAATTCACAAGTTTTAAGAAAATATAAGTTAAAAGCTTGAAATCGTGAACGTAGTTTAAACAACTTAAATCCATATGTTTACATCACAACCAAGGAAAAACACTCATCCCTTCATAAACATCATCTTCTAACTTCATGCTTAGACTGAACTGCTGCAACCTCGGAGTCTCATTCGGAAACTTTCTCTTTTCCCTTCCGGGACGTACCTGACACTAAAAAGGATAAACAACAACGGGGTAAGTATAAAGCTTAGTGAGCACACACACTTAACCACTTACCATCATACATACATAATCACATCTCAGCGCAACAATATACATGCAAGTCTCCAACCTTCTTTACGGCTCAATGCCATCAAGAAGGACAAACGACACTGGTACCAGGCCTCTCCAAATTCCCTAGGGGTATCACTACCACCATAGGTACTCTCCCAAGTCCCCGAAGGAACACATCTCATAATAATTCCCTAGGGGTATTACTACCACCATAGGTACTCTGCCATGTCCCCGAAGGGACGCATACACATAATCACACGTGCAAAACATAACCATGCACACATAACAATAAGAGTTAAGTGAGGTACTCACCTGTCAGAATGCTAGCCAAATAATCGCTCGATCAGAACAAACTATCAATTCGGTCACCTATAACATACATACATGCAAACATCCATATTAATCCCTTCTATTCACTTTAGAAGGACTCCATAGTCACCCTATAACAATACCCTACCACTTAGACCCTTGAAACCAGTTTAAAACATTTAAAAACTTATCCAGGAGTCCCGCGCATCTGGCGGCGCATCTCCATCTGCGCAGGCCTCCGCGCGGACCATCAACACAGACCGCTCCAGAAGGTTCGCGCATCTGATGGCGCGTCTCCAGGCGCGCGGCCATCTGCGCCGACGCATCTGCAAGAAATCCCCAAGACGATTCTCGAACCAAAAACCCCAAATTCGACCCTTTCCATTCTATAACTCCAAAATCAGTAGTTTGGAGTCACTTTGGTGTTTATAATCGAATCCATACCATATATCAATAATGATTACAATAACAATTCATAACATATCATCCAATTGGTGATCCATTGATCATCAATTCCCATCCAAACCCTAACTCAACTATAGACTCCAATTAACACCAACATTTAAACTACAATTAGGTAAAGCATTCATACCTTAACACGAAAACACGAACGATTTGCTCGATTGCTCGATGCTAGACCTCCAATTGAACCCTTGACTCCTCTTCTCCAAAATCGCCCTCTCTCCCTAAACGTACGTTTCTCTGGAAACTGCCACTGAAATAATTAAAGGTTTCTAACCTTTTTATCTGACCACTCTTCCCTTACACTTTCACAAATGACATCTGGGCCCCTCAACTCCTAAAACATAACAATCAAGGTTCAACCTTAACTCATAACTCTGTTTTAACTTAACTTTGAAAACGGGGTGTTACATCAACTATCCAAACTTGGCCCATTGAAGTGTCAATATCTTTAAAAATTCAGGGACTGGTAGTGTCACATTGTCAAACTTTTAAAAATTTAAAATGTCACACAATTCAAACTGCAAGGAACAAGTTGTAAAATCTCCAAAGTTGAATCAATTTTTTGAACGTGTGCTGCACGTGACTCGGATTTCATTATCACATTTCGGTTTTGAGTTTCCAAAGGTCAAACTCCGACCCCAAATTCCGATTGCAACAACGTTGGATTATTTTCCATTTAATTAAGAAATTGAACTTGGAGAAATAATCCATATTTTGAACTTCAAAATTAATTTTAAAGTCCGCTTCTTAAATCCCAGTCATAAATTAACTCAAAGTCCGACTTGAATTCATTATCAAAGTGTAAATTCCACTTCTTGTCGGGAAACCAAACCCAATTCCTGAGTCGGGAAAAACTCTAAGGTTGGGTAACAAAAAAAAAATCTGATCTGAAAAGTTGAAAGACAACTTTTTAAACCCAAAATCCTTTCCAGCTCCAAAAGAAAATTTAGCAAAAGTTGGTTACACCCAATTGTTACATTTTAGGCTCTTGCGGATGACTTACACCCTCATCCAAAGGGGGTTTTAGCTACTACTCATAATTAAAAACAAAATAAAAGTAAAGTAGAAGTGAAACATAGATTGCATTCGAATTAAAAAAAGCGACCATGGGGACAATAAAATTTCTAAGTGCATAAATTTGAACTAGCTAACTAAGAACATAAATACAAAATACTTTGGCTAAAATTTAAAGTGACTAATTTGTTGAATTGTGAGACTATAGATATGTAGAATGAATCTTCAACGCAATGCCATGCCCCTCTTTATATAGTAGAAAAGGTGAAAATGACTTCTCACCATTTGCCTTCTTCCATCTTTAGTTCATGAATAATTGCAATATTGACTTTATCCGTGAACTGGAATATCTTTCATAAATGTAGAAATAAAATCTCAAAGAAAGATTTCCAGCAACACCCTGCCACCTTGGTGACCTTGCCATAATGACTTTCAACGCCAACGATTTAGACCATAGTAGTGTTAGAAGGCTCAAATAGGCATTTGGAAGGGTAAAACGAGCGAAAATGGTTTCAAAATGATGACAAATAATACTAAGAAATGAGTGTTATCAGCAATAGCAAGAAAATGAACTTAATGTTGTTTATTGAATTATTGAAGCACTGAAAGAATCAAACTGATAGAGATAGCAATACCCAATAACACTAAATCTTCAAAAATTAGTAACAACACATAACGAATGGTCAATTAACTTTTTCCAATTTTCTTCTCCAATGTAATTAGTTAATATATTTTGGACCACTATTGTCTACTAAATAACTTTTTTTCCCTCTAATCATATGTTATATTTTTTTAGTTTCTTTAATGTATTGATTTTTTAAGATTACCATTATCTATTCCTTGCGACTAACTGGTTATTAAGAGCCCGGGTTTCACATAGGTTATAAACTGTGATAGATTTTATCATTTATATGAATATAAAATTTGTACGTATGTTGTCATAAGAAAGGTTAGTATAGCGGACTTCATGCATTGTCTTGGGTATTTAACTATATGCTTACAACAAAAAAGAGTTACATGGTGCAGCTGATGTCTATTTCATGTGTCTGTTAGCATGCAGATAATGTACGTATTTATTATTAGTTTAGTGAAACTATTTGATTATTTTTTTTGTTTTAAGTTATAGTAGTTATAATTAACCAATAAAATAAAATGTATTAATAAAATAAATAATAAAATAATAAAGTAACAAAATGTGAATTATGTAATTTAAGAATAAAAAGTAAAAAGATGGTCTACTATAAAGACCAAATATGTAATTTAATCAAATATTTTTTGGATGAATTAACCACTTAATTTGACAAAGTTAGATGACGGGATGAAAATGGAATGAAAATAAAAACCAAAACCATAGGGATCAAAAAAAAGGTTTTTGAAAATCAAGGACGAAAAACATTATAAATATTAAACCACAAAGATTAAAATCGTATTTTGTTAAAATCATTGTTCATCATCTCAGTGATCTTCCCCTTATAAATGTTAAATATTTAAATGTGATCCACATTTATTCGAGGGATACACATTCGCATTTAGTTGTTCAAGTATTTTTATTGACATTTTAAACTCTTATAAAGTAGTCAAACGCAAGTTGATTAAAACACTTATAGTCATATAAAGCAAAAAATAAAATTGTATCATTTATGTATAAAGTAAGTTAATTCAACTATTTTACCTAGCTAGTAGACACAAAAATAGTTAATTAATCCAAAAATTCGAAACTTCTTCGTAACTGGTACTTTAAATGTTGAATGGAAACATACATACATTCTAATGCTTTTTTTTTTTTACTTTTTGATTGTTAGGCAAGTCGTTTATGGTATTTAATATTTATTAAAAAAAAAAAAAAAACTTTCATCTTTAAATACAAATAAAAAGTTGTTTACGTACATGATTTAATGAAAGTCATATTACCAATATTTTAATAATATTAAAAAGATGTAGATCTATGATCCGCACCACACAGGATAAATGAGCATGTACTAGAAACAACGTAGAGGTCTTTTCTTTGTATTTAGCGTGTAAATTTTCATTTTTTTCTATTGTCATGTATCTAAATGTTTATAAAAGCATTTTCATCCACCACCCACCTGATTCGACATCTCACTATCATTTAATAATATGGTACATAACATTTTATACAGAAACTCGATCACCCAATGTCAATGGGTCCCTAGTGTTTTTGTTCACAAGTTCTCGAAAGAAGTACGATGGCTACCATTCAGCAAAAACATCTATGTCACACTTGCTGCCTCAAAGAATGAAATAATGTGTGAATGGACTATATGGTTTGGTTGATTTGCAAGAACATTCATGAATTTGAAAGCTATTAGTCATGGAATATAAACCAGACACCAATGCCCAGTTGAAAGTGGCACAGCTAGGAAACAAATATGTGGTTTAAATTCGTTGTAGAATGAATAACCAAAATAAATTATGAGTAAGACAAGAGTACTTTTTTTTTTGAATTCTCATGGGAGAGTTTGTCTTTCTTACCCAAAATGACTAAATTTAGCCATTAGATCATTAGATGCATAATGGGGTCATTTTGTTGGCACTCGGGCGTCAAGATTATGACAATTTAGTTCACATAATAATAATTTTTTATTTTATTTTTATTAGTGAATTTTATTGATAGTCCCTATGGTTTGCTTAAAATTTGGATTTGATCTTTAATACAACCTATCTACATCAGTGGTCCCTAACATTTCATTTCTATAACACTCAGCTTCTTCCATTTAGCACCGTTTCTTTGATTATCGTTAAGTAACATAATCTGATAGAACATTAAGGGAAAATATGTCTTTTTTTTCCAACTTCTATCCACCGTTTTTTTCGTCCTCACAGGATGAACTCTTATAAATTTTTACATAAATATCAAAAACCCATTTCTATTGTTGTTTCCCAACTTTAACAATTGAACATAAGTAGCAATCAAACTAATAATGTCAACTGGAGGGACTGTGAGCGTTATGAAAATGAAAAGTTAGGGATAATTGGTGTAGATAATGGATTTTAGGGACCAAATCAAAAATCTAAGCAAACCACATGGGCCATCGGCGTAATGCACTCTATTTTTAATTTGAAACTTTTTGTAATACTTTCATTGTAATTACTTGTTCAAAAAGCGATTGCTACTCATGTTCAATTGTTAAAACCTTTTGGAGAACTTAAATCAAACAATTACATGGGGATGTGAACTTTATGGTTTCTTACTTTTCGAAGTAAATTAGTTCCAAAATCACCACTGTACAGAAGAGGTAATCGGTCCCTAATCACCAGTATTGAAAATATTTTCTTTTATTATTATTAAATTTAGGTTTTTATGTATATAACAGTGGAATAAGATTTCATATATTCTTAGCCGGGTTGTTTAGCAATCCGGTAAATTGGCCACGCTAAAATCTTATTTGGTTGTTGTTTAGCAACCAAATTGAATGTTTTATATCTTTTAAAGCATTTAAAAATTTCACTATGTTAATTTTGGTTTAAAATTTTATCTATCTCTTCCTGTACTACTCTACATCTTGCACACTCTTCCTCTCTTTGTCCCGAATCAAAGAAACAAAAGTCTAACCCAGAAAAACATTGGATTAGGATTCTTAAGCCATGGAGTCCAGTTACAAGGCAAAAGAAATGGATGAACTTGAACTATGCTTGAGTTGAGCCAAAGATGTAGGTTTTCCACAAAGTGTATCACCGTTGAAGCAGAGGAATGGGGATATGGTAAATAGTGTCCAAGGGGATATTCTCAAAAATTAAAATAACAATCTAGCCTACACTCTTCCAATGGGTGCCGACTCCATAAAGATTGTACAAGATGATGGTATAGAGAATAAGAATTTATTCAAACTTGCAAAATGAATGATTAACAAAAGCTAGATATAAATATATACTGCAACGAAAAGACAATCACATAGTAATGAACTAGTTAACAATAATCCTATCCAATACTAGTTCTTTCCTTTATTGTGTATCACAATCTAAAATAATAGATTCACACTATCACATAATTTTTATGCCAAACATGATCCACTAAAATTCTCTTGGAACGTCTTGGATGTTCACTGACACTAGCTACATAGTCTTTTGGATTGGATCGGTTCTTGTAACATATATATGTTTATGCAACAAATCAGGTTAAACATAAAATTAAGGGGGCGAGGAACTAGAAAATGTGCAACATGTATTCATTTTAGTAAACAAAATGATGAGGACCATGGCTCTTAAATGAATAAGTCTTAGTCATATTTCTCTTCTTATTTGTAACATATGTTTCTTTACAATCAATCTATGTTTTATTTTTCTTTCATAAATTTATATAGGTGCCTTCTGTTAGGCTTAATAAAATCTAATAATTCATTTAGTTCCTAACGATTAGCAAATGCGAAAGGTGTGTGAATAGTTGAAGAAGCTGAAATTTCTAGATGGCTATGCTTCTAATGTAGGCCATAAATAAACGTTGAAGATGGTAGTTTATATGGCTTCACAAGTCATCATTATCACGTGTTAATGCAATGTCTGCTCCTTATTTCCATTAAAGGGACGATACCGAGTTCTATCTAAAATGTTATCACTGTGTTGTAATAATATTTTGTGCAATATGCTTGAAAGTATTACATGTTAACGACTTGCTTCAGTTGTAGATAAGTATAGTTGAAACTATTTTCATGTTGGAGATAGTATTTCCACTAGGATTCTTAGATTTCATGGAACATCTTGTTGTGCATATTGTCCTTGAGGCACTATTTGGGGGGGTTCAACTCAATACTGATGGACATATCTTCATGACAAACGTCTAGGGTCCTTGAAAAGGACAGTAAGAAATAAAGCAATGGTAGAAGAACAGTTCAGTACACTTTGTTTTGTGCAATATGTTTGAAAGAATTACAAGTTAACGACTTGCTTCAATGGTAGAGAAGTACAGTTGAATACATATGGTGTATATTTATGACAAACGTTTCCGGTCCTTGAAAAGGACAATAAGAAATAGAGAAATGGTAGAAGGGTCGATTATTGAGGCATATTTGGTTAATGAACTATCAACCTACTACTTATTGTATTTAAACCAACAATAGAAACGCAACTTAAAACTATAAGACTCCGAATTTTTTCCCGAATGAGAGTCTTTCAACCAATGGTTAAGCATGTTTTAAACCCTGTATCGTCCATTATATGATAAGCCGGGAGAACATTGTCACCTAGAAGATGCAAATATAAATGAGGCTCACAAATACATCTTGCTTCATTGTGAAGCAGTTTTTTTCCTTTCGTAACCATGTTCAATGATTATATTAGACTTTCAAAGCAATATATTGACCAGTGGAGGCTTGACAAACAAAAAGTTAAATACTTTGCTAGCTGGTTTGATATTTGTCTAACTGTATACATATGAACTTTTATCATCATTATGTATATGTACTTAGTATAATATTAGATATGACATGATTATCCGTCATATACGTTATTTGAAAGTTTTGGCACAAAGAACGATACTTTAGGCTTCGGGAGACACCTAGGTTTTTTAGGGCTAAAACTTCCAAAGGCTAACTCAATGTAGGAACCCCTAACATAATATTGGAGTATGTGTGAGAGGCTCTTGTTACCTAGTGTATAAGTGTGGATGCTATGGAATGTTGAATGTACTTCTAGATATAACATATCTTGGGTATGGACAAGGTTGGTGTATTTTTCTAATATTTAAACGCACATGTTTGATACACTTAATGTTGTTTGAGTTAACTTAAAGCATAATCTTGTGAATGCCAAATATAGATCAAGAGGGGTCTATGAGTTGGCATAGAGTATAACCTAAGTACTTATGGATAAAAACATAGACATGGAATAGTTTTTCCAAGAAAATGATGGACTTGCACCCACAAGGGGAAATTAAGATGTGGATGAACCTCTATGTCTTCTCATAGAGGAAGATGACAACGAAGTTGCCAATGATGGCCGCTACAATTGGCAAGTTAACAAGAGTTGTGACGTAGAAGAAGATGTCTAAGACTCTGAGAGTGACTATGACGACGAAGAACCAGACTTGTCTAATCATTCCTCAAGTGGTTAAATATTAACTCAATTTTAGTCTTAGTAAACCTTGTCAATTTTTTCCGCATTTACTTACTTATTTGTCACATTCATGAATCTTTCTATAAAATGTTTGTGTTTGGCATATGGTATTGTGAGAAATCTAATATTGTGTTGTATACTTGAATTACTATTATATGTTTTCTGATGTTTCTTTTTAGACAAATCAACAATGTCATGTACCATTCTTCTAGATAAGGTTGGGGGCAGTACTCCTTTTAGCCGACCTACAGGAGGTGCCTCTGCTAGTGGTTCGGCATAACTAGACGAGCTAGAGTCTAGGAATGCCCACCATGGCAGCGATGCTCTAGAACAACTCCAGGCGCATAGGACACAACCTACCTCGTGACAACGAGTAAATATCTATCTAGTAGCTATTCATCAAATTAGAGTTCTTTGTATCAACACTAATTCAATTTATTATATAAATGGTGTGAGTGTCGGTCTAACGGGACACCAAGATTAAATAGTCAATTATTGTGGAGCTATGGGGCTCTTTGTCCCAGATTCCTACCGACATGAGGCGTTGGATGTGGGTGTGCTTCTAGGTTTGTTGTGTTTATTTATTATGTTATATCTTTGTTAGTTTTTTAAAACTTAAAAACATACCATCTTTACATACATGGATTCTACATATGGGTGCAACTTTATGGTAGAGATATGGTAAAAAAAAAAGTGTTCCAAAACACATAATGACACTTTAAGCTCCATCAAGACTAGAGCAACCACTTTATCCAACCAAAATGGTTTTCCCTATTTCGAGAACGACCCTAACCAAGATATGACTTTTTTGAGGAACTCTCCCTGATTGGATCTCTCCAAGGATCTGGACCACAATAATCGATCATTAATTGGAACAACCAACATTAGAACAATTCTTTCGTATGGACGAGTGCAAACCAATTGATATAGATGACAAGGTAGCTAAACAGACCGATGGATCGATCATGTTTGTATGGCATGGTGCTTGCTTGGTAGGAGCATAATATGTTATAATAAACCTATTACTTAGTAGCCTGGTTTTTGTTATGTTATAAAGCACATGTTTGTATTGTTTCACTTTTGTAGACGTAGGTAAGAAAAATGCGTGCCACCAAACATATCGGACCTCATAATCATATCCATAAAAAGAGGTGGAGTTAAGCTACCTCCTTTTCTGATACAAGGGAGTACAGAACTTCAAAGTGTAGCATTGGGATTGTTTAGGTTATGTAAATGGAGCATCCCATTTACAACTGTTTTTCTTTTGAAATTGACGTAGAATTTTGTAAACCATATGGTGACTATTCGACTAATCTCACCCAAAAGTATGATGATGATGCCTCCAAGTATCCCCTAGTTGAAAGGTCGTCTATTTAGGTTTGGCTACAACTAATATCTCAATTGGGTCTTGGCCAAGACGCACATACAAGGTGGTGCATCTTCTTCTTCTTCCCACGTGTTTACCTCTTTTCCTTTAATGATGTTATTTTTTCTTTTATAGTGGATAATAAATATTGATGATGTTTACCTATTTCATTTATCTAACGTCTTCTCTTATTTATAGGAAATTGACGCTTTAAGGTCCTAAGTTCAGTATTTGATGGAGCGAGGCGAGAGCCGATGGAAGGAAGAAGAGAGACAACATAATCAATATGAAGAGATGGTTGTATTGGTCAAGCAGTTCAATCAAGCTCAACAGTTTCGTCGCAACCACAATTGTTGCTAGAGTTCTAATCAAATATTCTGTTCCTTTTGTAACAAGTTGGAACATTTTATTTTAGTGTAAATTACATATTTGATCCCTGTGGTTTACACTTTATTGCACTATTGATTCATATTTTAAAATAATTATGAAAAAGGTTCTTATGGTTTACACTATATTGCACTGTTGGTCCCTATGGTTATAGTATATTGCATTGTTGGCCCTTATTTTGCCAATAGGATTAGGGACCAATAGTGCAATATAGTGTAAACAACATGGACCAACAATGCAATATAGTGTAAACAACAAAGACCAATAGTGCAATATAATGTAAATCACATGGACCTTTTTCATAATTATTTCAAATTAGGAGCTAACAATACAATAAAATGTAATCACATGGACCAAATAAGTAATTTACTCTATTTTTTATTTGGAGCAATTGTGTCCTCCTTTCGGCCTAGACTTGGTAGCATTTTATGTTTTTAGGAGTTTTTTCTTCAATACACGGTTTATAGGTTTTTAAATTAATTAAAGGGAAAAGTCCAAAAAAACCCAACAAACTATTCAATTTTGAATGGTTAAGTCCCTAAACAATTTTTTTGAACAAAAAAGCCATTAAACTTTCTCATTTTGAATGATTAAGTCCCTAAACTATTATTTTGAATGAAAAAACCATTAAACTTTTTCGTTTTAATTGATTAAGTCCTCGAACAATTTCTTTTTGATAAATAAACCATTAAACTTTCAAAAGTTGGTTACTTACCCCCTTTTAATAAAAATAAAAAAATTGAATGTAACCGACTAAGAAGGTTTTAAAGGTAAATTATAATTATGTTAGTTTAGGTTAAACAAATATAAGTAGCAAATTTTAAAAAATTCAATGATTTATTTTGTTGGAAAAAATGTTTAGGGACTTAATCATTCATAATGAAAAAGTTTAATGGTTTTTTCATTCAAAAGAATAGTTTAGTGACTTAATCATTCAAAATGAGAAAGTTTAATGGTTTTTTTGTTCAAAAAAATTGTTTAGGGACTTAATCATTCAAAATAGAATAGTTCGTTGGGTTTTTTTGGACTTTAAACACAAACTTTTTTTGGAGTTGCACCATTTATCGATGGAGTAATCCGTTGAAAACTATTAAAAAAATTAATTAAATAAAAAAGGAAAATTTCTCCGCCAGGCTTTCTCTGGAAATCTAATTCATTTATTAAATGGGAAAAGTCCAAAAAAACCCATCAAACTATTTTATTTTGAATAGTTAAGTCTCTAAACAATTTTTTTGAACAAAAAAACCATTAAACTTTCTCATTTTGAATAATTAAGCCACTAAACTATTCTTTTGAATGAAAAAACCATTAAAGCTTTTCATTTTGAATGATTAAGTCCTTAAACATTTTCTCCATCAAAATAAATCATTGAATTTTTAAAGTTTTGCTACTAATATTTGTTTAACCTAAACTAACATAGTTATATTTTGTCTTTAAAACCTTCATAATCGGTTAGATTTAATTTTTTTTATTTTTATTAAAAGGGGGTAAGTAACCAATTTTTAAAAGTTTAATGGTTTATTTATCAAAAGAAAATTGTTCGGCGACTTAATCAATCAAAACGAAAATTTTTAATGGTTTTTTCATTTAAAAGAATAGTTTAGTGACTTAATTATTCAAAATGAGAAAGTTTAATGGCTTTTTTGTTCAAAAAAATTATTTAGGGACTTAACTATTCAAAATGGAATAGTTTGTTGGATTTTTTTTAGACTTTTCCCTTATTAAATTCATTTTTATAGATTACTTTTTTCAAAATTTTATTTCATTTATATGCCTGGATCCCTCGGAAATTCGTTGGACAATTTTTTTTTGATAAGGTTCATCTAAGCTTTGCCTAGACTACATTCTTGGTAATTTGGAACTGAAAGAAAATTCAGCCGTCTGAGACTAAGGGGGTTCTTGGTTCATTTTAGGGAATGGGAATGAGAATGAGAATGAAAATGTGAATGCAGGATAATGGGAATGAAAATAAGCACTGTATTGATGCTGCTTGGTTAACCCACTATAATCAATGAAAAATTGTTTCATATTAAGAAAATATTTTTCTCCACTTTGAAAATACAAAAGATGTTCAAGTTAACATCAAAAGATGGAATGACATATGGAAAAAAAACTGAGTAGAAAGAAAATTTTCATTCCCCCCAATTTAGTCAGGAATGGAAATTAATGGATCTGCGGGATTGATTCCATTATATAATATCTGTCTAAGCAGCAGTTTTCATTATCGTTCTCATTCCTTACCCTGCAATATCCCCCAACCAAGCACCCCCTAAGTCTGATCACAAGATGTGCACGAAGAGATTTGAACCTGCGGTGAATGAGACACCATCCACATCCCGCACAAACTTTACCGTTACCACACAAGCCTTGTGGTTTCGTTGGACAAATTAATATCAATAACTATTAAAAACATAATTTTGTTCAAATAATAATTTTGGTGGATCTGCGGCGGCCTAAATCCGTAAGAAAGATCAGATCCGCCATAAATCGTTGAAAACCTTAATTTTAGGTGAAAATTTCGATGAATTATGCCACTAGAAAAACTGCCTTTTTTAGAAGTGTTATCGACCAAGTGGATCATCAAAAAATTGTGTGCAACCCGCCATTGAATGGTGACAACTTACCAATGCAAGTTGTGTGATCTCTAATCCAACGATAATCCGGTGATAGCATGCCTCTATTTTCTTGAGCTACACAATCGTTAATATTTGTGTTTATATAATCAATGAAAGTCATTTTCCGGTAGTATGTATGTTATTGCAAAAACAACGAAAAAAACTAATTAATCACATGTTTAACCATTGCCCAATAATTTGTGAGTCCAACTAAATGTTTTTTGGACACTATCGGTGATAGAATTTTGCAAGCGATTAAAGTTTTGCATAGTGGAACTAATTAATGGTCCTATAAGTTTGTTTGCCTAGCCGAATTCGATAGGTTCAAGTGGTTTGGGTCCATTCCGAGTTAATTCGCTTTTAAAGATAGGGTTTATGATTTATTTGGGTAACCAACTATTCCATTTGTACTAATATTACCATCAAACTATTTTTTATACTCAATATACCATTGAACTCTTTTTTTTGTACTCATAATACCATTATGGCTGGTAATAGCCCGTTTTTTTCTTACGTGGCATTTAAAATTATTCAAAAAATGCTTATGTGGATATGACGTGTGTTCCACGTGGATCTGACGTGTGTTTTTGACTTTTTATGAGTATTATGAGTATAAAAAGTCAATGGTATTATGAGTATAAAAAGTCAAAAACACACGTCAGATCCACGTGGAACGCACGTCATACCACATAAGCATTTTTTAATAATTTTAAATGCTACGTAAGAAAAAAACGGGCTATTACCAGTCATAATGGTATTATGAGTACCAAAAAAAGAGTTCAATGGTATATTGAGTACAAAAAATAGTTTGATGGTAATATTAGTACAAATGGAATAGTTGGTTACCCAAATAAGTCATAAACCCTTAAAGATAATACCATATATCTTCCCTTTACTTTTAAAAAAAACAAAATTAAAATGACAATTTTTATGCAACACTTTGTTTATTTCTCCTCTTTATTGGCAACACAAAATTGACGATTGTAAATCGCAACACTTGTGGTTGCTACCGATTCCACCATTGGTGGTATTAAGGCGCAAACAATTATGTACACGTACCATGCCTAATAGTTTATGGTAATAAAGCAACTATTGATATAACTACATGTTTCTTAGCTAGCTTTCATCAAATATGATTTATTCATCAGTTATTAGCTAGTTTGCCAACCTATAGCTTAAGTTTGAGAACTTAATATAAAACAAGTAGTAGCGAATGATGGCTAGTTCAGTTTGTGTGATGCGCGGGTTATAGTTTCCGTATGGTGAAGGTCAAGAGTTCGACTCCTACTGGAGTCCATTGTGGGGTATTTTCCCTCAACGGGTGCCGGGTTCGAATCTCAGGTGATGCCTTGATGCCTTTTAAATGGAAACTGGATGGCTAGGTTGGGGGTGGTTATTCTCCTTGAAAATATTTCGAACTCGAGTTATCGTAACTTGGCATGATGATATTCCGTTACACCAACATGCCGTTCAAAAAATTATATAAAACATGTAGTATATATGGCATGGTAAATCCACTTTGGAAAGTTGTCACATACAACATGTATTATAAAAGAAATTAATTTGATGATTCACTTCTCACAAAAGGTTGCCTAACTTTATCATAACTTGTTTGGTAGAGCAATTTTATTATAAAAAATTAAGGTAAGGCTATTTGTATTGAGAATATTTATTGGTCCGATTTTGATTTAGTTACCCCTATGGATTGTGGTCCTACAATAAATGATCTTTTTGTAGTTAATGTTTATATACCTTTGTCTAAGAAATTAAAAGGTCAAATTTTCAAATCTTAGGGGAATATTTCTAAATTTCGAACAGAATTTAACACCCTTAATTTTCCACTGCCAAAAAGATATTCATTTTATTGATATTATTTTACTAATTTGAATAGGTGTAAATCTAACTTTAAGCAAAACAGGGGTAAAGTTTAACATAAAAAGCACATAAACCAACACTTAAATATCGAATAAATTTATTTCTTTTGTACGAAAGAACTTTTGTTAGATAGGTTAATTGGTGAAGCTCTTTTTTCCAGAATTAGGAGTTAATCCCAAAGCTTTGAAAACTAAACCTACTTGATTATTGGTAGCCAAACTAGTGAGCATTTATTACAACCAAATTACCAATATGATAATTATATTCTTAGAGTGCAATGATACTAAATTCAACTATATATAATGACAAGGGGAAGAACTACCATACATGATGGCAAAATAAGTACTAGATCCCACATTAAAAGAGGATAGATATAGATAATAGAGTTGGTTTTTGTTTCACCAATGTGGAAAACTATGCAACCACAATGAGTTTTAATTCTCTCATACTCTTGCATGTCCTTTATTGCAATCAACCTTTTAATCAAAGCAAATGTCTTATCACTTCTTTAAAGGCACTTTCCATTCCAAGGAAAGAAGGCATAGGTAAGATACAGAAGATTGCAAAAGTCATGAAAGAATGAAAAGAGGCATTAAATACTCAAGGAGATATGACATTTCATGGTGAGTTTTTAATATCTTCAAGAAAGAGACCAAGTGTTATGTTTTGGGTACTTACCCATGTGACTTGGTTTGTGTAGATAAACTATTCAATTATTAAGAAAGAAAGAAAAAAAAGAAAGAAAACAAGATGAAGCAACAACAGTTTAGTTTCTTGCAAATGCAATATAGTATTGGCTTTTTTTCCTAATTAATACATGTTAGTCTTTTGAAGCAAATACTTGTGTTTTTTGGACCAAAAGTCGACATGTGAATGCTTCTTATTTTCTTAAAAGCCTAAGATGAAAACATGTTAAAACTTAAAAGCATCCACAAAATTCAATTGTCTAAGACTTGACATCCAACTAGAGTATGCTCCAAGCAGGGGCGGACCTAGCCCTTTGGATACGGTGGCACGTACCACCGTTCCATTTTTCTGCCGTATTGAAAAAAATTGCATGTCTTCATAGGTGTCACCATATATATATATTGAAACTACAATTAAAACACAAGTTTTACTTGGTGGAGTTGGTAAGTTCCCTGTTTTTCAAACTTGCGGTTATGGGTTCAAATCTTGTTAGACTCTTTTTTTACTACATTTTAGTTTTAATTGTTTATTGTGTTTATAAAAAAAGTGCTTGCAACAAGACTTGAACTTGAGACCTTACACTTGAGAAACAAGGGACCTACTACCACTAGACCAATAGAGATTTTGTGAAAATTATTTCTGCATAGATTTCTTATAGTCAAATTGTGCCACCGTTAGAAATAGTTTCTAGGTCCGCCCCTGGCTCCAAGTCGGAATTTATGCTTTCAAAATACGTAGTAATCATCATCAATGCCGACCAATCTTTTATTTAAATAAGGTCCTAACGACCAAGCGCAGGTGATACCTCCGTTGCCTATGACTAACCCAGGTCGACACGTATATCATGATCGTCCTAGGATACCACATGACGTCGTAAGATACTTCACGACCACGATTAACTAACGTATATTTGCCCGTTATCTTTTCATTTAATGCAGGATTTGCACCAATAAAGACTAATTGTTACGATCATTATCTTCATCAAATACATTTACTCCCCAACAACTATTACGATCATTACTCTTAAAGACTATTGATGGCCTCCGAAGCAATAAAAAGGATGACATTTCCATATCTCGGGCATACGCAAGAAACCACACAGAGAATATGCGCAAAGAATACTATAAAAGCTTTGAAGCTAAGAAGCAATCCTTTGAAGAACACACGAGTCTTACTCACGACAACCTACTTTTTCTCACAACATACGACTTCTTTTGTAATTATAGTCATTTTATTTATTGTATTGTAATCGTATGCATGAACCGTTGTTACTAAAGGACGTTGTCCCTTATTGGCGACTGTAGTGCACCGACGACCTTTATAGTCTTCTGTGGGTTTTTTTTTTCATGATTTTACGTTTATCTTTCCTAAACCAAAGAACTAAAGCTCTCCAAATTTGGTTTAGGAATGTGGTCTTTAGTTCTCAGGGTACCAAGTTACTCGTCGATGATGATCAATAGAGTTTAGATATGATACATGAACATAGGGCCTTCGGGGTCTTTGACCCCGTGTGCAAGTCTATAGCTTAAAAAGCACGAAGATGTCTCTAAAGACCATTTATCTTATGCTAAACACTTATCTTCATTGAGCAATAGGATTGTGTAACTACATGTTTTACTATTATCGATTGTAATTATGCTAAAATTTGATTAATAAAAGGTAGTGAGTCAAGCCAACAACGCCACTTGGGACTTACTCTATTCATCTTACTTAATACATTTATTGGCATGGGATGAGCCGGCTAGCTCGACTAGGTTTCATGTATCTTAAAAATTTTTTGTGTTATTTGTTTATTGGATAAGAGGGTTAGCGGCAAATTTTTGACTCTCTACCCAGGACATCCAAAATCATAGGACCGACCATGTTAAAAGGGTTCCACATCCATCAATTTCTCTTAACATGTTTGTCAGTTGTTAGTCCCAAAAGTGACCTTCAAGGTTTAACAAATACTGTAGAAGGAGGGGTTAAATGTAATCACACCAATTTTATACTTTTAAATTCTATTTGTATTTATAACTTCAAATATAGAATTTACAAAATTTCTGCGAAAATAGAAAATGATTAAACCTAATCTAAACAATCTAAAGTTCACATATCTTTCACTTATGCACTAAGTGAGAACAGAATAGAAAGAAAGAATATAGAAGATATAAAGAGAAAAGACTCAGTAAGAATAGAGGAAGAATGGATGTGTTTGCAGAACACGTTTTATCTTTTATTTATACTGCATGTATTAAATGCATGGCAAAATCATTTTTACACGTGTTGTGTATCTATTGGTCCAATTGTATTATTTACTATAAAATACATCCATGCGCATAAAGCAATATAGAGTATATAGTGAACAGTTGCTTTTGGGGCTGATAAGTACGGAAGGAACAATGTGAGGAACGTCCATTTTTGTACTTGTGTCAAAAAAGCATGGTTGTCCTTTTGTGCATAAAGAATTAAAACAAATAAGGAAGTCTTCAGATGCAAGTCTCTGGTCAGCGTGTACAGGTCGCTGAGCCTTGAGGGAGGTCAGCGGGTGGCTGAGGCTTGCTATCTTAGACTGTCAGGTAGGTATAGTCAGGCAGCTATCATTGACTTCGATTTCAGATCACCAGCGGTGTTGACTCTATCATCAACTACTTCTTTGACATCGTTGATGGTTCTATATGCTTGACTTCTTTGTCTTCAGGGAGCGATACTTGGCTTCTTGATGTCTTCTATCAGGGACGTTGAACAAACTCAGCTACTCTCTGACTTCGATACATAAATGGCAAAGTGAAGCTTGAGATTGCAAGAGCTATCACTAAAAAGACTTGGTGATAATTCGTCAAGCTAAAATTAAAGCATAACTATCTACACTAAGTAGGTCAGGGTCATCGTTATTTCATCAGGTATTGAAAAAACTGGATCAACATCACTACTTCTTTGTTAGTATTAAGAACAATGTCTACAGACTAAAATTAAAAAATTGGTTAAAATATAATTCTCTTGAAGAAATTAATTGAATGGGGACCATTGTAATGGATGGTTGATTAGAACGAGGAATCCTTTTGTATGGTATAATTTTTGTACCGTCATAATTAAGTATGAAATTTGATGTCAAACTATCATGTCATATCCCCTTGTTATATCACATTGTTCTTCCAATCGACCAACAATTAATGAAATTCACGTGAGATTCATAGCTCTTGATCTTTACAGGATGATACCTTTTTTGAATTTTCATTGTGCTGTTTGTTTGAGGATAGAACCCGTTTATCTATAAGGTGATATTAGTATTTATATAAAAAAGTTTATATGGTTGAACTTGATGTTACCAAAATAAAATCGGATTTATATGCAGCTATAAATTTGAAGTGATCTAGTAGCCTGCTTTATGAAACTAAAATTTATAGGACTAAGTATATAACGATCAAATGTAAAACCATTACAATAAATTTATAAAAGGGTTTTTTTATCTCTTAACAAGTTTCTAAGACATTGTAAAGAATGAAATGCGCTACTAACTTTTATAAGACAATTTTAAGAAATATCATGTTAAAACATCTTTTTATAAGCTACTTATTTTCATAGGACATTTTAAATAGTGTCACACTAAAAAAATGATAGGACTGTTAGGTTAATTTCTATACTTGTACTTAAAAGTTTGTTAAATAATCAAAAAAGTTATTCTGTAAACATATTGTAATACTTTTATATATGACTCTTATTGTTTGGTTAAATAGAGCAAACTATTAGAACATTTTTACATTTTTCACATCCTATATAAAAAAGATGAAGGCTATGTTTGGCAAGCGTAGCTTATAAGCTAGTTGGTAGCTGATAAGCTAGCGGATAGCTGATAAGCTAGCATATGAACAAATTATGTTTGCCAAAAACTAGCTTATTAGTATGTAAAATGACCAAAAATGGTATATTTGAGTTTAATAATTAATATTAATAAGGGTATAATTGGAAAAAGCTACAATAAGCTCTTCATAAGCTACTCAAAGTAGCGTTTCAAAAGGGTAGCTTATAAGCTAGCTTCCTGGTACATGTTTGGATGGACTAGCTTATAAACTAGCTTATGTTTGCCAAACACAGCCGAAATGTACAGAAAAGACATGCACCTCTTTACCTGATTTTTAGATCGAATAAAAAGTTCACTTTTTTACAAATAATTTAGAACCATGTTGGACAATGAACATTAGAAATGCTATTTGACTAAACAAATTGCACCAAATTCACAATACAAGACCATAGAAAATTGTGCTCTATTTATATGATTATTATCTAATTCAGAAAACCATAAAATTCGATATATGGAACTGAATAAATTGCACCAAATTTATTGACAGGATCAATGATCAAGATCAGAAAACTTAATCAAAGAAGTTTGCGGAATAACACTTTGATTATAGAATGAAAACAATGGATCAAGAACAAACTGTATGTGTATTAATTTCAATAGCTTAATGATTACAAACTCAAGCCCCAATCTGTTTGAACAGGCTCAAACAGACGTGCAATACTTCTCTATTGCAGGGATTACAAGAACAATCTTGAGGCTCTTAATTCTAAAACAAAAGCTATGAAAAACTCGTATCTAACAAAGATAAATCTATCAGCTATATATACGAATTACAAGATAACAATAAGGAAACTAGATTCACAAGATAATCTCTAAAATATCTCCAAGCAGATCGTATCTTGTCCATATCTTCAATCATCGCAATCCTTTCCTTATCTTCATCTTGTCAGCAATGGTAAGAACAAAAGCAGTGATAACTTCACACCAGCAGTGGTAACTTTGTTCAAGCAGTGATAATCTTCAAGAGCAGGGTAAGTTGATCTTCAGTGAATACACTTACACTGGCAGTGGTGACCTTCAAATGACCTAGCAGTGGTAATCACTCCAAAGCCAGCAGTGTTAATCAACATATCTCCAGTAGTGGTAATGCAACAGATTTAGTCTTAACAATCTCCCCCTAACTTAACTTCTGATTTTTAATCAGAAATTAAGTTCTTCAGCTGTTGCATTGCTTTCTTGATCATCTTGGCATGGTCTGAACCATTTGAGTCCTTCAAAAACTCTTGAAGTTTTTCCAATCCTTATTCATGCATAGTTACTCTGTCTTCAGCAGTAACCAAGTTCAGAATTTCACCAAAATCTGCATTGCTTCTTTGTTTGCCATTGTTCCACTGCACAAAGTAGAACTTTTTGAAGATACCTCTTACTCCCCAAATCACTACTTTTTCTTCCTCAGCTGTTTCTTCTTCATTCAATTCTGCTAGCTGATTTGTCATATTTTCAATGACTTCTTTCTCTAAATCAGACAGAACAGACTTCTTTTTCTTCAAAATTCCTTCCACTATTCTTCTGTCAAAGTCATACCTCTTATCCACCAAGAAGTATCTTTTGACACCTCCATCAAAAGTAACCATAAGAACTCTGTTTGCCCTGTAGCAGTTTCAGGCAATTACTTCTCCTTCTTTCACTTCTTTTCCCAACCTTAAATCTCTCTTTTCCTTTTCCTCCTTGGCTTTTTCATAAGCAAACATGGTTTGAAGGTTATCTTGAACAAGAGCAACCTCATCAAATCCAGTCTTCTCTTTGGTGCATCCAATCTCATACATTTTCTTCAAATCAGCAGCTGGAAGTTTAGTGAACATTCTGTACACATTTGAGAATACTTCACTAGTCTGATATTCTCTCACTATTCTGAAGAAGACAACCTTATTATCTTCAAAGCAGGACCAGTCTATCACTCTTGATGCTTCAGTGAAGATCTTTCTCTTTTTGGTTGGCTTATGAGCAATGGACTTCTTCCTCTTCTTCTTAGCTTGACTGATTTGTTTAGCCAATTTGGAAGTTTCTTTCTCTATCTGAGTTGGTTCTTTATCAACCTTCTCCTCCTCTGTTTCACCAGCAATAGTAACCTTCTCATCAGCAGTGGTAGTACCTTCATCAGTGGTAACTACATCATGCTTTCTTTTGCTCCTCCTCTGTACAGTTACCTCTTTCTCCTCATCAGGCTTCTTTGCAACCTCAGTCTCCTTTCTAGACTCTTCATATTTCTGTTTAACCTTTTCAAATGACCATCTGGAGAAAAATTGAACAGGCCTTCCAAGAATTCCAGCTAAACATCTCACCATTCTTCTTCTTTCTTCTGTTCTGGTCAATGGCTTGATGATCTTCTTTTTAATCTTTTGCTTCTCAACCTCCTTGTTGAATCTGTCTTGAAGCTTTTTAGCAGCAACCTTTCCAGCTTTATCTTGTTGAGCTTGTTTCTTCTTTCTTTCCTTTATCTCTTTATTCACTCTTTCTTGATCCTCCAAACTTAACTTCTTAGCAAGAGCCTCTGATGCTTCATATTCCAACACTTTCCTTTGGGCTTCAACAGTTTCATCATCAGATTCAGACTGTGCTTCTTCTATTACTTTCTCTTTTCCCTTGTCTTTTGGATCAACAGGAATCTCACTTTTCTTTGTCACTTCTAGTTCTTTGATCACTACACCTTTGGTTGGTTTAATTACCTCAGGCATTTTCACAAGCAACTCAGCAATTGTAAGCTCATCTTCATTGATTTCTACTTCTGGTTCAGCCTCAGTATCAACAGCATCAACTAGAGGTTCATTTGCAACCTTAGTTTCTTCATTGATCTCCTCATTCCCAACTTCTTTCTCAGCCTCCCCCTTAGCACCAGCACCAGTTTTCATCACATCTTCAGGCATCTCATTAGGTAATTCAGAAGTAATTGCAACATCAGCTGGTTCATTCACAACTCTTTCTTTTTCTTTTTCTGACTCCCCCTTCACCTTTGATCTCCTCTCCCCCTTTGTGAATGCAACCAGAGTTAAGTACCTCTTCCTCAGAGCTTTGATAGTGCCTTTCATAGAAGCTATAGTAGCACCTTGAGCTTGGATGATCTTGGCTTGCTTCACAATCTGTGCATCATGCACCTTGAGCAAATCATGCTGTGCAGTCACTAGCTCCTCCAGTGTATCCAGCCTTGCCTCATGAGAACCATGCTTCTGATCATGCACATTGAAATTCTTCTCAAAGGCCTTCAGATCCTTGGCAATGGCAGTGAAGTTATCCATCAATTCCTGTTGTGAAAATCTGCCCTCACGAGGTTTAGGAGTGTTTACCTCCATTACTGGATCTTTGAGCTTTTGAACATTAGTCTTCAGCCTAGCTGAAGCACTAGATGTCCCTTTGGTATCTTGGCGCCTGGGACCTCCCGTTGATTTCTCAATAGGAGTTGCCGTGGTGGGGGTCTTAGCAATGTTCAAACTGTCCTGATGCACACCTTGTGCAACACCAGTAGTCTGAGCCTCACCAACCACATGCCCATCCTTCTCCTTAGAGGGCACCTTCTTTATACTTGAGTGGGGCATCACTCCAGGGGTTTCCCTTTGGATATTTGCAGAAGGAGAGTGCTCCAACTGATGGCTTATAGGCTCTTGGGGTTTAGAACCAGAGGAGGAAGGAGCTCCCCTGTTCTTTCTTTGATACTTTTTGAGTGTAGGGGTGGGGGTTGTATCAAGGGACTGAGGGATTGTGTCAGTGATAGGTGTGGGTAGGTCATCAGTAGGAATGCTTGGTTGTGTGGGCTGCAAGCCTGATGCCTCACCTTGTGGGTGGTCCACTCTCATCATTGTAGAGAACAATGGAGTGAATTGGTCATTTGAGCCTTCTCCAGGTCTCTGCATATTGGCAAACACCTTATGACCAAGAGCAGAGCTCTTATAGGTGTCACCATGCATTGGTACATTCGTCAACTCCTTAGTAATAACTTCTTGGATGAATCTTGGGAACATATAAAACGTTTTGACTTTAGAATTGTTTATGTTCTCAAGATTATACACAAGATCATCAAAAAGCATTTGAGAAAAGTTGAACACCTGATTAGTGGCCAAGCAGACCATAGCAGAGGCAATGGTACTGCTAAACTCACCAAAACTGGTGGTTTTCTTTGAAAAACAGTGTAATAGGGTATGCACAAAGAACCTCCACTGAGGGCAAAATTTACCCTTAAGGTATTTTAAAGATGTGCGAGAGCCTGTATACCCCATTCTTTCAAAAGATTCCATGATGACAGAGGGTGTAAGCATAGAAATACCTCCTTCGTCGTGAAGTTGAAGATGAAACCTGATCTTTTCAGGAGTAAGGGTTAGAGAATGACCACAGATGGTGGTCTGAATAGATTTGATCCCTTCTTCTTCTTGAATGACCGCATTCAACCAGAAATCGTGTTGATGTTGAATGTAGATTGTGGGATTGAGGGTTGCGGCATAGGCAATATGAGAAGATGCCAGGAAGTCAAGAATATCTTCAAAACCCTCGGAATTGGCATCCTTCTTGAAATATCCCACCTTATTGTGATCCTTGATGAAACACATAGAATCCATACTTGATTTCGCAATTAAAACCCTAGAATCAGAAGAGAATCAGTACGCGATTGACAGTTCAAGAACGCAGATGAAGAACAGATGCAGAATCGCAAACGTTTTTAGAGAAAAAGTGCAGAATAGCCGTTTGTGAAAAAGACGGTCAAATTAGGGCTTTTATAGTGAACTGATGAGCAGGGGTAACTACCACCAACAGTGGTAATGAACACAAGCAGTGGTAAAAATCTCAGTCAGGGATAATTAACACTAGCAGTGGTATTCGTGTGTAGCAAGAACAAAAGCAGTGGTAAAATCCATGAGCAGTGGTAATTACGCGTGTCTATTCAAAAGCAGTGGTAACTTACAGAAGCAGAGGTAATTACATGAGCCAAATTAAAAGCAGTGGTAAAAACCCGTGTAATATCAAAAGCAGTGGTAATTACATGCTCAGTGGTAAAAAGACACACATAACACCAGCAGTGGTAAAAATCACATAACCAACAGTGGTAACATGCGATTGCAAGAGCAGAGGTAAAAAGCGAATGTGCGAGCAGGGGTAATGTGCGAGTGTGCGAGCAGGGGTAATGTGCGACACTAGCAGTGGTAAAGACTTAGACATAAAAATCATATATCGTGAAATTGACACTGCTAGTAGAAGTATTTCTAACTAAGCAGTGGTAACATCCTCATGCTTTGTGCGATCAAACCAAGAACTTTACCATGTACCTGCACCATTCACAACCTCATTAAATACTAATAAGAATAAAAAGGAAGAAAGTATACAGAGAAAGTACAAATAAAAGTGTAGTAGAGAGAAGTGTTATTCAAAGTTCATCATTCCAACACTTGTAACCAAAAATGTAAACCTGCCAACATCAAAGGCTTTTGTGAACAGGTCTGCATATTGATCATCAGTGTGGACTTTCAGAACTTGAATTATCTTCTTTTCATTACAGTCTCTAATAAAATGGTACTTGATCTCTATATGTTTGGTCTTGGAATGCTTGACTGGATTGTTAACAATGCTAAGGGCACTGTTATTGTCAATGTAGATTGGTGTCTGCAAAAAGGAAAGACCATAGTCTTGCATCTGATTCTGAATCCATAGAACTTGTGAACATCATTGAGATGCAGCTATGTATTCAGCCTCTGTTGTGGATTGTGAAACAGTGGTCTGTTTCTTGCATTGCCATGAAACTAATCTTCCTCCCAAAAATTGACATCCTCCTGATGTAGACATTCTATCCAGGTTAGCTCCTCCATAATCACTATCTGTATATGCCACTAAGTCAAAAGATGAATCATTGGGATACCACAGTCCCAATCTTGGTTGTCCCTTCAGGTATTTGAATATCCTTTTGACTGCATGCAAGTGGGACTCCTTGGGCCTAACCTGAAACCTGGCACAAACACAAACAGCAAACACAATATCAGGTCTAGATGCTGTAAGATACATTAATGATCCAATCATGGATCTATAATGGTGCACATCAACTTCCTCCCCCTCAACATCAGCAGTAAGATGTTTGTGTGTTTCCATTGGGGTGCTTGCAGGCTTTGCATCATTCATTCCAAACTTTTGAAGCATGGATGCAACATATTTGGACTGATTGATGAATATCCCTTCAGGCTTCTGCTTGACCTGCAAACCAAGAAAGAATGTTAGTTCTCCCATAGAACTCATTTTAAATTTCTTGTGCATTAGTTCCTCAAACTCCTTGCACATATCATCCTTTGTAGATCCAAAGATGATATCATCAACATAAATCTGCACTAGAAGCATATCAGTCTTAGTTCTCTTGATGGACAAGGTCTTATCAATGACACCTCTCTCAAATTTGTTTTCCAACAAATATGAGGACAGGGTATCATACCAAGCCTAGGTGCTTGATGAAGACCATACAAAGCTTTCCTCAGCTTGTAAACTTTATCAGGGTATTTGGGATCTTCAAACCCTAGTGGTTGACTGACATAAACTTCTTCATCTATAGTGCCATAAAGGAAGGCACTCTTGACATCCATCTGATAGACTTTGAATCCTTTGTAAGATGCAAATGCCAAGAATAGCCTGATGGCTTCAATTCTGGCAACAGGTGCAAATACATCATCATAGTCTATCCCTTCTTTTGAGTATACCCTTGTGCTACCAATCTGGCCTTGTTCTTGATAACAATGCCTCTCTCATCAGTCTTGTTTCTGAAAATCCACTTGGTGCCAATGACTCTGTGTCCTTTTGGTAAATCCACCAGATCCCAAACATGTTGTAGAACAAACTGCAACAGTTCCTCTTGCATGGCCTCTATCCAACTTGGATCCTTCATTGCATCATAGGCCTTCTTGGGTTCTGTTTGTGAGAGGAAAACAGAAATCATGCTCAAGTGTGGATTGGGAAGGGATTTACTCTGCTTCCTTGTAATCATAGGAGACTGAATGTCCCCTATTACCAGAGTAGGTGGATGATTCTTCTGTGTTCTTGTGAGATGCAGGGGTTCTTCAGTCAAATCCACCCCTAGATTTGAATCATTCACTTCTGGTTCTTGATCCCATTGAGGTCCCTCTTCTAAAGTAGGCATGTCATCTAGATTCTGAGAGGGTGAGGATTCCTCAATTGGTTGATCATCAGTCTTCTCAGCAGATCCAGATTCTATTTGATCATCACTCCTTTCATCAGTGGTACAGGCATCATTTGAATCAACAAGAGGCATGGGAAACATGACAAATGTAGGACTTGTGTCTTGTGCTTGCTCTGTACCTGAATCTGCATTCACTGAATAGCTCATATTCAAAGAGTTAGTTAGTGAATCAATATCAAATAGCCAATTGGGACCACTTCCAGGTATGTTAGGAGTGTTCTCATTGCATTTGACATTGTCACTTTCTTCTATGATCCTTGTAGAACTATTGAAAACTCTAAGTGCTTTACTCTGAGAAGAATATCCAACAAAGAATCCATCATCTGATTTGCTCTCAAATTTGCCTAAGTGAGTTTTGGTATCAAGAATTGTGCAAGGACATCCAAATGGTTGTAAAAATCCTATGTAGGGTTTTCTTTTCTCAAAAAGTTCATAGGGTGTCTTGCCTTTAGATTTAACTATAAGAACTCTGTTTTGGACATAACAAGCAGTGTTAATTGCTTCTGCCCAGAAAGTGATTGGAAGTTTAGAGTCAGCCAACATAGTTCTTGCAGCCTCAATCAGTGTCCTATTTCTCCTCTCAGCAACTCCATTCTATTGAGGAGTTCTAGGAGCACTGTATTGTCTCTCAATACCTTTTTCCTCACAAAAGCTATTCAAGTCAGCATTCTTGAATTCAGTGCCATTGTCTGATCTAATGACTTTTACCCTAAGGTTTGTCTTGTTTTCTACTCTGGTCACAAAGGGTTTGATCAGTCCACTTGTCTCATCCTTTGTTCTCAGAAAGTAAACCCAAGTAAACCTAGAGTAATCATCAACTATCACAAGACAATAGGATTTCTTGCCTATACTCATCACATTGGTAGGACCAAAAAGATCCATATGCAATAACTGTAAAGGTGATGAGATAGTGTTTACTTCTTTGGACTTGTGTGAGTTTTTGTGTTGCTTGCCTTTGAGACATGCTACACAGTGATCATCACTTGAAAATTCCTTGGCAGGCAAACCTCTTACAAGGTTGTTTTTAACAAGTAAGTTCATGTTTTTAAATTCATGTGGCACATCCTCCTATGCCACAGTGATGATTCACTCACAGATGCTTTTGAGAATAAACAGTTTAAGGATGATAAGGATGAAGCATCTTCAATGTCCAAACAGTAAACATTATCTTTTCTGGGAGTCCTAAGCATTATCTGACTCTCATCTATCTTAAAACCAGGAGCAAGTATGAGACACTCAGTATCAGTAAAGAAAACCAAACTTTTTGTCACAAACTTGAGATACACTTAGCAAGTTATATCTCAACTGCTCCACATAATAAACATCATCAAAGGTCATCTTACCTTTTGATACCTTACCTTTGCCACTGATCTTACCTCCATGTGGATTATCCCCAAAGGCAACAAGTCCACCTTCAAACCTTTTAAAGTCTTCAAGTAGAGACATGATACCTGTCATGTGCCTAGAGCAACCACTATCCACATGCCAAAGACTGCTTCTTCTTCCTTGGTTGCTCTGCACATAGAATAAAACAATTAGTGTCTTGAGGGAACCCAAGCCAATATGGTCTTGGGTTCTCCCTTTTCATTAACATAATTGACCTCTGTCAATCTGTTAAGTTTCAAAAGATAATCTTTGTTGGGGATCTCATGACTGGAATATTTGGTTACAATGGGTTTTCTCAAAGATTTAGTAGTGGTAACATTTTTTGAGTTTCCACTGCTGTTATTAACAGCAATGTTAACTTGAGATGTAGTAGAGTTTGAGTTATCACTGCTGTTATTGCTAGCAGCAGTGTTAACCTCCACACTATGAATGTTGTTACCACTGCATTCAGAAGCAACATTGTTGTTACCACTGCTTGTAGAAGCAGTAGTACCAAGTGAAGCTTTTGGTACCCATTTAGTAACCAACTTAATAGACTTCTTTTCAACCTTTTTCTTTTGAACTTTTCTTTTAGGTTGACTAGATATGTTTTGTTTAGGAACAACCCTTTTGTTTGTAGGGACAAATCTTCTAGCTTGATTTCTGTTTCTTTGATTGAAAGGATTGAAATAACAGTCTCTTGCTAAATGATTTGTCTTACAACAGATAAAGCATGGTTTTGGTCTGTTAATCTTGTTCAGATCAACACCATGACATTGAGCCCATTGGTTGTTCCAGTTCCTTTTATTCCCTCTAGGATGATTCTTGTTTTGAGACTGTGAAGAAGTACCAGGTTCAACTACAGTCCTCTGAGTGTAGTGGTCCTTCCTATTCTCTTTCCTAGCTGTCTCAGTCTTTTTTCCTTTCTTTTCTGATGACATGACAGATTTCCCATTTTCTTTCCTATTGGTCTCAACCTTTTTGCTAGGGATAAATGGCATACCACCTTTCTCATTGGTGAGAAGATGGTTTTCATCAGGAATGGTCTCATCAGTGCTTTTCCTATCTGTTTCCTCCTCTGAGTCAACTGGATCTACACTATCTAAACCTTCTTTCATCTCTCTTCTGTCCATTCTTTCAAGAAGATCAGTTGTAGGAGGAATATAATTTTGATTGTAAGGAGGAGGGGTACTATTGTAACCTATTCCTCTTTTCAGGTCATCAGTCACTTGTGCTCTTATAATTGATTCTAAGGCCTTAGAGGATTTTGAAAATTTATCTAGGTCTTCTTTGGCTTTGGACAATTCCTTCCTAGCACTCTCTACTTCCTTCTTTTCTTTAGATAGTTTTCTCTCAAGCTCTTTCTTTTCCCACTTCCAGTAGTTATGATCATATTCAAACTGAAGTTCATTGGCTTTGTAGGCCTTTATTTGATCCTCCAAGTTGTCTATGATCTTAACATACTCTCTTCTCTCTCTCTCCATCTTCTTGATACTATCACTCATGGTCTGATTGTGATCCCTATATTTTTTCACAGTTTCTAAACATGAATCAGAACAGAGTTTAGAAGATACCTCAGTAGGAATTTCAGTCTCTTTGATTTCAGCCATGAGAGCTTTATTTTGAACTGCTTCTTCAGCATGATCACTCCAATCAAAACCTTGCCCCTCTTGAGATACCAATGCTTGAGAAGAACTAGGATTTGAGTTGCGTGTCCTGTTGTTGAATCTTGGAGCTTGTGCAGATCCACCTCCATTATTCTGATTGTTGGTGGCTACTCATTTGCATTCTCTGGCAAAGTGCCCTGGTTCATTGCACTTGTAGCATCTCACCTTGGTCTTATCAAAACCAGCTTTATCTCCTCTCTTGAGATCAAAGTTGTTCCTTCCAGTTCTTCTAATGAACCTCTTCATCCGCAGAGTAAGCATGGCCATCTGCCACTTGATATCCATCTCTTCAAGATCATCTGCATTGATTTGGTCCAAGTCATCATTGATCAATGATGACTTGACATGACTTGCCAAGAAAGCTTCCAGCACTGTATCCTCATTGGTTTCCTGAGATGAACAAGAATTTACATTAGAGACAGTTTCATTAGCAGTGGTATTATAGGCAGCAGTGGTATTATTAAAAGCAGTGGTATTGAAGGAATTAGGGTTTTCAGAAAGATGAGCAGTATTATGAGTGTATCCAATGGGTCTCTTCTTCTTTTCCACTTCTGCTTCAAATATCCTTAGATCATTGTAAAGATCTTCAAGCTCCTTGTCTTCCAAGTCATCACCCTGCTGAATGAGACAGTGTAAATAGTCCATTCCTCTCCAAGAGATCTGAGGAATTTTCTATTCACATCATCTTTATCCATCTTCACATCTACAGTTGCCAGCTCTCCAATCAGCTTGTTGAATCTATCAAAAGTCTGAGTCATAGATTCATTCTTCAGGGATGTGAAATTTTCATAATGCTGCTTCAGAATAGCCTTTTGGTTCCTCTTTGTGCTCTTGGTTCCAGAGAACCTCTTTTCTAGAGCAGTCCAGAGAGACTCTTTTCTAGAGCAGTCCAGAGAGACTTTGCATCTGTATAAGTACTGAATTGATGTTGGTATTCATTGGGAATGGCCAACAACAAGGTACTCAAGGCTTTCATCTCAGTCTGCCTCCTTTTTCTGTCTGCATCAGACCTGGGTGGGGGTCTTGCACCTCCTTCAGCAACAACTTCATCAACACCAGGTCCGTTTTCAACAACTTCCCACATACCATAGTTTGTGAGAAGCATGTATTGACGGATCCTGATCTTCCACATGTCAAACTCATTGGGTTTGAGCATTGGGACTTTCGAGACTAAAACTGTTTCTTGAGTATCCATTGTAAATTAGTTTTCTGGAATAAACTAGCTCTGATACCACTTGACAGGATCAATGATCAAGATCAGAAAACTTAATCAAAGAAGTTTGCGGAATAACACTTTGATTATAGAATGAAAACAATGGATCAAGAACAAACTGTATGTGTATTGATTTCAATAGCTTAATGATTACAAACTCAAGCCCCAATCTGTTTGAACAGGCTCAAACAGACGTGCAATACTTCTCTATTGCAGGGATTACAAGAACAATCTTGAGGCTCTTAATTCTAAAACAAAAGCTATGAAAACTCGTATCTAACAAAGATAAATCTATCAGCTATATATACGAATTACAAGATAACAATAAGGAAACTAGATTCACAAGATAATCTCTAAAATATCTCCAAGCATATCGTATCTTGTCCATATCTTCAATCATCGCAATCCTTTCCTTATCTTCATCTTGTCAGCAATGGTAAGAACAAAAGCAGTGTTAACTTCACACCAGCAGTGGTAACTTTGTTCAAGCAGTGATAATCTTCAAGAGCAGTGGTAAGTTGATCTTCAGTGAATACACTTACACTGGCAGTGGTAACCTTCAAATGACCTAGCAGTGGTAATCACTCCAAAGCCAGCAGTGTTAATCAACATATCTCCAGTAGTGGTAATGCAACAGATTTAGTCTTAACATTTATGATGCCATGACAATATTCTACGTTATAACAAAATCCTACTTATAAACAATGGGTGTTGTTACCAACAACCCCTCTAGTTTATAAGACCAATCAAACATCATCTAGAAGTTTGAAAAATGTTATTTTAAAGTAAAAAAATCAATTTATTTATAATAAAAAACTGTCTGGGAAATTGAGAAAATGTCAATTCATAGACTAGAGAAGGGTGTAAGAGCATCTCCAGCAGCTATGCTAAAATAGAAAAAAAGGGATTTTGGTCATTTTTTTTGCTCCAACAGCTATGCTATCTTGTATGCTAAAATAGAGAAAGAATTAGAGAGATTATAAAAATCTCTAAATTTACAGAAGCCTCTAAACTTAATTGAAGAGAGAGGAACAATGTATTCCACCAATGAAATGTATTGAAATATGATGTGTAGAGAGAGAGAAACAATATTTTAATAAATATATTGAATATTTTATTATTATAGTTAATGTTAGGATTGCTAAAATAAAATTAGCTATTGGAGTCTGGAGATGACTATAACATTTTTTAAAGATTTTGATTTTTCATACTCTGTGATAAAAAAATTATAGCATAGGTCTTGAAGATGCTCTAATGATCCAAATCCATAAACAATTCATAGCGGGGTCACTCGGTAGTCGGTAATAACAAGCCCAACACAAATAGTTAATTTCAACGTAACAATATCAATAGTATATATGGTTATATAAATCATTAATTAAGGTAATATTTTTTAAATTTGGTTTTAATATATTCAAAATTTAAGTACATATATAATAATTAGTTTTAAAATATATTATTTAATTTTTATTCAAAATTTAGTTTTAAAATATATTATTTAATTTTTTTCAAAGGTTTAGGCAGGGATGGCAGAAATATGTGAACACAATGGAATCCTCGAAATCGAAACTTTTGGGTCGATTATTAGGCTGTATAAATAGTTATGGGACCGGATATGAGATTTTAATTTTTTTTTTTTTTTGCAGGTTTGGGACGGTTATGGTTTTAATCAATACCAACTCATTTACCCGACCCTGAACCATGGATAGTTAATAACTTTATAACTAGTTTATTACTATTATAATATACATTACAATATTATTGATATATAAAATAATAGAAATGACAGATTGATTTTATCAGTGTAGAAAATATATTTGGCGTGGTTAAACTTTTTTTGAAAGTTTAAAAAGAATCCAACTCATCGTTTGAAGTGATTCGCATAAAGTTTTAGAAAACGATATTTTATTTAGCAAATTTTAATTGACTAAGAATATAAATGGGATTGCAACATCCGCAGGAAATACCGACGACCTCGATGATTATTTGATAATGGGATAATAGAATAGAATCGGGTATCAGATTTTATAATAGGGTTTGAGACTTGAATTACCAATACCCATCTAATTGTCATCCTTAGCTAAGTTTAGGGTGGAAGATTTCACCATCAAGGGTTCATTGTTAAAGGGTGAAGTGTTTCACTGGTTTGGGATTTCGTTGCATGCCGAGGTTGAGAAACAGTTGAGAAAATATAGTGTTAGGGATGAAAATTTAAGAAAGAGGGACCACATTCATGGCATTAATTATTAATTAATTAATTAATTAATTAACAATAAAGCTATTATATTCTATATTTAAAATGTTTTTTTATTGTTTAATACGTAAACAAAAACATAGAAAACTAATAAAAATCCATATCAGTTGTCATATCATTAAATAATATTGACTTAGGTGTCGCATCATATATTATGTTAATTAGTGGTATAAAGAGTCATTTAACTACTTAAATGTCGAAGGTTTTCATCTTAAGCACTAAAATCAGGGGCGGATTGAGATTTGGCTTGTAGGGGGCAAAAGCCCCCAACAAAATACTCCTCCACTGTACACAAGACTTAAATTTTTATATATATTTTACTTTGTGCTTTCTATTGGCCTCGTGTTTTGGCGGAAAAAGTTAGAAACTGGCTCACCAGAGCGTGACACGTGGCAGACAAGTTACTCTTTTATTATATATGGATAAGTAATAAGTAATTCGATGTCCATAAATATATTGATTCTAAAAGGGTTAATTACGTAATTGTTAGACCCTACTTTGATGTTGTGAAGAAGTCAAGGGTCTATCTACTATTTTCCTTATTCTAGTATTTAGCTTTAGTTTATGTTTGCCCTCTTTTGTAAAGAGTCATAGACTCTAAGGGCTTGTCTTGTAATTTCCTTTAACCTAGTGCTATATAAACAATGCTATAGCCTAGGGTTTGTTAGACTTGTTGGTAGCCTACTTTATGGTATGAGAAGCAATCCCAAGAAATTCTCTTATTCTCTTGTCTTCTCCATCATTTTCACCAACATTCTCATTAACTAGTTGTTCATCATTGTTCACATATTTACTAGTTTTCTCTCCATCTATCATTCTCTACTATCTGGGATTCACATTTGGTATCAGAGCTCAACCTTTGGTGAATTTCTAGGAGGTTTTTGCATTCAAAATGGTTTGAAATGGGTTTTTTGAAAAAGCTTGAGTTTTACCATTTTTGCTCCTTTTGAGCCTCAAATCTACTCATATATTATTGTTTTTAAGTGATAAGTGATTTCAAAAGGTTTGTACACTTGTTTTGCACAAATTGGGTCATTTTTCACTGATTTAAGAAGTGGTTTTTGATGTTTTTGAGCTGTTTTTCGGAGCTTCTGGTCTGTTTACCCGAATCGGGATTTTTGAACTGATTCATCAGCTCAGAAAACCCGAATCGGGCAAGTGAACCAAAACCCGAATCGGGTACACACGTTCCCCGAATTAGGAAAACTTCGGTTTCCCGAATCGGGTAACGAGTTTCCCGAACCGGGTTGCTCAAATTTGGTCCGAGTCGGGTTTACCACTTACCCGAATCGGGAATTGTACTGTTCATCCAATTCGGGTTTTGTCCATTCCCGAATCGGGAATCTTCATTACCTGAATCGGGTTTCTTGGCCAGATCTGAACCGGGAATCTCACGATCCCGAATCAGGTCTCGCACTCTATGACTCGGAAATTTTCAATTTTCGACTCAAATCTGACACTTAGCCATTTTTCTAAAATTTTAAACGTTTCAAGGCTATTTGTGTCACGAGTGCTCGCCCGAACAGTCTTTTTCAAAAGCTTTTTCCTAACCCTAGTTATTCACTCGAAGGGGATCGTTCTTAAGAGGATATGATGTCGAGAGAAATCGTAAGCATGGGGTCTGAATCTCGTCCCCCAGTGCTAGTTATGGGAGAGTATGCTCAATGGAAATTGAGGATGATCCATTTTCTCGATCAGCTTGATAGAAACCTGATGAAATCAATCAGAGAAGGTCCAGTAAGACCTACAGTCACCGTTGCAGAAGTACCGGAAACCGACACCTGCCCGCTCCTACCCTCGTACACAGTGGAAAAACCGTATCACTTGTACAACCAAGAACAACGTGCACGTCATGAAATTGATAAACGTGCAATGTCTCTTCTCATCATGTCTCTCCCAAATGACATGTATTCCCGCGTCGACAGCTTCGACAATGCTAGGGATATCTGGAATGAAATTGAACAGCAAATTCAAAGGGGAGACACTGCTTCAGAATTCCAAAAGGAATCTGCCATGAATGCCTACGAAGGGTTTCATGCAAGAGAAGGCGAACAGTTGCACGACTCATACCAACGCTTGAACTCCCTAGTCAACGATCTTCGTCGACTGAAGGTTGAGAAGTCGCGTTACGAGGTGAACGTGAAGTTCTTGAAGAACTTAAACCCTGAATGGCGAAACTTGGCCATTAACATCCAGTTGAGTAGGAACCTTGGACACATGGGACTTCACGACCTGTTCAGCATGATGGTTCAACATGAGGAATACATCACCGGCAACAAACCAAGGAAAGCTATTGACCCTCTTGCACTGGCTGCCGTGCACCATGGAGGATCAAACTTACCGGTGAATCCTTACCCGGAAGAACACTATCAAGACTACCACTATGATATCAGCCAAGACTACTACCAGCACAGTGACAACTTTAATGATCCGACGATCATCACTGTCACAGATGAAGAACTGCACAACATGAATGAGTCCCTTGCATTGATCTCACACAAGATGCAACGATTAACTGCTAATCGGAGATTCAACCGCTCTAGCTCTCATGGTGGAAACCGTTTTGGTCCGGGAAGAAGTGGACATCAGTCGTTTGATCAAGGGAGAGGTCACTACTCACAAGGAGGAAGATATCAGTCATCTGATCGCGGAAGAGGTGGTCGTGGAAGGTTTGGGAACAACTTCAGGCGTGACAACACGTATTTGGACTACCAAGAAAGCTCGGGAAATGGAAGCAACTTTCAAGGCAACTTTCAGGGATCTGGATACAATCAGCATGGTTCAAACTACAACAATCAAGGTGGTGGATACGGATAAACCTTCTCTGGGCAAGGTTTTGAAGGAAAGAACGGTGCTGGATATGATGATGGAAGGTTTAATCATCATTCAGGGAGCTTTGAACAAGGAAGGATTGGTGGAGCAGATCAGCACAATCATGGTGGAAACTTCAATGGCGGAAGTCACCCCAAGCAACCTCCACATGGCAGGGGTGTTCAAATCAGTGAACAGCAGTCGGGAACAAACAGTACTCAAGTCCAGAATCCTCAACCCATGTCATCATCTCAAGGGAAGACTAATGGCCACGGGCCTACCTGCTTCAAGTGCGGGACGCCTGGTCATTATGCAAAAGACTGCAAAGCGGTGTACAAGGATGCCGCTTACTTTGAGAAGAAGGCCGCTCTTATGAGAAAGAAAGAGAAGGGCGTGGCCTTGCTGGTTGATGAAGAAAACTGGGTTTGCGAGGAGGAGAGCTCAGATGAGGAGGATCATATGGTCGGTGGACCATGTTTGATGGCTGACTTCGAGGCGCCGGACAGTAGCAACACCGAAGTGGTCGACTTTGATGCTGAAGCCGGCCTGCAATACAACAACGACGCATTCGAGGTATCCTCTACTCCCGATATATCTGATTGCACATCCATGTTGGAATCTAAAATTTGTGCACTTGAGAATGAACTCCAAACTGAGAGAATTCTCGTCACGAAATTTAGAACCGACAGTGCGGTGTATAAGAGCTCCTACGAGGACTTGTTGATTAGCTATAATAGTGAAACTCTTGATTCTAGCATCAGAGAAACCTATCTTGTGAACAAACTATTGTCCCTAAATACATCTCACGACGAACTGAAAAGTAGTCATGGAGAACTCGAGCTCAAATTTAAATTGCTTTCTGAAGAAAGAACCAAACTGTTTTCAAAAATCAAAGAGCTTGAAGACAACAATCTCAAGAGGGGTCAATCTGAACAGACCCTGCATATTCTCACTGCTCATGCCAATAATAATCCTTTCTATCATGCTAAACCTGGTCTAGGACACTCAGACAAGAACATCCTAGATAAAGCACCGTCACATCTGTATACCTTTGAGAACATGTCTGCTTCCAAGCCCAAACCTGATTTTGTAGGAGGACTCACAACTGAGGAATTTGTTAGACAGTCAGTGACCTTTAGTGAAGTAATTAACGGAGAAGTCATAACTAGGACTACTAGTCTGTCTGATAATACCTCCATTAGTCCTCCCACCAGTCCCACTCCCATAGGACCTATCTTCACTCCAGCTAAGGACCCTAGGAATACCAACTCAGACTGGGAAAGTATCAAAGCCAGAACTCCTAAGGTAGCGATGCCTCCCATAGACTATTCCAACCTGAACTCAAGCTATGACTCTAGGGAGATGGAATTATCAGAGGACGTCTTAGTTATCCCCCTAAAGGATGGTTCCGCAACTAAGAGTCCGGACCTAGTCAAGCTGGAGAAGGAGATTTTTGAGCTTAGGTTGAAGGCCATGGACTTAGATGCCTGTCAACATCAGATTCTGAATCTAAGAGCGATTGTCTCGGAAAAGGACACATTGGTTCTCACACTTGAAAAGGACCTTCTTGAGGCTAATGCCGAGAGAATTAGGCTCTCTTCAGAGTGTGAAACTGCAACCTCTTCTTTTACTATCTTCAAAACGAAGGTTGCAGATCTTCAAACTCGGTACATCCTCACAGACATTCGCTTTGAAATAACAAAAGAACTTTTTCATGAAGAGAGGATTAAGTATCGTCAAGCTTTAACCAACCAACTGGTGTCCAATTCCCTATTGAAAAAGAAAGTCCTTGATTTTGAAAACCTTTGCTTGATAGAATCAGATGATGATGAGACTGTCCTTAGCTCACACCATAGGATCAGTGAACCTAAGACCGTCCAAGACCCCACTGTTGAATATAATCTTAAGATATTCTTGGATGAGGGTGATGATCCTTCCGGATTCGTTCCTAAGAAAAGGGTAAGCGTTCCAACCAAACCCGATGAGCCCACAGTTACACTTGCATCCAGTTCTGAGATAAACAAACCCGCGGGTGAAAAATGTGTTGGTACTGACAAAGGGAAGTCAGTTAAGCCTCACGCACCCAAAGGTCTCCAGAACAAGAATTCCAAGTCTACTGATGCTTGTGTTTCAGCCAAACCCATAAAAAGTCTTGAGCTCAATTCAAGCTCCTTTGAAGTGGGTGAGAACTCTCGGGCCAAACCTAATCGAAAACAACCTTTCAATTCCACAAAACCTAATTTTCAAAAACCGTCATCTGGAAAAGGTGGTAAATCCATTTCACACAAACCGTCCTCTAACTCACACATTGCTTCTAATGCAGTTGGGAGGAAAGAAGATGGTGGACAGAATGTGAAGCCACCAAGAAAGGATCAAGGAAGGAACAACCCCTTTTCTGCTTTCCCTAAGAGGCGTGGCCCTGTTCGTGCGGATCTTGGTCATGCCCCACCTAGTGTAGGATTTGATTCAAACTTGTCTGTAACCCGTCATGGGAATTTGAACAATGTTTTTGCTACTTTTAGGAATGACATGTGCACTATGTTTGACAATCTCCTACGCTTTGGTGTGGCTAGTTCTTTAAATGCTCATACTTTGAATGCCAAGTCTCATAAGAGACGAAGGAGGCGAAGAGGAAACTCTAAAACCTCCTCCTCAGTACAGTCCCCTATGCCTTAGGAGCAATCCGAAAAGGAGACTGCACCGAGTGTTTTACCTGCTTCATCTAACCCTAAGGAACCCATTGGGCAATGGGTCCCTAAACAAGCTTAATCCTTTTGCAGGTCAGTCATGTGTGGTACATAGATTCAGGAGCCCATCGACACATGACTGGTCATCGGTCCTTCCTTTTTGACTTCGTTGAAAAGTTTGAGGGATACGTCAAGATGGCTGATTCAAGACCTAAAAGGATAGAGGGGTATGGAAGCATCACAGATGGGAAGTACATAATCAAGCAGGTGAGGTATGTGAGGGGTTTGGCCTACAACATGTTCAGCTCCAGCCAATTTTGTGACAATGGCTACTGGTGCAAACAATTCATGTACGGAGCAACTGTGAACACGGAAGATGAGGATCCCGTTCTAGTTGCACGCAGAACTGGGAATCTGTACACCACCGTCTTCAGATGCATTCCCCAATCACATCCTCAGTTTAAAGATCTATCACAACCAGGCAACAAAATCTGTTTGCTCGCGAAAGCTACCAAGGCGGACAGTTGGTTATGGCATCAACGGCTATGTCATCAGAACTTCAAAGACATGAACAAGCTGGTTTCAAGAGGCTTGGTCAGTGGACTTCCTGAGACACGCCTCTCCAAGGACACACTTTGTCCTGCATGTGCGTTAGGAAAAATGAAGAGAAGTTCCCATCCTCCCAAGTTGGAAACTAATTGTCGAAGTCCACTCGACATGATACACATGGATCTATGTGGACCGATGAGGATTGAAAGTCTAGCAAGAAAGAAATACATGCTAGTCATGGTTGACGAATTCTCTCGGTTCACTTGGCTTGAATTTCTTCGTGCCAAATCTGATGCTGCGGATCGAATCATTGCCTTCATCAAAAGGATCCAAGTTTCCTTGAATCTAAAGGTGAAGAAGTTGAGGAGCGACAACGGAACCGAATTTCGCAACTCGAAGTTGCAATCCTTCCTTGAACATGTGGGAATCTCTCACAACTTTTCAGCCGTGCGTACCCCTCAACAAAACGGGGTAGTGGAAAGGAAGAATCGGACGTTGGTCGAGGCAGCGAGATCCATGATGGCTCACTCAGGCGTACCCAAATCATTCTGGGCTGAAGCAGTTGCAACGGCATGCTACACACAAAATCGTACTCTCATCGTAAAGCGAACCGAAAAGACCGCTTATGAGATGATTGAGAAGCGTAAGCCTGACATCAAGCATCTACGGGTATTTGGTTGTAAGTGTTATATCCTGAATGACCGGGAAGATTTGGGAAAGTTTGATCCCAAGGCTGATGAGTCTATCTTCATAGGATACTCACCACACTCAAAAGCCTATCGGGTTTACAACAAACGATCCCAAACCATCCTGGAAAGTACCAATGTAGATTTCTCTGAAACCGAAACTCTCTCTGATGCTAGCTCTAGTAATCCTCATGCTATTCTGCCTGATTTGCCTAATGCACCACCGAGCACAGATTTTAGACCTAACACTTTTGATTCAGATTTTATAGATCCTTCGGACTATGATTTGCCGATCTTAACCGGTCCGATCATCGTACCTGCTGCACCTGGAAACTCCACGACGTCTGTATCGTCGGATGCTTTCGTGACGGAAAGCACCTCTGAGGCTACTACTTCCACTCAGAATACGACTACAGAACCAGTGGTCTCACCACCTCAGAATTCATCCAACGAACAAACTTCAGGAGCTTCACAAGAACCCGTTGTAGCACAAATTTCGACACTTGTTCGTGCTCCGGTCACTGAAGCCGCTCCGCAACCATCTCCGAGCACTTCTCAAAGATCGTATGCTCAAGTGGTTCGGGAGCCCAGACTGGAAGTTGTTCTGAATATTGAGCCACTGGGAAGGACTGCAGGTGGTCCTTCCGGAGGAATCCAGTCAAGAAACTTCGTCGTGCAAGATGAGAACGACACAACGAACAACCAAGAGTCCTATGTCACTCTTCCTCACTCAAGAAAGTGGTCAAGAAGTCATCCTCCATCCCAGATCATCGGGAGCCCATCTCGGAATGTCCAGACTCGATCATCAAAGAAATCTGACAACTTAGGTCTCTTCGCCTGTTTCTTAAGCGAATTTGAGCCATCGGAAATCAATCAAGCTCTGTCAGACCCGGACTGGGTAAGAGCCATGCAAGACGAATTGGCAGAGTTTGAAAGGAACAAGGTTTGGCGCCTGGTAAAACGACCATGAGGGAAGTCCATCATCGGCTTAAAATGGATTTTCCGGAACAAAAGGGATGAAAACAACCTTGTTATTCGTAACAAGGCTCGTTTGGTCGCCAAGGGATTTCGCCAACAAGAGGGTATTGATTACGATGAGACGTTTGCGCCGGTTGCAAGGATAGAAGCCATACGGATCTTTCTTGCGTACGCCGCTCACAAGAATATGATGGTTTACCAAATGGACGTCAAGTGTGCGTTCCTGAATGGTGTCCTTCATGAGGAAGTGTATGTTGAACAACCCGAGGGGTTTGTAGATCCGAGGTTTCCCGAACATGTCTATGCGTTAGACAAGGCACTTTATGGTCTCAAGCAAGCTCCACGAGCATGGTATGAAACTCTTACTATCTATTTGCTAGAAGCTGGCTACAAGAAAGGTACAATCGACCCCACCTTATTCCTTCGTAAATCAGGTGATGATTTAATTATCGTACAGATATACGTGGATGACATCATCTTTGCATCTACAAAGCCTGAGTTGTGCAAAGAGTTTGAGCACACTATGAAATCACAATTTCAAATGAGTATGATGGGTGAATTGACATTCTTTTTGGGACTTCAAGTCCGTCAGTGCCCTGAAGGCATTTTCATAAACCAATCAAAATATGTTCACGATTTATTAAAACGTTTTGATGTGGTTGGCTCAAACTCTGCTGCTACACCTATGTCCAGATCATTTCAAATGGACGCCGACTTGTCTGGCAAGCCGGTAGATCTAAAGAAATATCGGGCAATGATTGGTTCCTTGCTATACCTCACGGCTAGTAGACCTGACATTGTATTCTCCACGGGTGTCTGTGCTCGTTATCAGTGCGACCCGCGTGATTCACACCTTAAGGCTGTGAAGAGAATCCTTAGGTACATGAAGGGCACGCCAGACTTTGGCCTTTGGTACCCAAAGGGTTCTAGTTTTGAGCTAATTGGCTACACAGATTCTGATCATGCAGGTTGCAAGTTGGACAGGAAGAGCACATCCGGAGCCTGCCAGTTCCTCGGGAACAAGTTGGTGAGTTGGTCGTCACGTAAACAGAACTGTGTGTCACTTTCCACGGTCGAAGCTGAATACATCGCTGCCGCGTGTTGTTGCTCCCAAGTTCTATGGATGAAAACCCAACTGGCGGTTTTCGGGTACACCATGACCAGATTCCAATCTACTGCGACTCTCAAAGTGCCATTCAGATCACCGCAAATCCAGTTCAGCACTCCAAAACAAAGCATATCGACATCCGATACCACTTCATCAAGGATCATGTCGAAAAAGGTAATATTGAACTGTATTTTGTGGAAAGTGATCTTCAGCTTGCTGATTTGTTCACTAAGGCCTTTGATGAGAAACGCCATTTCTTCCTTCTAAGCAAGTTAGGAATGTTAGACCTCCCGCCTAAAGTCTAGGGGGAGCTAGGGATCTGTTAGGATGCATGTGTGTAGGGGGAGACTTGAATATATAGCATCTTTCGAGGGGGAGTGTCTGTATAATCATATGTTTGTTTGTGCTAACGTTCTCGGATCCACACTACAATGGATACCATCCTGAACTTTGTTTTGTAGGTGTGGACCATAACAATGACTTCTGATTAAATCAGATCAGGACTCGCGCTAAATCCGATACCGGGGTTAAACAGTTAATACCCGATGAAAACATATCCAGGTTAGTCGTTACGTTGAGGTCTAGGGACTGAACTTGTGCATTTTTGTGAACTTGCAAGTTCAGGGGGTGGATGTGATAGATTTCTGAACTTACAAGTTCGGGGACCTAATCTGCCACTTTCTGATACTTAAGTTCAAGGGCTGATTTTGAAAATTCTCTAAAACTCAAGTTCAGGGACTCGTTTTGCAACTTTCGCGAAACTTGTAGTCCAGGGGGTGTTTGTGCCATTTTCGAAAGTTGAGAGTGAAAAGGGGGTACACTTATCCTTAAACTGATAAGTTGACTTCCTTAATATAAAAAGAAATTTTGTTTCTTTCTCTTTACGCTTTACAAGAAAAGTCAGATTTTTTTCAAACTCTTATCTCTCTCTCAAGAAACCGCCAATACCACCTTCCCGCTTCCGGTCACTTTTCCGGCGATCCCGACCTCCGTTCTTCGATCCGACTACATCCAGACGATCACGGTAAGATTTCGGACACTTTGATACTAGTATTAACACGTATCCATTACGTTTTCTTGTCCGAATCGAAGCCTAAAGCTTCTTGGATAAACCCGAAACCCAAACTCTTTGGAATGGGTTTTCGGGACGTCCAATCGGTCGTTTTGTGTTCGTAATCTAGTTTAGAACTAAAATGTAGCATATTGTACTAGTTTACTTGAACAAAATCAGTGTTTTTGATCGATTTTGGAGCTTGGAAAACCGACAGTCGTCGGCTGTTCTTGAAGCCCGAATCGGGTATTCATAATACCCGAATCGGGTATCTTGAATATCCTTTGAATGTTCATAATACCCGAATCGGGTATCTTGAATGTTCCTGTTTTGTGTAAGTCCCGATTCGGGAAACCTAATAACCCGATTCGGGTATTCGGGTTTCCCGCATCGATCCATCGTGGAACCCTTGTTTTCTCGTGTTTTAAAATCCCGATCCGGGAAACATGGTTAACCCGATTCGGGTATCCGAGTTTCCCGCATCCGTCTAAAGGGTGGACTTTTTGAACTCGTTTTCAAAATCTCTAAGTGTTTTTATCATCTTTACCGATTCGGGTATACTCAAAACCCGAATCGGGTTTCTATAGGAAATCCAAATATTTTTTCAAGTGTTACATCTTCTTTACCGATTCGGGTATACACCTTTCCCGAATCGGGTTTCTTAAGGAAATACACTCATTTTAAGTGATCTCAATTCCCGACTCGGGAAACTGAGTAACCCGATTCGGGTACTCGTGTTTCTCGACTCGCGTTGAGTCGAGGTCATGCCAAAATTTTCAAGTGTTAGAAACTTGGTTGATCATGAGTGTTGTCTTACCCGATTCGGGTTTGACACATTCCCGATTCGGGTTTTGCCAAAACCCGAATCGGGTTTGTACACTAGTGTTTTCCAGTTTTCTCCAACACTTAGTGGTTGTTGACCATTCTAACTTCGTTTATACATTATCATTAAACAGATATGGCCCTACCAATCAACGGAGCTGCTGACCGCGCACTAATCGCCGCGGAGGATCTGAAACCTATCACCCAGAACAACGGGTACATAGACCTGAACAGCTTCCCGGCCCAAGAACCGGTGATCTTGGAGATTCTGAAGGTGCACCCCTTGGCCTATGGCTCTCGAGGCCACTGCTGAAGTGCCTATGATCTACCTTCAACAATTCTGGAACACTTCCAGAATTGTTCATCATGCAGGAGGCCGAACACTCGTGGGACGCGTAGATCAGACGGAGATGTCTATCACCCTTGTTGATTTCCGACGCATCCTCCAACTGCCAGCTGACTCTGCGGATGCCCCATTCGAGCCGATAGTTGAAGTACCTGTGCTGTTCAGCGAGATCCTCGCCATCGGTGTCATGGCGAACCCGGGACAACGACTCAACGGCATCTCGCATGTTACCAACAACATGCTGCCACCTCTTTGGGCTACTCTGTTCAACATCGTGAACCGTAGCCTGTCCGCCAAAGTCAAGGGCATCGACAAGGCATCGACCCAGCTATGGCATGTGATCCACTCTATCATCTACGGCCGAAGGATCGACGTCGCCGCTCAACTATGGAACGACGTCACACGGGATGTGGACCCGAACAATCAACGCAGCAAACACTCGTCCATTCCGTGGATGCGCTTCTTCGCGTTGATGATCCGCGACCACAGTGGACCGTCATCCGGAAGTCGCTCGAAGATCGCGCCACCCGACCTTCAAGAGCAAGGAACTCTCCAGGTCCAAGGATCGGGAACTCAAGCCCGGCCAAGAGGAAATGCCGATTCCTCGTCACGTGCTGGACACCGCGGATAGGGAAGCAGTGTGTGTAGGACTATATAGGGCGTCCATAGGTCTAGGTGACACTCCACGGACTCCTCAGAGCCGAGGAGCCCTGCCCAGGATGTGCAAGCCGTCCGTCAGTCGGCTCGGGCCTTAGGTGCCGAGCCCCGGGGTACCACTGGGGGTGCCTCCGGATCGGGTGTGGTACGAGTAGACGTGAGGGGGTCGCCGGGTAGTGTAGTTGGTACTTCCGCGGTTCCACACGTACCTCATGTTGGTCCGAGCGCACTTTACCAACAGGTGCGTCAAGCGAGAGGTCGCCGCACACGTCGGGAGTTGGTAGATGAGCACTCCGACGAGTACTACGTCCGCGCCCGAACGAAGAGATACACCGGCGCTCAACGGTACTCGCCGCCTTCTCCAGACCATTCTGAAGAACGGGAGCAGTCATCAGCACTATCACCAGCAGTACAGGGTGGGGACGTGGAAGCTTCCCCACAAGAACAAGCCCACGTTCCTTCGCCTCCTCAAACCGACGCTGCTCCCGGGCCACAAGGAGATCCAGAAGGCGAACCCTCCGGAGACGATTCCGGTAATGCATCTGCCGTGATGAAGGCCATGACGAGTCCTCCTCCGATCACACTCCGTCCAACCGAGAGGTTGTTGATGTTGAGGCCACCGAGTCCGAACAAGTGGACTTCGGTGATGGTTCTTCCGAGGAGGTGGACAACCTCAAGAGCGGCAAGGCTCAAAGAGAGGAAGATGAGGAGACGTCATCTTTCAACGGAGACTACTCCGTGGACATCCTCAAACAGGATGAAGTTGACTCAGACGGCCGAACTGAGGGTCGAAATGGTGAAGAAGATGAAGAGGAACCTGCAGTGGAGCGACAAGGTGTTGAAGACCTTGAGGGCGCGAGTGAGGGTCTAGGAAAAGAGACCGGCGAAGAAGAGGTCCACCTAGACGAAGAGTGGCTTAGGATAGAAGAACAGGGAGGAGAAGAAGAACCCACTAGGTTAGACACCCTAGGACTCCCATCTACCCCGAGTCACTCCCCCACAGACGCAACCCCATACAGACCGGTCACCTTGTGACGTCGGGTCAAGACGCTGGCAGCCAACCAGCGCATTTGCACGCCCAAGCCACCCACTCGGCCATCTCTCAACAGATGGTCGTTTCATCTTCACACGGGGATTTAGCACAACTTCCACCGGCCACTCGCTTGGAGTCTGCCGGTGTTGACATAAGAGAGCAACTGCCCCAACTCTCGACTTCTTTCCGTGCACCAGTTGTCTTAGATCCACTCACTGAGACTTTTAAAGTCATTCATTTGGATATGACACTTCTAGGAGCATCATCCGCCCGCCCGAGTGGCCTGGCCGGAACGGGGGGAGTCGGTGCGTCTGATGACGCCCTTCGAGGATCCACCGGAAGTCCTGACATCGTCAACCCTATTCCAGCGATGACATCAGGCCGAGAGAGCACCTCAGTAGGACTCTTCTCGTCAACTGGAGCCCAAGTGGCACCAGGTATTGTGCTACCGGGACCGGGTCCGACGGATTCGGGCGACATCCTTAAAGTCGTCCAAGCCAAGTTCGCGGAGCTCGACCGCGCCGAGGCCTCTCGCAATGCCAAACTTGAGGCGTTCGAGAGTGCTCTCAACGAGCAAAGGGGAGAGATCGAGACACTGAAGTCTCGCGACGCCGAACGGGAGGAAGAACTGCAAGAACTTCGACGCCAAGCCAAGGGTAAGTCGACCGAGCTTCAGATGCAACAGTCAGTGGCTCCTCCTCGTACCGAGCCAGTCCTCCGCCTACAGCCTCCGCAACCATTACCTCAAGGAGCCATCCCGGGCTATGTTCACGAAGACGAGTTCAACATGACGGTCTCCGCGCTAACGACTCAGAACGACAAGCTTTCGGCCAAGCTCAAGCGCGCGGAAGAACGTCTAGCCGCCAGGGATGCCCAGTTGCGAGAGAGGGAAGCGCAGTTGGAGGCCGCCAACCGACGTATCCGCGAACTCGAGGCAGCGTGCCGGCCTCAGGCTCAGTCCTCAAAATGGGGACATGATGACACTGACCCGGGCGTAGGTCCTCATGAGGGGGAGATGCAAGGAGCCAAACGACCTCGCATCGGCCTCGCTCAAGCCTCGGGTTCCGCGCCTGCTACAACAGCTTCAGCTTCACGATCTGCTAGCTCGAGTGCCCCGTCAGAATCAGCCGCCGCCGATACTTCCTTCATAGATTCAGACACGGAGGCGATTCCCGACATGGGGAGCTGGCGCTACGAGCCAATTCCGGCGGGTGAGGTAGTTGAGTTTCCTCATCTGACCGAGACAGCAGGGATAGAGGTCGTTCCCCCGGAAGCAGCACCGACAGACCCTTCAGACTTTCAGATTCCGGAGGAAGCCCGGAAGATTCTTCGGTCGCTCGCTCAGAGCCTCAGGATATACAAGAAGGGGGACGACATTCTCCAAAACACCGACTACACCAGCCTTTTGTCAGCGTTCGAGTTTCCCACTCCGGACGCTCCTCGCACCATTCACTCGACCGATCCAGAGTCCTCCGCTCCAGTTGTCATCCAGCTCAACTGGAACCACTCCGTCATTTTCAGGCCATTCCTTGAGGAATCCTTCAGCCGCATCTTCCAACAGGAGAACCTGCACGTCTGGTCAAGAAAGGTTTACTTCGGGATTTCGCACATCAAGAACAAGAGAAGAAGAACTGCATATGTGCACCAGAGGATGTGCAACTGGGCCACCCACGGACGTCAAAGAATCTGACGTCGCTTCACCAAGGTAACTGCGATGCGCCGTTACAGACATGGCCATCAGTTATTTCTTGAGTACGACGTCCGTATGTACGGGACCGGCGTTCCCCGAGGTGAATTGCAGAACTGGACCTTCACGGAAGCAGATCTTGATCGGGTGCACTTGGAAGATCTTCTCGCGCTCATCAAGTACCTCCAGGGCCCGATACTCCGACCTGAGCACTACAGAGACGGCACCAAAATCTTGAAGAAGTATGTTCGTCATGCGATCACCCTTGCGCGTGTGACGGACTACCAACTTGCTATCGAGAGCCGCCAGCCGAAGGTCAACCTGCTTCGCCCGAACCTGCTCGTACCTGGTATTGATGCTTATATTCCATACATGCCAACCAGGATACCGGAGCACGGGGTTCTCTATGTGACGAGGAAGAAGAAGGAGCGAAAGTTTATGAGATTTGGCATACTTGCCAAATTCTGTGATGGAACCCTTCTCTACGTCTTCAACGGGATGCAGAGTAGACTCTTGGCTGATCAGGTACCGAGCCGGAAGATCATTGACGGGAAGGGAAAGATTTTGGAGGCCATAACCTGATTGAGAGAAAGCTCAAGGAGAGGCTCATGTACAGACGAGTGGAAGCAGCTATGCAGATGCGAGCTAGGATCATTGGTGAATGGGAGGAGTTCCTTCAGATGTCGAAGTGGGAACCAGCGCTTGAGCTTCCACCACCCTTCTGACTTCTTCCCAAAGGGGGAGATTGTTAGACCCTACTTTGAGGTTGTGAAGAAGTCAAGGGTCTATCTAGTATTTTCCTTATTCTAGTATTTAGCTTTAGTTTATGTTTGCCCTCTTTTGTAAAGAGTCATAGACTCTAAGGGCTTGTCTTGTAATTTCCTTTAACCTAGTGCTATATAAACAATGCTATAGCCTAGGGTTTGTTAGACTTGTTGGTAGCTTACTTTATGGTATGAGAAGCAATCCCAAGAAATTCTCTTATTCTCTTGTCTTCTCCATCATTTTCACCAACATTCTCATTAACTAGTTGTTTATCATTGTTCACATATTTACTAGTTTTCTCTCCATCTATCATTCTCTACTATCTGGGATTCACAGTAATTAAATTAGTTATATTATAAAAAAATCATTATAAGTAAAAATATACATGTTCTATTAATAAAAATTAAAAAAAATGCTCAATACTTAACCCATCGACACAACTTTCTAATGGTGTAATTTACAACATATAAGAGTATAGATGAAAACCAAAACCCGAAACCGAACAGTTTAAGCCGACAACTAAAACCCGCAACCGTTGGTTTTGATGATTGTTTGGCTTTAAAAAAATTTGGACCCTCCCTAGGTGTGCCCCCAACAATAAAATTTTCTGCATCCGCCCTTGACTAAAATGAATGTTTTAATTTAAAAATGTGTTGCCCAAAATTCTCATGCGTGATACCCTAATGGAAGACCAAAACAAGAACGACCACTTAAAACATATAAAGCTTACAAAATGTAACTGGGATAAGCAAAAGAAAACAACCACATATAGACAAGATACTTTAAATTAAAAAGAAAAAAGGTAGACATCATCCTCTAAAAATGTCGCACCACATTCGTTCGACATCATCGGTTCCACAGTCATCATGGAGAGAGGTAACAAGATACTTTTATCAATCCTATGGAGATGCAAAATCTTTTTAACATCATTGACCTTCAATATGGTGGTTAATCAAAGGAGAGCTTGTTGGGAAATTCTTCAAATATCAGAGCTTTTAATTAAACTCCTCATGTCTAAAGTATCATAATTTCTTTTGATGAAACCTAATATGTATTCAAATCTATAGCGACTGAACCTAGTTCTCCCCTTGGTTTTTATTATTTCGTTTGTGCTTTTTTAGGTTGGATAATACAACTATGAAGCATATTTAGGATGTTTTTAGTTGTGGAAAGATTTTCTGTTTTCTAGAAAAAAATTTCATAAAAAATTAAAAATAAAAAAAGTTGTTTACTTTATTCAATTTAGAAAATTTTTTTCAAGAAAACAAAATTTTCATTTTCAAAATTTACACTTGAATTAGAAAACCACTTTTTATAATTTTCCAATTCTCATTTTCATTTTCCATTTTCACTTTCAATTGTCATCCCTTCTCGTCATCGGCCACCACCACCACCGTCACCCCCGCTGCCACCCCCGCCACCGCCAGTCACCACTACCGCCGCCGCCACCCGCCGTCGTAGTCGCCCGTCGCGACCACCGTCCCCTTCTCGTCGTCGCGACCAACGTGGCCGCCCTACCGCTGTCGCCGCCCCACCGATGCCGCCACAACCACCCTCCCACCACCACCGCCCCACCATCGCCACCCCCATTTTCGCCACCGCAAACCCGATGTCGCCACCGCCATTGCAGCCGAGGTCGCTGTCGCCGCAGAAGCTCCCGCCGTCGCCGCCGAGGCCCCCGCCGTCCCCTTCGAGGCCATCACCACCACCGTCGTGACTACCGCCACCACCGCCCTCGTCTACGAGGCAACCGCTCCCACCGCCGTCGCCGTCGAGGCCACCGTCGTCGCCATCGAGGCCACCGCCACCACCTTGTCGTCGAGGCCACCGCTACCACCGTCGTGGCCACCGCTGTTGCCGCCGAGGCCCCCACCACCACCGCTGCCAATGATTTTAAAAATGAAAAATGAAAAGTGATGAAAAATGTTCAACTAAACGAGTTTTCTAATTTTCTAAAAATGGAAAATGAAAACTCCATCATTTCAAGTAAACAAGTTTTCTAAAATTTTCATAAAAAACTGAAAATAAAAACTCCACTCCAATTTTTAAAAACATTTTCTATGAAAATAGAAACAATTTTTTCACAACTAAAATAGCCCTTACCTTTTCATTTTTATGAACTTATTTTTGCTTCTTGTTTTCGGAAGATAAAATTAAACCTTGTGGCTTGTGCTACTAAAAAAGCAAAAAAAAAGTTATATGATACAAAGAAAGCATAGAAAATATGGCAATAAATGCACAATACAAACACAGTCTATTGAATTATGTCGCTTACCGAAACTTTGCAGCGGCTTGGCACAGTATAAAATATGCATTTAATTGAAGGATAAAAAGGACAAATTTTGTTCTTTTTAATATGATGTGGTATGTTTTATTTTTGATGCATTTAATTCTTAGTGATTGTGAGAATATATAATACTCTCTTTCTTCCAAAATTACTATCCAGTTTTAACTTTTAAAAGTCTTTTTTTTCGACTTTGACCTTAAATATTTGTATTTGTGTTATATAATAGTTTTTTTGGAAGATGTATCCCAGACCACATTGGGCCCAGACTGATCCTCGGCAATCTTAGGCCGAAGCCTGACTGCTAAAGCATGCAACCCGGGGTCTAAGCCGCCGTACCTCCAGAATGCGTCCCCCAGGGCTTGAACTCAGATTCATCACTATGTAGTGCCGAAGCCTTACCACTAGGCTAACACTCCTTTGGTTGTGTTATATAATAGTTGATGCATAATATATGAATGAGTTATGTTTTTAATATATTTTCATTGGTATAATTTTCATCAAGTATTATATAGCACAAACAAAAATATTTAAGGCCAAAGTCGTAAAAGAAAAACTTTCAAAAATCAAAACTGGACAATAATTTTGGGACGGATGTAGTAACTTGTTAGATTACGCACAATGTTAAATCATTATAGCGGTAGTCATATTGACTCTATATCTATATAATATTATTTAAAAATATATAGAATCTTGTTAGATTAATTTAAAAAAAAAAAGCTCTCGATCAGAAAAGTAAGCTTCAAACATATATTAAGAAAATGATCTAAGTCAAATCGATGTGAGACACCATTTTTTTAGACGATCACTTTTTTAAAAAGGATACCTAGTAAGACACTAGGTCCGGAGCAGATTACAACAACTACAAGGCGTACAACACAAATTCCGCCAATTGATCGTTATTATTTATTTATTTATTGTGAACACGATTTTATTGTTAGCACCATTAGGCCACCCGTATCAGGTGAGGGGTAAGGGAGTGGGTAAGGTTGCGGCTACCTGTGGGTAGTCAAGGGTGGTCCATGGCGGGTACAACCCAACGGGTAGGGCCGAGGGCTTCCAAGCCCGGGCATCTCTCTCTCTCTCTCTCTCTCTCTCTCTCTTTATATATATATATATATATATATTCAAATAGAATTAGGTTCAAACAAGAACCCATCCAGTTTGCAAGAATAAAAAAACTAACCACAATCACATATGATGTGGGCCCACATATTAAAAAATCATATATGATTTAGTGGTTGGGATCCACCTAAATCATATATGATTTTTTTACTATGTGACCCACATCAATGTATGGCTATAATTTGTTCCTTTATTCTTGCAAATGAGTTTGGTTCTTGTATGAACTGTCTCTATTCAAATAATTAAAAAAAAGTTTTAGGATATGCGGGTATGCAACGTTACGGTACTTTACTTGATCGGTTCAGAGGGTATGAAGAAAAAAATTGATGTGGCACTGCAGCGAGGGAATGGGGGTATGAAAGGAGACGGTCCTCAAGACCTTAGCAAGACGCTAAGGCCATCCGCAGTCGTGCAGGTCATACCACCTGCACAGGCTGCCACCTCAGCGACACATCAGCTTTACCACTACCTTACCATTACCATACCATTCACCCACATCCGTACAGGTCATACCACCTGTATAGTTTTTTTAAAATTAACAATTTAAATTAACAATTAACAATTCATTTTAAAATTAAAATTTAAATTAACAATTAAAATTAACAAATAAAATTAAAATTAAAAATAACAATTAAAATTAAAATTAAAAATAACAGTTAAAATTAAAATTAAAAATAACAATTAAAATTAAAATTAAAAATTACATTAAAATTAAAAATAAAAAACTATTCGAAAGGAGGCCAATCGTATTCAGCGCGCAACCGCGCCTTCTCTCGCAACGTGGTCTCCAAAATGGGACCCGAGAGATGGTTGTGCGGTGATGTGTAGAATTGGAAGTGTGCCATCATTTGTTTTTCCTTAAGTATATCCATAAGCCCGGTGATACCATGTGTGAGAGCGCCTACTTGGGTTGACATGCCCGTGTTGGTATCGTTTGTCGAAGACGAAGACCCCGCACGTCTCGCCGCGTTCCGACCCATTGGTCGTGGCCGTTCGGTTTGTGAGCGGTGCTCATCATCCCCGAGGTTGGTGTAAGTACGAACATCGGAATCGCGTTTGGGATGTTGAGTTAGGACGTCGGGAACCGGAAGGGGTACCGTGTGGATCCATGAAAGAGATGAAGATGAAATTGAGGGAAGATGAAGAAGAGATGGGATAATATGTTGAGGAAGAGATGAAAATGAATTAGAGTGGTAAAAAATTGAATAGATGAATTATATATATATATATATATATATGTAAAAAGTTAAAAAAACTAAAAAAATATATATATATATGTATATATCCGTTGTATAACGGTAAAAAACAAAAAAAAAAGAAAAAAAAAATCGCAACGGTAAGCTCTCACCGCCGCACCCTCTCACCGGTCCCATACCGGCATACCGCGACGGTGTTACCGCCGGTATGCCGGCTGCACCGGTACCAGACCGGTTGCGCCGCGGATGGCCTAAAAAGCAAACAAAGTACAACAGACTCAAAGATTATAACATGTAATATGTTAAGTGCCTCTTTTATGGCATATATATTCCTTTATGCTTTTCCGGTTGATGATAGTTACCGTAAAAAAGTTGGTATCGTTTACGATATATTACTGGTTTAATTTAAGTAATTATTTTCGGTAATTTAATCTTGAAATATATATAAAAATAATAACAAAAAAATATGTCATCAGAAATTCTGCAACACCCAAGAAACTCCAGTTGTCTTAATATACAGTGAAAGCATTAAAAGAGAGAGTGAGTTCCCAATACACAGAAAGAGTTTATTAGCTTCTTGAAAGGGGTTTTCTATATTAAAAATTATTATAACTAATTAAAAAATTAATATTTTTAGCATCGATTTAGCCTAGGGTTTCGAAAACCCTAGCAAGAAATGTGGGAGTTCATGCGGAAAACATAATAAAACCCAGAAAAGATGCCTGCAGACAAAGTTGTTGATAGATAAGAAGGGAATATTTGGGAGTATGAAAGGGAATTAGAAGGTTTTGTTTTATGGGGGTTTAATTTTACGTTTCCTCTTCGTCCTTTTGACATAAATAAAATAAAATAAATATCTTTGGTCAATCTCCCCTTCTCTATCGGTAAATATATAAATCTTGATTCCTTCAGGCCAAGTATTTTAATTAAAATTTGGACAAGGTATTTTGATAATGAAATAAAAAAAAATAGGTCATATTAAAAAGCTTTGTTTGGGTTCTCATTACATTAATTAATGTTTCAGTAATTTAGGAAGTTATTGTTCATGTTCTTAGATTGTATTTACAAAAGTTAAATAACAAGTAAAATGAAATTAAAATACAAGTATGAAATTTTGTTAAAAAATATTAGCATAAATATTAGATGGGGAAAAAAAACTTTCTTTGCTAGAAAAAAGGTAAAAGGAAACTTCTAAAATAATTGAAATGCTATAGGGATTTTTTTAATTAGTTTATGATGAAACAAAAAGAACTTTTTAAACAAATTTAACGAAGAGTAACCGAGTAAGCTTGTTTATATACTAATTGCCTATGAAATAAAACCTGATCAGGAGGGTTGTCAAGCTTAATTCCAACCGTTGCCCCTTGTGCCATTCGGCGCCTGAATCAGAAGAACATTTGTTTCTTCATTGCTCCACCGGCAGAGACGTCATGGCTCGGATCAAGTTGTGGTTTAGCATTTTCACGTTTGGTGTTGGCTCGCTTTCTGATCTCCTTGATTCAGCCCGTAACATCAATTCTATTAGAGCTATGGACCTGACTGTCTTGGATGTGATCATTGCAGCGTATTGTTGGTCTATTTGGAACCTTTACAACTCTTTTATCTTTAGTAACAAGAAGCCCCTAGTCACCGGCGTTGTTTCTGGGGTGTTCTCTAATTCTTTTTTGTGGGATAAAGTTAGATGCAAAAATAAGGGGATCATTGCTTGGGACAAGTGGCGTTGTAACCCTTTTGTTGTTTCTTGACTCATGTACTCTAGTTGCTCGCTAGTTCTGTGGTGAATATATTTATATTGTACAAAAAGAAAACAATTTTAACTTATAGGATAACATGTTTCAGACTTCGTTATTCGAAAAACTAAATCATCATTATCTTACCAAAAAAATAATATACAAAAGTGAAATGAGCTCTTTTGGTCTATTTACCGTATACTTTGATCATAAGTTTATATAAGAATCTGACTGATGATTATCAATCAAATACTTAAAATATTACGCAATAACTTTGGGTTCTTTGTTGATGTAAATTATAATGAACTATGTTTTATATAATTTGAGCCGACATTCTTAAAAACAAAACAAATCCATTAATCTACAAATTCTTCATAGTAATATGTAGTAAAACTAACGGCTAATTATTCTTATCGAAATATTAGCCATGACATCAAGGAATTCAAACGCATCATATATGGTACATCTAAAAGACATGTATTTCTTGTAGTTCACAAAATCTAAAATAAATAAGGAAGAAAAGTGATCACACTTTAAGTGATTATTAGTCAACCTAAATACCATAAAATTGAAACTATATAGATAATTGTAATTTTAATTAAGTATTTCTATAAAACCATTTACTATGTTACTTTAATAATTATCAAGCCAATTTTTCATGTGTTATATCTACATTAATTATTATATTATTTACCTCTACTACAATTAACAATAATTTTAAACTAGTTTCTTGAATATTATGTTAGTATTTTTTTATTATCCAAACCAAAAATTATAGAACTCTAAATAAATATTGTTCACTATAATTTAATATCAAATTATTAGTTTATTAACTAAAATTAATATAGTAGTAAAAGGAAATGATATATTGAAATATAAAACTAATTTTAATTCCAAAATATTTTATATTATATATACTAGTCGTTAAATTATATATTATAATCGTATTTTTTTGGAACAACAACCAGAAATTTATTAGTAGCTACTCGGCTAGCAAGAAGCAAGCATAAAAACATAAACTACATTATGGAATCTAGATACAATCGGTAGGGTGATATCTCCAACTAATTGGGTTTCTTACAAACCCTTTACACCTAGCCAAGAAGAATCGATTATGTTGATCATCGAGTTCATCGAATTTTGATCTGAGAAGGAAACCAACCACCATTTTACTATGAATCTCCATACCTCTAATGCCATGGTGCGTTCAAACAAAACGGGGAAAACATACTCAAATCCGGTGCCACAAACATTCCAGACATAACATATAATCTATATCCTGGTTCATGTTACTGAAGTTGGCCCGAATCGAAATTCTATCAACCATAACTCTCTGCATAAATATGTTAACTTTTTGAGGAATCCGATGATTGCATAACATCTTCTTTTCCCCGCATTTCTCAATGATACATCTCAATGACCCAACTGAAAGCACACCATTTGTCGTAGCTAGAAATTTCTTATTGTTAGATTTGTTGGACATGAAGAATATTTTATGGTTTTCTTGTGTTGACCGAATTCTTCAGCTTCCTTCCATCATGAATGGGTCTACGCCAATACCAAGTGTATCCGTCCTTGATCTTGTCCGCCATAGACGCATGTTTGTTGTTTTCGAGGGTGAATAGTCTTCAGAATCGAGAAGAAAAGGTATTGGACTCCTTCCAACGATCTGTCTAGAAAGTCATCTTTATAATGTTCCCTACATGTTTCACACATAAATCATTGTAGTTAAGATTCCACTTTCTCAAAGAATGGACAACATCGATAACGTTTCCCCGTGGACTAGAGCTAAAGTTAGTCTTGTGGTTCTAGTTCAATCCTCCTTTTTTACCGTAAATGGATTTTATCACATTTACCAAACTTGCATCTTGAAATATAAATCTCCAAGCCCATTTAACGACAAGAGAAACATTAGAAGCATCAATACTTCCAATACTGAGACCTCCATCTTTTTTGTATGTAACTGTTTTCCAGTTAACCCAAAAAATTTTCCTATTGATGTTTTTATGAATGAACTAAATACAACTATAATATACAACTAAATACACTAATAATTCATTCATAAAAACATCAACAAAAATATTAACACTTAAAAGTCAAAATTAAAATTTTTGTAATGTTACATTAGCGATTGTCCACAAAATCAATTAGATTTATCATAATGAGCGTCTAGGATTATTATATCTATCTAACCAATAATTTATTAATCAAAATTGGGTTACATCAGCACTTCTTGTCTCTTTCTTCAAACACACGAACAATGGATTTCCTTTAGGGTATTTAAACAAATCGGAATATATATAGTTTACAAACTACACTATTAATCAAATAATTACAATTATTATTCAATATAGGCAAATACAATAATATAAACATGTAACACTCTATCCCACCAAGTTAAAAAATAAAAGATTTGCGAAGTTCTGATAAATAATAAGTTATGAAACTATGAATAATTATATACTACAAAGTCGTATGTTTAATATAAGTCATAAAAATATTATTGCTTCTAATTAAAACAGAGGAACTGAAACCCAAATTTAATTGAGGAATAAAATAATAATATATTATATATATTTCAATGTGCTGTGTGAAATTGATTTTATGCATAAATAAATATACACACATTGTACCATAAGGTTTATATGTTTAAAGCGTAGCACGAAAACGGAATTCAATTAGTGTACTTACTCTCAGTCAGAGATATTAAAAAGTGTGTCAAGTAGCGTAGAGAGTGGGGGGAAAGGAATCACAAAACTCCCTCCTAAAGTTTGAGGTTGTTTAACTTGATTAAAAGCTCTTGTAGGAAAGTTTCATGTTTACATATACTTTTATAATACATGTGGGTGATTTTTTTTTTTGAAATATATAACATTGTGATAATTTAAGAACTAGTTTTTTGAATGGCGAATTATACACACCCAACTAATCTACACTTAAAATCTACTTCTAGATCTACACTACTGTCCACGTCTGGACCCGAACCCACAACCATAAAGAAATGGAACACCTTATAAACAATCCAAATGCCACTAGGCTACAAACCCGTTGGCAATAATTTAAAAACTAGTGTATAATGTATTGTTTCATATAAAATTTCTAAGACTAAAATTTTAGATATTAGTATATATATCATTATATACATATATGTTTCAAAAATATTGTTTTCTATATACTTGGTTTACAAATGTAAACATTTTTAACATGTTTAGAAAATAAAAAATACAAATAAAATTTTTTTACGTATAAATCAAATACATAAAAAACAATCACATTATGAAACGAATATAAGTTACTTAACACATTAAATACTATTTTTATTTGAAAAAAAATCATGTAACATAAAACCATAAGATATAAGTTCTCATTCTAAAAACATATTATAGAAAAATAGAGGACAAACTAGGATTTTTGTTTTTTCTATACTTGCCGTAATTAGTAAAAATACACGGTTGACATTTTATCTTTTGAGGTCATTTCATTTAAACTTTGGAATCTATATAAAATACTACACAAAATACTCCTCTTTACATAAATTTAGAGAAAAAAAAATTATTTTTTTTTAACGGCAAGTTAACACACACAGGCTCCAGCGGTATCGGGTTCCCAATTGGGCAATCCCACTAATCCATTGTGATCCGATCCAACCTATGGTTGAACCTGACCGGCAGGGAAGTGGATCCCATAGACTGGATCCTCCCATACCGGCCCCGAACCCGGCCCAAAGGACCAGATCCAAAGTCTGGATATCTCAGAAATGTCACTCATGGGATTCGAACCCTGGTAGTGTGGCTTTCACCCCACACCCCCAAGGATGTTACCTATACACCCTTTGATAGAAAAAAAAATTAATTTAAAGTTTCTTTTAAGATATAACGAATAAGGGAGAATACACTACTATACATCAACAATTAATTTACCTCAAACTAAAATGTAGATTTAACATTGATAATATACAATCCAAGTCATACATCAATGCTATGTCAAGATCGAGTGCTACTAATACCCGAGATATAACGCTATCTAAATAACACAGAATACATCAATGAGTAGCTAAATCCTTCATGTGCCTCTAATTAGCACTCAATCATGATGGTATAGGTAATACCAAACCCCAACAAAACGTGATTCACATGCCGAAAAATAAAAATAGTTAGGCTTATGCTTAGTGATGTAACGCCAATCAGGCTGGGGATGTAACGTCCCAGAACCCATGGCAAGATAGTGTCTGCTTTGGCCCCGAAGGGTTTCCACCTCACGGTTTTGTTCCTCGCATGGACCCTAGTCCATCCAAAAGGCCTCTTGCAAGGTAGGTACCACACCCCTTACAAGGAATTCTTAAAGCATCCACAGTGGTGGAACCTTCAAGAACCTCACTTACCATATTTTTTTTCCCACTACGTCATTGCCATCTCAATATACCAAGAACCTCCTTAAAACACTACAATGGAGGTTCTTACAAAAACCTCACTTCTCTCTTCTTATTTATAATATAATTTTTATTTATGTAAACTATTATATAACAGAAAATGAAACTATTACAAGACCCTGGGTTCTTGTTCAAGCACCCGGGTTCCAATAAAAACTTGTGACTGAGCAAGAACCTCTGTCTCACAGTAGAGGTTCTTGTAAAATCCCATGAAGAACCTCACGAAGAACCTCCATTGTGGATACTCTTAGTTCTCCTCACCAACCGATATGGGATCTGTGGTCAAATTTCTCGCTAACACATCAATCCAAGTTTGGATCTGATAGAATCTATAACTTCCCTAGAACCCATAGCAAGATTTTGTCCATTTTGGCCACCTGAAGGGTTTCCACTTCACAATTTTGTTCTTGGCATGGATAGAAGTACATCCAAAAGGCCTCTTGCAAGGTGAGGTATCCACACCCCTTATGATGAATGCTTAGTTCTCCTCACCAACCAGTGTGGGATCTCACAGGGGATCTGGTGGTCAAGGCGTTCGTTCCCAACAACCTAGAGGTGATGATGCAGATTCTGATGACAATATCCGTAAGTCTACTATGAGGGTCAAGGCGTTCGTTCCCAACAACCTAGAGGTGATGATGCAGATTCTGATGACAATATCCGTAAGTCTACTATGAGGAATTGCAAACCATATTGGTGACTCAAGATTTTAATAACCCATGCGCAGATATTGTAGAACATAATTCGCTTGTTTCATTCAAGGTAAAATTTTCTTCCTTTAATTTATTTGCGCTCAAAATTGGATTCGGTATGAGGAAACTGATGGCTGAGATGGAACAAAGGGTAGAACGGGATATAGTTGGTCTTACTGATTAATGTCCTTTCTCTTAACATCAATGGGATGAGACAAACGTTAAACGGTGTTAGGTGAGGGACCTAAGGAATAAGAAAAAATTCATTTTTATATCTTCAAGAAACTTGATGTAGCAATCTGGGTCCTATTCTTTTAAAGAACCTGTGGGGTAATGACGGTTGGTCGGCTGAGTTTATTGAACCTATGGGTAGATCGGGGGAATCAGCTCCATTTGGGATTCCTTTTTTTCTCAGTCTTTCAAACCATCAAGGATTCATATTTCTTTGCATTGATCGGGATGTTGTTGCCTGGAAACTTTTCTTGTGGGGTGGTCAAAGTCTATCCCCCAGAAACATGGCGGATCAAGGTAGACCATGGTCTAACTTGTCTACCTTCTTAGCATCCTTTCCGGAGATGTTGTGGATTTTATGTGACGATTATAACGAGGTAAGATGCCCATAAGAAATACATGGATCGACTTTTAATGCAAGAGGCGCTTTGGTTTTGAGAAACTTTATTGCAGGTTCTGAATTAGTTGAACCTATGCTAGGTGGAAGAAAGTTTACTTGGTCCAACTCGGTGGGGACAAAGACTAGTAAATTAGACCACTTTCTCATTTCTAGAAACCTAAGGTCTTCTTGGGTGGATTTATACTCGTTTTCACTCCCGATGGTGTATTTAGACCATAACCCAATTTGACCAGATGTGAGGTAGATTTCGGCCCTTTGCCTTTCAGGTTTTTCAATTCTTAGTAAAAAGCTCTGGATTTAGAGGATATTGTCAAAGAGGCTCGGGGACTCCGATTTTAATGGAGTGATCTTTCGCTCCCCGCTATACAAGTTTTGCCATAAACTAAAGCATGTGAAAGCGAGTGCGACGACTTTCAACAATGTGGCTGATGTTCATGGTTTATCGGATTTATGGAGAAGGGAGCGCGACAACGCTCTTGTTAAACTAAAGGACCTTGAGACACAAAATTTAGACAACCTCAAGCAACAAACGAAAGTTAAGTGGGTAAAGGAAGGGATGCAAATTCTGGGTTTTTTCATGGGGCGATTAACATAAGATGGAGTGCTATTTAAGATATCATGGCAGATAAAGCACCCGGGCCAAATGATTTCTCTTTCGGATTTACCATACATTTTTAGGATGTGGTAGGGAAGGATTTTGTAGAGGTCGTCAAAATTTCGAATGTCTTTTGTCCCTTTATTACGAGGGTAATGACTCGTTCATCGCCTTGGTCCCAAAAGTGAAAGACCCTCAAGGTCTTAATGAATTCAGACGGATCTATATTGCACTACTAAGACTATTTCAAAGGTCTTTGCTGAATGACTAAATGCGGTTATTAGCCCTAAACAAACCGCATTCATGAGAGAAAAACATAATCGAATGGCCTCTGATTGTTAATGAAATTATCTCATATGCAAAGTGAGTGAAAAAAAGGAATCTTTCTGCTTAACATGGACTTTGAAGAGGCATTTGAAAACCTAAGTTGGGCTTTCTTGTTCAACATTCTCATTTAAATGGGATTTGGAAACAAATGAATCTATTATACTAGAGGTTTAGTCAATATCGCTTGTGTTTTTAATCTCTTGAATTGATCTCCTACCAATCACTTTCGAATGGAGAAAGGGGTGCGCCAAGGTGACTCGTTTTCCTTGACTTGTTCATTATAGCGATGGAAAGGTTAATTGTGGCGTTAAAGAATCTTCGGTTAATGGATTTTTCAAGGGTATCATTCTTCCGAATAACTGGCCTAGTATCATGAGCATCCATTATGCGGATGATGTGGTGTTCCTAAGCGAGTAGAAGGAGTGAAACATTAGGAGACTTTAGAAAGTCATATGATGGTTCCACATGGCCTTCAGTTTAAAGATCAGTTGGGGAAAAAGTACCACCAGAGCATCAAAGTTTCTCATCGTGAAACTTCTAGAGTTGCCACATCGGTCAGGTGCAAGAAGGGAAAATTCCTTTGATGTACCTTGGTCTTCCGATTGGCGCCACTATGTCCAAATAAGTTAGATGGGCTTGTTTGTTTGAGAAATTTCGGAATAAACTCTCAGTATGGAAGTCCAATTCCCTTTCAGTCGGGGGAACACTCACTCTTTGCAAATTGGTCCTTGGAAGTCTAGGGGTTTGTATGTTCTCGCTTCTCAAACCTCGAGTAAGGTGTTAAGAAAGTTGGAAGGTTATACACGAGACATCTGTTGTGGTTCAGGCACAGACAACCGCAAGATTCCTTAGGTAGCTTGGTATCGGGAGCATCAAAGCTCATAACACTACTTTTTGGACAAATGGTGGTGGCGGTTCCGGGTGGAGGACAGCTCACTGGAAGGATTGTTCTCTAAGTCCCTTAATTGTGGCAACAACACGAGATTTTGGAACCCAACCACCAACACACACGTGCATACACACACACACACACACATAGAAAAGTTCAAACGAGAGCATTTACGAGAATGCGAAGAGTTTCATCATGTACAAAATTGAATGAATCATATATGATTTTGTATGTAAATTATATATGATTTTTGTATGTGAATCGTATGTGATTTTGTACATCGAAAAAGATTATCGTGTTTTCATTAATAGTTATCATTCTCATATGAACCGCCTTTGTGTGTGTGTGTGTGTGTTGGGGAGAGGGGGTCGTATTTTAAGAGCTCTCTAAATCATGAGATCCTTGACAACTGATGCATCATGTGCTATTTCGTACTTTTTTTTTCATATATGGCTAGAATTTAATGCATTGATTAATATATATATATATATATATATATATATATATATGTGAACCCCTTTTTGGTTGTGAATGTGAGGACAGCCGAGAGCGCGACACGTGGCGGCTTTGAGTGTGGTCCCCCCCTTTAATTCAATGCCCTCCCATGAATTGCGTCTAGTCATCCGCCGTAGATCTAACGTGGCGCCTAATCATCCATCACGTGTCGCGCTCTCAGCTGTTCTCACCTTTACAACCAAAAAGTGGTTCACATTTGAACCCACCCCTATATATATATATAGAGAGAGAGATAGAGAGAGATGAGTTCTTTTGTAAATCAATAAAAGGTTGTAAACCATCGATTATTATTGGTTAAATCAATGAAACTGGTTCATGAAATTATTAATATGATGAAATTATATTATATGATTCATTTTGTGATAAAATTATTTCATATTTCGGTGTTTTTTATATAAAAATGGAAAAGTTTCATGCACTTTTTTATTCTGATGAAACTGTTTCATATATTCTTCTTATTCTAATGAACCATTTTCATTTTCACGTAAAAAAACATCGTAATATGAAACAATTTTATTAAAAAATGAATCATTTAGTACAATTTTATCATATTTAACAATTGCATGAACTAATTTCATTTATTTAACCAATGAAATCGATGGTTTACACCGGTTTACAACATTTTATTGGTTTACAAAAGAAGTTCCCTCTATATATGGATATATATATATATATATATTTAACAAGTAGAGAAGTGATCTCCATCACTCATCCGGTGAATAAAGGCCGCTTTGACGTATACCCCTCCGTGAATCACGTCTAACCGAACTTTGACTAGTCAAAGATTGCGGCTTTTGACTTGCTGCAATCTTGACTAGTCAAAATTCGTTTTGATGCGCATGAACGTGGGGTATTTTCAAAATGTTACAATCAGGCTGAAAACGAGTTTATATTATCGAGTACAGAATCGGTAAACCATTAGAAATAGCCTTTACTGACGGTTTTTCGACGAACGAGCGTCGCTAAAAAGTTGGTCTTTGAAAGCCACCGACGATTTTTCAACCGACCTTTTCCAACTGTTTCATTTATTGACGGATTTTCGAATGGTTTACCGACGATTTTTTGTCTGTTTTTCGATGGTTTTCCAACGAAAATGAATAATTAAAAATTGAAACAGTTTTCGATGTTTTCCAACTAATTAAAAAATTAATAAAAAAGAAATAGCCGGTAAACCATCAGAAAACAGTCTGAATTTTCTAATTGCTTTGGTAATCAGTATTTACCGTTAGTAATACACAACTTTTTAGTAATGTATTACGGCTTTAAAATAACAAAGTTAAAAAAAATACGAGTTCAAAGTCATGCTTTACATGAACACTAAAATATACTTATATTAAGGTAAGTGTTTTGTTTTTTTAAATTAAGGTTAAGTACATGGAAGTGTATCAAACTTGTCACGTTTTATCATTGTATGTACTGAACTTGAAAACTTACCATTTAATGTATCGAACTTGCTAAATTTCCCATTGTATGTATCAAGTTACCTACTAAGAAGGTAACCGGTAAAATTGCTACATAGGATGCCACATAGGATGCCAAGTCATTATTATTTGAGTGAATTACAAATTTCGTCCCTCTAGTTTACTGATTAGGTTCAAGGACATGTTTTGCCATGTTAATATAAACCCAAACCACCACCACCACCGCCACCACCCTTCAAACCACTACCACCGCCACCACCACCACCACCCCCACCACTGCCTCCAAACCACCACCACTGCTACCACCCTTCCAACACCACCACCTCCACCGCCTCCAAACAACCACCACCACCGCCTCCAAACCACCAACACTGCCACCACCCTTCCAACACCACCACCTCCACCGCTGCCTCCAAACCACCACCACCGCTGCCTCTAAACCACCACCACTACCACCACCCTTCCAACACCACCACCTCCACCACCTCCAAACAACCACCACCACTGCCTCCAAACCACCACCACCACCGCTATCACAAAATCAACAAAAACCCCAATTCTACCACCACCACTGCCATCTCCAAACCACCACCACCACCACTCCACTACCATCAAATCAACAAAACCCCCAATTTTATTTCGTCCAGATCTTGAAAATCCCATCTCTATTTCGTCCTGATCTTTAAATCAGGCTTGCGAACCTTATTCACCAACACCGGCGTTGATTTTTGCAAGGGTGGCAAGGGAACGAGAGAGAGAGAGAGAGAGAGAGAGGTCGTCGGAGGGTGAGTGGGACGTTGGAGGTTGAGTAGATGAAGAAACCCAGATCGCCAGATGGTTGAGGCTCGGCGGAAGTTGGCTACAATTTTGCATGTGCCGTCACTGAAAAAGAAACCCACCACCGATGGAGGGTGGTGGTGGCTGCGATTTTGGGGAAAAAATTTGAGACATAAATAAGAGGAGAGGAGAATGAGAGATGGATAGAGAGAGAGAGAGAGAAAGAGAGAGAAAGAGAAAGAGAGATGGCTTCGAAAGAGAGCCGGAGGGTTGGGATTGCTGGCGACTGGGTGGGAGGTTTTTGAAGATCTGGGTTTGGTCCTTGTGTTTTACATTTAACCCTTAGAGACCAAATTTGTTGCTTTTTGTAAACCTCAGGTACCAAAGTTGTAGTTTACTCTTTTTAAAAGTAAAAATAATAAATTCCACGTCAGATATAACTTGTTCTACGTCAGCATTTTGTAGGTAACAAGTAACTAGATACATACAATGGCAAGTTTAGCAAGTTTGGTATATTAAATGGTAAGTTTTCAAATTCAGTACATACAATGATAAAACGTGACAAGTTGAATACACTCTCATATGCTTAACTCTTTTAATTATTAAGATGTCTCTGAAATAAACTATATAGCTTAACATAAATACAAGACAGTTTTGATCAAAAAATAAATAAATACAAAATAGTTATTATGTGATGAGTAAATACATTTTTTTAATGGTTGAATGAATAAACCATTAAGTTCATCATATCCAAAATTAATATATTTAATAGATTAAAAATAAGATATCAACGTTAAACAGTCAAAGCGTATATATGCCAATTGAGTTTGATTATTTTAAACATGTGTAGTAAGGCTTGTGCAGATTGCTATAACTTTTTCATACTATATTAATGTTTATAATCTAAATTTTCCATCTATATATATATATATCATGCACCCAACAAATTATACCTCCTCAAATATGGTTTAGAATTTAGGTCGTGTTTGACAAAAATAGCTAGTATTTGCCCCATGATATCTTTTTCGGTCATTTTACATACTTATAAGTTAGTTTTTTGCCAAACATAATTCATTTATAACCTAGCTTATTAGCTATTAGCTAGCTTATTAATTAGGCAACGACTAACTCATCATCTATCAACTAACTTACGAGCTACTTTGTCAAACAAAGCCTACGTTTTGATTTACATTTGCTTAAGGGGAGGCTAATTGCACCATTTGACTTACTAACCACACCTATAAAGTGAATTGTTTTCTCACATACATCAACATCAAACTCTCTTTTTACATTCCTGATACATGTTTTTTACATTCCCGATACATCACACCCCATTAAAATGATGCAAATAGCAACCTCCTTGCTTAAATATTACTAAGAAAATTTATTATAAAAAATTAGTGACCAAATTAATCATGGTTTCCATGCCTCTCTACTACAAAAAAGTGTGTATCTAAGCTATAAAAAAAATTCTTTTGTGTTCGTGTGTGATTATGTTTTTGTTCTGTTTGCTGCTTTACGTATTTTGACTATCCAGTTAGAGAGAGAAAGAAAGAAAGAAGTTGTTTTCTCTAGTGTCATTTTCCGAGATATACTCTCGAGGAACACCACCAGACCCCCCCACCCCCCCACCCTCCTTCCTCCCCACAACACCCTCTTTCTGGAATTCCTTGTTTTACTTTATTTGTTTCCAGTTTCATTTGCTTTCTTTCTCTCTCTCTCTTATCTTCTGCCTTTTTATATATACATATATTCAAAGAGATCTTTCTTAGCTTTCTACCCTTCAATTTTTTTTTACTTTTTCTTTTGTGTTTGGTGTTGGTGTCGGTGTGTTGGTGATTGTGTTGTTTGTTTCTTCTCTTTGCTTCAATTTCCTTTTGTTGATTTCCATGGTATCTATTTGATTGCACATCAAGATAGTGTGTGTAAAAGAAAAAGCAAAACCCACTTATTAGTGTGTGTGTGTGTGAGTGTGTGAGAAAAGGGAGATAAAAGAAGGGGTTTTGTGTTTGTGTGTGTGTTTTATGTGTGTGGAAGTGTGTGATCTTATCTAATAGACACAGAAAGAAAGAAAGAAAGAAAGAAAGAAAGAAAGAAAATGCCCTTGGAAGGGATTTTCATAGAACAACCACCACCACCACCATCTTCTTCTTCATCTTCAACTCCACTTCCTGATCTCTCTCTCAACATTAGCCTTCCAAATACTACTTCTTTATCGTCGTCTTCTTCGATTCGTGGTGGTAGTAATATCGATCATTCACCTTTTAAATCAAACGCTTTTCAACAACAAACCTACACTGACCTCTCCCTTACAAATCCATCAAGAAATCTTGCAACAAGTTTGTCTCAAAGAGATCAAGAAAATCCACAAAATCCCTTATTCCATCATCATCATCATCATCATCATCAAAATCATCATCTTAACAACCACCATACCATGATCTACAATCAACACCCAAATATTAGTAACACCCACAACTTAAATCACTTGAACCAAGGGGTTTCGCTACTTGATGTGTCCGACTGCCTGAGGCCGATAAAGGGGATTCCGGTATACCACAACCATTCATTTCCTTTTTTGCCTAATTTGGATCATTCTTCTCTAGAAAAAGATCCAAAGATGTGCTTCTATCCATCATCATCTTCTACTTCTACTTCACCTTATTTTGGTTCTAGTGGAGGTCACTTGCCCTTTTTGAACCCGGGCCTTAACGGAACCTCTTCATCGGGTTATCGTGGAGCGTGTGGTACCACCGGTGGTGGAACTAGATTTACGGGCTTATCTTCGTCATACCAACACCAACACTACCATAACCATAACGGGTATGGCGGAGGAGGCGGGACCCACTTCTCATGAAGTCTCACATGGTTTGATGAGATCAAGATTTCTACCAAAGCTCCCGGCCAAGAGGAGTATGCGGGCGCCAAGGATGCGATGGACTAGCACGCTTCACTCGAGATTCGTCCACCCGTCGAGCTTCTCGGAGGGCATGAAAGTAATTACACATCCACTCATCTCATCTCATCACCACCACTCTCCTCCCCTAATTAATTACTTTTCTTTAAAACTTTAAGATCAATTTATATATGTTTTTTTTTATAAATATGTTTAGGGGCAACACCAAAGTCAGTTTTGGAGCTGATGGATGTCAAAGATCTCACCTTGGCTCATGTCAAGAGCCATTTACAGGTACACCCCCCATGACTTATGGACAAGAAAAAAAATGGTAGTATTTTCTTTCTTTTGGAGTCTAGCTCTCTTACTTTCTCCGATTAAGCCTCCGGCACAGTCGCCAATGTCTGAAGTTAAATGACTGAATTAGAAGAACAGTAATAAGTCAGAGAGAGAGAAAGAGAAAGAGAGATGACTGAATGAATACTGATGATGATCAGAATGATAAGAGACAAAAGTAAGTCATCATTATTCAATAATAATAAAACACAGCTAGCTATAAGCTCATGTTATTCAAAACATCAGCCTCGTGATTAATGACACTAGAAAAAATCAATCCAATCACCTATATCTATCTATGTATGACTCAAAAGCATTCAACAAAAAAAATTAATTTTTTTTATTTTTTCAGTTGTTTTCTTTTAATTTCTTCACCATTTTTGATGTATTTTTGGTGTTATTAACTAATTAAGTTTGGTTTATGGATTTTGCAGATGTATAGAACTGTTAAAACAACTGACAAACCTGCAGCTTCTTCAGGTAATTCTTTTATTTAATTATCATCCCTATATTTTAATTTATAGCACATTAATTAAAATGGACAAGAACAAGAAGAAACTGCTTAATATCCCAATCCCAATTCAAAAATCTTTTTAAACGTTTTTGATTTTTTTTTTTTTTCAATTAGTTTATATCTTGTATATTTATTTTTTTTCTTTCTAAAATCATGAATGAAGGCCAATCTGATGGATCTGGAGAAGATGATATCTCAACCATGGGAAGTGGAGGGCTACGACGTTTTACCGATCAACGAGGATCGGCTGATCTGCAAGAATCCGACTACCCTAATTACTCGGCGGCCGCTAACACCACCCTCTGGAGCAATTCTTCGAGGTACGATTTTTCTTGTGGTTTATAATATATATATATATATATGTTCTAAAATAAAATAAAATAAAAATCTTTTAGGTAAGTTTCCTGGGTGTTTGTATTAACAAAGATAGGGCTAATTATAAAATTACACTTCCTTTAACTTTTTGCATGATATCTCTACATGGAAATGGAAAAACTAATGTACATTTCCACTATTTTTGAAGAATAAAAGTGCTAATATAGCAGCTTTAATTTGCTTTTTTTTTTTCCTTTTTCTTCCCCTTATTTTCTAAGATTTTTCTGGGAGAGAAGATTTCACCTGGGATTGAGACTTTGTTAGTTTATCAAGCTTTGATGGGGGAGAACCTTAAGAAAGGAAAATAAAGCTAATGTAAACCCAGAACTTTAGTATAGGGTTAGCAGAAATTAAAGCAATCAACTTTTTCTTTTTAACGATTTTACTCTACTATAACAGTACTATTAATTTTTGTACTAATTTAGATTATACTGTATATTAATTTATTCATAATGTCCTTTTTCTAATTTCAAAAATATGATTAATTTGCATATATGACCAAGAAAAGGCAGTGTCTTGACTTCAAGTGCTATCCTTTTCTCTTCTTGTTTTGAAACTCATATGCATGTTGGCATTCTATCGGATTTCGTCGATGATATCGGTGATATTGACCCTTCCCTAATGAGTAAAGAATGTACACAGTTTTGACCCTTTGGCAAATAACTCAACCACAATCTGCTTGATTTTAAAAATGTACCAAAATCCTAAAGCAAATACCTTTGGTGCTTATATTTTTAGGTTGGAGCATGTACTACAAATATGTGATTCATTGACCTGTCATAAGGGTACTGTTGTTATGAAGCAAATCAGAAAACATCTTTTATCTTTTGTTACATTTTCTCTTTTTTTCCTTTTTCTTTTCATTTTTGCAGCTTCTCTCTCTCTCTCTCCTTCTCTCTCTCTCTCTCTCTCTCTCTCTCTCTCTCTCTCTCTCTCTCTCTCTCTCTCTCTCTCTCTCTCTCTCTCTCTCTCTCTCTCTCTCTCTCTCTCTCTCTCTCTCTCTTGATGTTTGCTTTAAACCAACTGGGAAGCTTTCTTATAACTAAATGCCACAAAAAAGTTGAATTCTAAGTTGTTATATCTAGTTAAAATTTAGACATCTCAGGCACTTTAACTAGTTCGTACTTGCATAGTGCTTTTATATATGATGTCATTTCACTTCTTTTATTTTGCTTTGGATTTTTCAAATATTCTAATTGGTTAGATCTAGGCCAAGTGTGTGTGTGTGTCATATCAAGTGTCAAGTGAAATATGACTACCTAGTGAATTACGCTTGAAAAGTTCAAGTATATCGTGTTTATGTTGTCCGGTTGCGCAACCAATCGTGTTGTCCTCGTTTGATGGTCCAAATAAAAACCCTACAAACTCCAAAGTGAAGGATGTTAAATAAGTAAAAGCCACAAGGGTTGTGGCGTACTGGTTGAGGCCCCAGGGGAAGTGGTGGAATATCCTATCTGCACAAGGTTTGAATCTTTGAGTACGCAACAATTTGGTTACTGGGTTATCTTATCAAGAGCTGATGTCTTACGGTAATAAATTGCCGGATTAGTCTAGGCATAGCCTAGTATCCTAGTGAATTTCTAAAGATGCATAAATAGTTTAATTAATGATGCAATAAAATTCACCCCATTATTCCAAAAAAATTCTTAAACATTAATTGAAACTTGTTTTTGACTCTAATCATCTCTAAAGACAGCAATAAATCGTTCGTAAAAATGATGATGCTATACTTTTTCTTTTGTTTCCCGACCATGCCGACTTTTTTTCAAATACATATTTTCTAGAGATAATTGATTTGGTTATTAAGGATTCCAATGAGGCATTTATTTTAGAAGAGTGTCTATTTAGTATTGTTGTATAGTAAGATATATACAATGTTGATATGTGATATAGAAATATATCGCATATTCACATTGGCGCTTTTTGCTGCAGTTGTTGTGGTTTGTATATATATATATATATATACACAGTTTTTACTCAACCCTTAAATAATGAATTGCGTATATTATATATGTTTCCCCTAACTATAAACATAATGCAAATCTAATGCAGAATGTATGCAAAACAAATGTGGCGCTTTGTTTAATTTGGGTTACACTTACACCTTGTCAAACGTTAATTGAAATTTTATATTGACTTTAATTTCAGCAATAGGGAGGGATGGCTGCCGACAAACGGTGATATGAACGACCTCAGACCCTCATCGACCTCGTTACCACAACGGAATGCTAGTCAACAAGTAGAGGTAATCTTTGTTACAATTATATATTACTACTTATTAGCATTGTTCTGAAAGGCTCACCGCAACACCTACTATGGCACAATATGACTCAAATTCTGTCTCACGTCCCATTAAGTTTGTGGTACGTCATGGCCAATTGTAATTTAACGCGATATATGATATTTTATCTTACCTTTCTAATGTCTTATTCCTTAGTTTTAAAAATATAACCTAATTAAGATTGATAATTATTATTGACTCATTGAGTAAGAATACAAAACATATATTTATATACATAATATTATATATTATATAGAGATTTATTGTTATAATGTTTGCCATGAAAAGCATTAACTACCTTCCGTTGGCTCCTACGGTTGGCTTGAGTCTTGCCAAAAGAAAATTTGTATCTAATGAATCGTATTCGGGGATTTATAATGCATGTGCATTTTCTAAGAACAAAAGAAATCAAACAATAGAAAAGAAATGGTATATTTCTAGGTTTTACTGTTGTTATATTTAGGCTGTGTTTGGCAAAAATAAGCTAGCTTATACTTATAAGCTAGTACATATTGGGATGGACCATAAGCTACCTTATTGAAACGTTAATTGAAGTAGTGTTTCAAGAGCTTCTTATAGTTTTTTCCAATATATCCTTATTAATTAGTATAATTATTATACCCCAAGATAGCCTTTTTGATAATTTTACATACTCATAAGCTAGTTTTTATCAAATATAATTTATTCATAAGCCAGCTTATCAACTACCAGCTAGCTTATTAGTCAACAACTAGTTTATCAGCCAGTTTATCAAACACGGTCTTCAAGTATGCATGGCAAAACTTATAGTCCCTTCCAAAAGAAAACTGGAAAAAGAATTCAAAACTTGGCATTTCATTTTATATGCTATTGTATGCATGCGTGTATTTAATCATTCAATAATATTTTACTTGCTTCTTGTTAACTTCTTTACAGGAATGCGACCCTTCAAGATCAAAGAGCTGCTTAGGATCCAATATGGATCAGAAAAACCCATGCTTAGAGTTCACTTTGGGCAGACCAGATTGGCTTCAAAAGAACGCAACTGATCTCTCTCTCTCTATTTTTTCTTCTTCTTTTTTTGCATTTCGAATTTGTGCTTTAGTTTGTCCGTATAACGGACAGCAAAAGCCTGAATTTTATGCAACAGAAGTACTAAAAAGAAAGAACAAGATGATGAAGAAAACGAAGAAGAAGGTTTAAGATCGACGCATGCGTTTTCTGTATTATCGTGTATTTGCTTCTCCCATGAAAAAGCGGGCCCGCTTTTTCATTTTCTTCAATCGACTTCTTTGGTTTTGTAGTATTCATTAATTTTTTTTCCCTACTTCTCTGGCCTTTTCATGCTCTTTTTGTCTTGAAAAGAGCGATGGTTGGAGAGAAAGAGAAACTATATCATATGTTGCGATTTGATTTTACCAAAATTAAAAGGGGTTTTATATAAATTTTTACAAGAATAGGAGACCCCTTTCTTCGTATATAACCAACGGCTTCCTTAATTGGTTCCGTTTTGCCTACCCGTTTTTGTATTTAAAGAAAAAAAAGAATAATGAATGAAATGGGAGGTTCCCGCCTTGAACTCAAAATTAATATCGATAAAAATTAAAGAAAAGGAGAAACTAAGAACTCTCAAAATATGGGGAACAATAACAAAAGTAACAACACCAAAAAAAAGATTCCAAGATCATAGCAATTGCAGATCCATACAAAAGAGGCACAAGAAAGAAAAGAAAAACAAAAGGCATCCATCTTTTCGCGTTTTTCTTTCCGGAAATTTCCCCATTCCCAAGTTTTAACACATCAAAGCACAACCAATTTGCTTGTCAGATAAAAACTTTTAGCCTAGTGGTCCGTAACAGCTTGGGGGGGCATGGAGGTATCCCTATCTACCCGGGTTCGTTTCGGGGGGTGAGCAGGGGCAATACCTAATCAGGGTTCTTTAGGGTGGGTCCAGGGTCGCCGAAATTAGGGGCCCGTAGGGATCCCAGATACCCCTCGATTTCGTTTTGAACGTTTTTTGAGTTCTTTGAAACATTTGCTTGCGAGAATATTTTTTTTGTTTTTTGTCTCATTTTTGCAACATAAATCGTGAACTAAAATAGAACTCAGATTAATATTTTTGTTGGCTAGAAATGACAAAGTTTTTCATCGTTGTCCGTTGCTATCGAGTATGGCATTTGAAAAAAATTTTTAGGGTTTGGGGGGGCACATTAAAAGGGGGTTAAAAAATATTTTCAAAACCGAATAACCATTAAAAACCCAAAATTTTTCTGACAGTTTTGGTTAGATTTTCGATTTTGGTTTTGATTTTCATTTAACTCTTATTATTTTATAAATTACCCATTAAAAGTTTGTCGACCCCTTTACAAGGTTATGAATTGAGCATTTTTAGAGTTAAATTAAAGAAAATGTATTTTTTTAGTTATAAAAATTTTTTTTATAACAAAACCCAATTTAATAACGTATTTTAATCCTTCAAAAAAATATATTGATGGACATTAAATTAGTTAACTAATAAAAAATTATTATTTTACTAGTGAAAAACAATAAAAGAATAACCTAATTTAAATTTATTACCTCAACAACTAAATTTTTGAAAAATAGTGAGATTGGGGCCGATTTAAAACAGGGTTTTATCAAGTTGGGGGGCCCTTTTTTAAGTGTTTGGGGCACAAAAAAATTTTGGGAATTTATGGGAAAAACAAACACGACAGCGGAATAAAAACGAAAATTTTCCAATTCAGAAGATCCTTCTAAAAAATTTTGATACAATTATAAGGGGGTTTAAACAATACCTTTAGGGTTCTTTCAAAACGTTTCTGGAACGTAAGGGGAATACATGTTTTTGGTAAAAAATTACACAATTTAATATGTAAGATGTTTTAACAACGTCGAGAAGGAAAAAAATTAATTCAAAAAACGTGCGATAAATAAAATAAATGACAAAATAATTATGACGCAGGAAAAACCTCGAGGTCGAGGAAAAAAAATGCGGCCGACTAAAAGGGGATAGCCCACGTTTCACTAATATCACCAATAAGGGGGTATCCCCCGAGAATTTCAGTTGGATCGTAAAGATTACAATGAAGAGAAGAAAAATTTTAAAAAATAATAAGATTGTGGAGAGAATTTGCTAGCTTCAATGTAATAGATGTCCCCCAAAAGAGGCTTCGAACCTTTTTTTTCTGACCCTGTAACTCGCCCCTAAATTTCTCTTTAAACAACGGCTATAACGGTAGCTAAAATCTCGCATGTAAAGGTTGGAGCTTTTTGAGGAGCGTATCTTTGGGCTTTAACGGTCATTTGATCTTCAAAGCTGTTGTTTTCTGTTCAAAGATCCACTTAAGATATTTTAACTGTTAGTGGGTTTAATCGTATGAATCCGTACTTCTAGGTTTTTTCTACGATTCTTATGTAAAGATCGTTCGATATTTAGTTATTGCGTCAGGGTACATATCCCTCAGGACCTTATCTTAAACAGGGTTATCATCCTAAAGATATCTTAAGATTTTTAAATGGTCGCGGCGCATGCGATTTTTTCACCCAAAAAGTTTGCCCCCCGATTTTGAAAAATTTGTCTTTAATATTTTTTGAATTCCCTTATCTGCAAAAGCTGATCGTTAGTTATGCGGAAATAATCAATTTTTAATAAGAATTTTTATTTAAATCAAACGAATATGAACGATTTTTTGTGACGCGCGTGATGACGTGTTTTCAAAACGTCGTCTCAACGGTTTTAATTGGCGCGTGTCATGTATGATTTGACCTGCATTACTTGGAGAGGAAATTTAGTTACCATAAATAAACAAACTCAATCCGAATTAAATTTAAATTTCGTAATTTTGATAAAGCAATCGTTTCCTAAATTATTTTCTCTTTTTCGACCAAGATTTGAGCGTCTTTAAAAAGGGACCTTTTTTCCCCCTAGTTTTTTTATGCGTTTAAAGATTTAAAGGGTGATAAGAAAACCCTGGAATTTTGTTTGCTCCGTTTTTTTATTTCGGGGGGTTAAAAAATAGGGTTTAAGTCGCTTAGAGTTTTTCGAACTAAAGGATTAGGAGTGCTATTTAAAGGGTTTCCCAAGGTTTTAGCCCTTTAAAAGGTTTGGGATCCCGACGAGCATTTTAGAAGTTGCGGTGAAATTAGGCCTGCAGACCTCCCCCGGGGGTTTTTTGCTCTTTTTAATACCCGTTTAAGATAGGTTTTTTTAAGGGCCCTTTTGCGTCGTGTGATAGCTGGAACCCTCACCGTCGGGATTGCCAGGGAAGAAGTGGAGGCGTTCCGCGAGCTTATGGGATCTGAGGATCTCTTAGATGCTGACGATCTCAAGGACTTGGATGAGGAGGGTGGTGAGAAATCTGCTGAGGTTGTTGTGGTTGGGGAGGAGACCTCAAGATGAAATGGTCTCTGGATCCACTCCAGCGATCTTGACTACTGAAGAGGTCCCCTCCCATATCGTTGGATCTGCAGAAGGTGGAGGTGTGGAGGCATCAAGTGGTGATGCAGGGATCGTAGGATCAGACCCTCCTCCTAGTAGTTAATTTTCGTTTGTAACCGTACGATCTTTTGTCTAAGTACTCTTTTAAGTACTTGTTTATTTTGAAATGAATGGTTTAGATTTATCGTACTTGTTGATTTATACCTTAGAACTTTTTTGTTTTTTCAGAAACGTTTCTTTACTTTGTATCGTGCGACGGGCGTTTTGTCTTGCGTGCGTGCGTATTATGATCGTGCGTTATAAGCTTAGGTTATTCGTGCGATACTTGCGATATTCGTGCGATGTATGCGATATTCGTGCGATACATGCGATATTCATGCGGATACCTGCGATAAGAAAAGAATGGCTAAGGGGTGGCCGTTGGTTTGACCAACGGCGCTCCGACGCCCAAGTCAGTAATCATTCGTAAGAAAATAGTAGTAAAAAATGAAAAGGCTTAGAAGTAATACCTCTTAAGATGTGTTGCATTCCAACTTCGTGGAATCTCTTTACCTTCGATGGTTGTAAGTTTATATGCACCATTCCCCATAATCTTAGAGATTATATAAGGTCCTTCCCATTTGATGGAAAGTTTTCCTGCGTTTAGCTCTTGAGTATTCTGAAATACCTGTCGTAGGACATAATCGCCTACTTGAAAATTTTTTGCTTTAACTTTCTTGTTGAAATGTCGTTCGACCATGGCTTTTTGTAATGCCATTTTTTGGAACGCCTTTTCTCTAAGTTCTTCCAATGCATCTAGATCATAATATAGATTTATTACGTTTTGGTCCATCGTACGATGCCTTGCGATTGGAAGTTGAGATTCGATCGGTAGTACTGCTTCACATCCATAAACGAGGGAGAAGGGCGTTTGTCCTGTTGAGGTCCTTGGAGTCGTACGATTTGCCCATAAGACTGAAGGTAATTCTTCGACCCATCTTCCCTTTGCTTCCTTTAGCCTTTTTCGAATCGAATTAATGATGACTTTGTTACTCGATTCTGCTAGACCATTGGATTGAGGGTATCTAGGTGTCGAAGTAATTAACCTAATTCCACGTTCATCGCAGAACTTACGAGTTCTCTCGCTTATGAATTGCGAACCATTATCGCACATGATCTCCGATGGTACTCCAAACCTGTATATAATGTTAGTTTGAATAAAAGAAATAACTTCCTTATCTCTTACCTGGGAAAAAGCAGCAGCTTCGATCCATTTGGAAAAATAATCGGTGAGAACAAGCAAGTAAACTTTTTGTCCTGGAGCAGGAGGTAACTTTCCTACGATGTCCATCCCCCATCGCATGAATGGCCATGGGATTAAGACAGAGTGTAGGGGTTCGGAAGGTAAGTGGGACATACCTGAATGTCTTTGGCAGGCGTCGCATCTTTGTATGTACCTCATAGCATCTTCTCGGAGAGTAGGCCAGTAATAGCCTTGTCGTGAGATTCTATTTGCAAGACTTCGTCCTCCAGAATGGTTTCCACATTCTCCATCGTGCATCTCTTGTAGGATCTGATTCATATGCTTCTGACTCGTTATGCATCGTAGGATCAATCCAGATGTGGATTTGCGATATAGTCTTCCTTCGAAGATTGTATATCACGAAGCCTTCACTTTGGTCTTTCTGGCTTCCATCTTGTCGTCGGGAAGTCTATCATACTTTAAATAATTCCATATATCGAGCGACCAGTTGTAGATTTCTTCGACCATTTGTACTTTTTCTTTTGCTTCGATGGAAGACATCGTAAGATGAATTATTGGAATGTTCTCTAAAGTTGGTTCATTGAATGCGGATCCCAAATTGGCTAAAGCGTCAGCCTGTACGTTCATATCTCTTGGGATTTGTTCTATCGAAAACTTTTCAAATCGTGCGATGCTTTCTCTAGCGATCTCGAGATATACCATCATTTTCGAATCTTTTGCTTGAAAATCACCGTTAATTTGATTCACCACTAGTAACGAGTCACTTCGTACGTGCAGACATCGTGCCCCCGAGTTATAAGCTATTTCCAATCCAGCGATTAAGGCTTCATATTCTGCTTCGTTGTTGGTAGCCTTGAATTCACATCGTATTGAGTACACCATGTTCCCCCCGTGTGATGATTTCAGGACAATTCCTAATCCCGATCCTCTTATGTTGGAGGATCCATCGACGTATAGGGTCCAAAGCTGATTGTCTTGAATCATCACATTGTTGATTTCATCGTGCGATGGTTGCTCTACTTCTGGACTGAATTCTGCCACGAAATCTGCCAACGCTTGAGACTTTATCGCCGTTCTGGGTTTGTACGTGAGATCAAATCCGCTTAGGTAGATACTCCATTTGGCTAATCGACCCGTAAGTTCAGGCTTACGAAGTACGGTCTTGAGAGGATAATTGGTTACGACTATTATATGATGTGATTCGAAATAATGTCGTAACTTTTTAGCTGCTGTCACGAGACCTAAGAGCAATTTTTCCATCGATGTATATCTGGTCTCGGCATTTAGAAAGGATTTACTTATGTAGTAAATCGGATGTTGTTGCTGATCATCTTCTTGTACGAGAACTGCACTTACCGCATTGTTGCTGACGGCTAAGTATAATTGCAAGCTTTCGCCTTCAATTGGTTTTGTCAACAGTGGAGGGGAGGCCATGTATTGTTTCAGATCTTGCAATGCTTTTTCATGTGCCTCTGTCCAGTTGAAACCTTGATTTTTACGTAGTACATTGTAGAATAAGTGGCATTTGTCAGATGATCGAGAGATGAATCTGTTTAATGCCGACACTCGTCCAGTAAGCTTTTGTACTTCTTTCACGTTTCTCGGAGATTGTATCTCTTTGATGGCCTTGATCTGCTCTGGACTTGCCTCTATCCCACGTTGAGTGACCATGTATCCGAGGAATTTTCCAGCACGAACTCCGAAGGAACACTTCGTAGGATTGAGTTTCATTTTGTATTGTCGTAGGATATCGAACGATTGTTTCAAATGATCAATGTGATCATGTGATCGTTTGGATTTTACTAGCATATCGTCGATGTAAACTTCCATCGTTCGACCAAGATGTTCTTTGAACATCATGTTTACGAGTCGTTGGTACGTTGATCCTGCGTTCTTGAGGCCGAAGGGCATCACCTTGTAGCAGTATATCCCTTTGTCCGTCATGAAGGTTGTCTTCTCTTGATCGTCCGCGTGCATCAGGATTTGATTGTATCCAGAATAAGCGTCCATGAATGTGAGTAATTCATGACCTGCCGTTGCATCGACCATCGCATCGATGTGAGGTAGTGGAAACGGGTCTTTTGGACATGCTTTATTTAAATCTGTAAAGTCGATACAGACTCGCCACTTTCCATTCTTCTTTTGTACGACTACCACATTTGCCAGCCAATCTGGATACTTAACTTCTCTAATCTTTCCTGTTTTTAGTAAGTTATCAACCTCGTCGTTAATAACTTTGTTGCGTTCTGGCGCGAACTTACGTCGTTTCTGCTTAATTGGTTTAAAGGATGGATCCACGTTCAGCTTGTGCGATATGATGTCAGGATCAATCCCAACCATGTCTTCGTGCGACCATGCGAAGCAATCTGAGTGTTCCTGCAACAAAGATATTATTCTGTTTTTTATATCAGGGGTTAGTGTTGCTCCCACGAAGACTTTTCGATCAGGATGTTTTGGATCTAATACGACTTATTCAAGTTGAAGGTCATCGTACGATCGTACTCCATCCTGGCTCTGTAATTGCTAGATATCCTGGGGTTTGGTCTTCATCGTGATCTTGTAGCATTCACGAGCGATTTTCTTTTCACTGACGATTTCTTGCACGCCCCAGGGAGATGGAAATTTAATCTTCTGATGATAGGTTGATGGTACGGCCTTCATATCGTGGATCCAGGGTCTTCCGAGTATTGCGTTGTATGCTGACGGACAATCTATGACGTTGAATTTAGTTTGCTTGTTGATTCCTTTGGCGAAGACTGGCAATACTATTTCTCCGAGGGTACTCGTCGCGTCTCCATTGAAGCCTACTAGGGTTGTAGTTCGTCGTACGATGTTGGATCTGTCGATGCCCATGATCTTTAGAGTATCTGAGAATATAACGTTAGCTGAGCTACCTCCATCCACCAATACTCTCTTGGTCAAACAGTTTCCAATGGTTAACTGTATGACTAGAGCATCATGGTGTTTTTGGTTAACGCCCGATAGATCGTCTTGATCGAACGTTAGTTTAGCTCCATCGAGTTCTTTTTCAGCTGCAGTCTTCGAATCTTCAGGAATAGGATATCCTTCAGGTCCTTCTCGTGCGTGTCGTTTGGCCGCAGAGTATGTCAAGCCACATACTTCTGATCCACCAGTGATGCAATTGACCACTTTGGTATGGATCGGAGATGCTGGTCTTTTTGCTTCATCGCCTATAATACCTTTTAGGTGCCTATTTGTTTTGAGGTAAGCAATTTCCTTTTTGAGGCTGATGCATTCGTCCGTCGTGTGTCCATGATCACCATGGAACTCGCACCATTTAGTTTGATCTTTGTCTTTGCTGGGGTTCTCCGGCTTCTTGGGCCATCGTACATTTGCATCGATCTTTCGCAAGGAATCCACCAGTTCTTTGGATGTACCTGCAAAATTGTAAGTAGATAAATCGGGATATCTGATTCTTCCTGTACCTTTGCTCGTGCGAATTTTGGATTCCTGTCGAGAGTTTCCATATTTATTTACTCTCTTAGGTTTAAAATCGTGCTTTTGTGCGCCCAAGTTTTTCTTTTCGTTCGAGTGTTTCCGTCTGAAGATGGCGTCGTCTTCAATTCTCATGTGGGCTAACGTTCGAGCTCGTACGTCGTCAAAGTTCTCTGGTGGATACTTCGTGAGATCCGTATATAATTCTGAAGAATTATCGAGCCCACGTTTGTATGCTTCAATTGCGGTTTTTATGTCGCAATTCTTGACTTCGATCATTTCTGCATTAAACCTGTTAAAATAATCACGTATCGTTTCTCCGGTTTTCTGTACGACATAGTACAGGTCACTGGTTTGCTTCTCCATCTTGCGACTGCTTGCGAACTGTCGAGTGAATTGGTTCACCAATTCAGCGAATGACTCGATACTCTTTGGCTTTAAATTTATAAGCCATTGTAGCGCAGCTCCTGTAAGAGTAGATCCGAAGCTTTTACACATGCATGCCTCCTGATATTGAGATGGGATCGAAGCAGTCCACATAAGTTGTTTGTATTGTGCGACATGTTCCACTGGATCTGTTATCCCCGAGTACTTGGTTGTAAAGGCAGGAATGTTGTATTTCTTTGGTATTTCCATGAGAGCGATTTCATCAACGTAGGGTGAAGCTTGGAATCCTGTCTTTGGTTCAACTTCAACTGGTACGGCTGCTCCAGGAAGTTTTGCGAGCAATGCGAGCATTGCTTTGTTTTGTTCTTCTAACATCTTTAGTCGTACGTCCATAAGGTTTTCAGTGGGTGTTACTCCAATATTTCCTTGATAGTTGGGTTGAATTGGGATATGGGTTACGGTAGTATTTATTGTTGGTATATGTGGTATTGGCTCTGGGATTGAATATAAAGGTCGAGGAGCACCTTGGGGTTGAGCGTAGGTAAATGCAGGAGGTGGTCCCGATGGAAGAGGAGGAAAAATAGCTTGAGATTGGTTATTCTGAGGTGGACGTACGTTATTTTGAGATATTTGTGGCATCACTGGTATTTGAGAGGCTTGAGGCATTGAAGGTACTTGTGGTGTCCTGAACTGATTCTGCTGAATGGGAGGTGGTCTAGGAAGCGGTGCTGAGATCGCAGGATTAGTTTGAGTAACTTGGGGTTTAGACCTCGTAATCGTGCGATTTCGTTATTGGCTTCCATGTTTTGATTAGCCAACTGCTGGATTTGTTGCTGAGCAGCTGCTAGTTGTTGTTGCAGAGTTGGTTGGAAGTTATTCTCCATAATCCTGCAATGAATACTCAAGAAAACTCGAAGAATTTGATTAGTAAACAAAGGTTTTATCAAACGAGATTTTCTCAGAACGGGGCCCCACGGTGGGCGCCAAATTGTTTTGGTAAAAAATTACACAATTTAATATCGTAAGATGTTGTGAGGCGAATCCGTCGAGAGAAAAAAATCTAATTCGATAAAACGTGCGATGAAATAAAATAAATGACAAGATAATTGATGACGCAGGAAAAACCTCGAGGTCGAGGAAAAAACCTGCGGCCGACTAAAAGGGTATAGCCGACGTTGCACTAAGTATCACCAATAAGGGGTGATATCCTCGAGAATTACAGTTGAGATCGTACGATTACAATGAATGAGAATGTAAATTATAAAAAATAATAAGATTGTGGAGAGTATTCGCTAGCTTCAATGTAATCAGATGTCCCCAAATGAGGTCTTCGAACTCTTTTTATAGCTGACCAGAGTGTAACAGTCGTCCCATAATTACGTCTTTAATGCAACGGCTATAACGGTAGCTAAAATCTCGCATGTAACGGTTGGAGCTTTATGAGGAGCGTATCTTGGTCTTTAACGGTCATTTGATCTTCAATGTCTGTTGTTTATCTGTTACAAATGATCACACTTAAGATATATTTAACTGTTAGTGGTATATCGTATGATATCGTACGTTTCTAGGTTATATCATACGATATCTTATGTAAAGATCGTTCGATATTTACTTGTTGTCGATCGAGGGTACACGTATCTCATCTCAGGACCTTATCTTAATACAGGATTATCATCCTGAAAGATATCTTAAGATTTTAAGTCGGTCGTCGTGCGTCGTGCGATTTTTCACCCAAACAATACACCGCTACTGCACCACCACGAGAACTGCTGCTAGACCGCCTTAGGATTACCCAAAAACTCAAAACCCGAAAACCCGGTTGAGTGTGTGTGTATCGATTTTGGGAGAGAGAGAGAGAAAAGGGTTTTTGGCTTTTTCTTTTTCTCTAAGTTACTAATGAGATGCAATTGTGAAAACCTATTAGGTTTACCATATATTTATAAGAGTAAATATGGCAGTGTCCTAATAGAAAAGCCCGTTTAATTACCAAGCCCGATAGGCTTTAATTAAACCATTCCATATATTAATTAACTATTAATATACAGGGAAGGGTTCAAACGAAAACCCCTCCTATTTGCGAGAATGCGAGAACACTTCTCAACCTCTATTTTTCATTCATATTGAAAGTTACAATATTTTCATGCGCGCATAACACAAACATTCAAACAAAAATGCATGGTTCATTCTTCCTTCCTGCTAAAAAGCTGTTAGTTGTCAAGAAAAACAATCAAATCTTAATAATTTTGATTATTACGCCTCAAAATCAAGTAATATAAAAACCTTCTTAGAAAATAAAATTAGATCTCACATAATATAAATTATTTTATCTAAACATATTTTTAGGCCTTCAATCTAGCAAGTACGCGATTGTTTATCACAGAATTAATACGGTGTTTATCACGGGGTTATTACGGCGTTTATGATGGAGTTATTACGGTGTTTATCACGGGGTTATTACGGTGTTTATCACGGGGTTATTACGGTGTTTATCACGTGTGATATCATGGCGATATCACCGCGATATCACGACGTTATCACGTGTGATATCACAGCGATAGCACGGCGTTATCACGTGTGATATCACGGTGTTTTCATGGAGACATCACGGCGTTATCACATATGATATCACGGCTTATCACATGTGATATCACGGCGATGTTATCACATGTGATATCACGGCGTTATCACGTGTGATATCACGGAATTATCGCGTTGGTATAACATCGTGATAACCGCATTATCACATGTGATAACGCTGTGATATAACGGTGTTATCATGACGTGATAACGTGGTTATTGTTGGGTTTTTGTGGGTATCCTTGGATCAAACTGATCCGAGGATTATCTCAGATCTATCAAAACCTCGCTGATTTGATATATCTCGTAGGTTTAAAACAAACTGTTAAAATCCACGTGATCAGAAACACGCTGTTTCTGATCTGATCATGCGGAAGCGATAAAAGCTAAAAACCCATTAAAGCCTAATGATCTTAATCGTTTGTAGCTCTAAACCTAAAGGATTAGGTTAGATTAATTTACCTGGATTGCTTGATGATAGTCCACCTGTAATCAACCAACGAACGTTCCTCTAGCAGAACCGTGAAACCCGAAGGGGGGGGGGGGTTTGTGTGCGCCGGTTTTGGGAGAGAGGAGGGGAGACAGAAAACTGATTTTCTCAACTGAAAAAGGCTTAATGTTTCTTAACCCATAGGCCTTTATTTATATGGGAAAGATACAACAGTTTGGATGAGATTCAGCTTCCTTATGATAATTATCTTAAATCCTTTCCTTATTTAATTAGCTGGAAAAGAATTTGCATACGATAATTATAATTTATATATTTATCTAATATATAAAATCTTTATTAATTAACTATTATATATTTATTTATCTAATAAATATATAATATCCTAATTAATTAATAACCCTCCAACTTTGGTAATTCTGACTGAAATTACCCAACTGATTTATAATACACTATTATAAATCTTAACTCTCCATTTCGGGATTTCATCTAACTTGTTCGACTTATAGGTTCTCACAGGTGTGACCCTCAAGTGTCTTGTAACATTGGATTGTATAATCACTTGGTTTGTCAACTCTGCACATAATTCCTAACAGACTCCCACTTGTGCAAGTTGGCAATACCACCTTTGATTATACGGACCTAAGGAGGCCCCTAGACAGGCACTTAGGCTGACCAGGTTACAAGAACTCTTATACCCAGATTTGGTGATATAAACATTCCGTGAGGAATTGGTATCTATGAAACTACTGTTCATTGATTGGGTATATCTTGGCTTTTCCCTTTGCATCGCGATATTTCATCTGTGAGTATGAGCTTGGAAAGTGTCAACTCTAAATACTCGAGATTCTGTTCTCTTGATAATCTGACTTTCACTGATAGGTAAACGACAAAGAACTAATCAGTTCGTTTGGGCATGGCCATGCACTTCATCAGTATACTTAGTCAGTCAAGATGGGCCCAGAAATATCTCTCTTCTGAGAAGAGGTGCAAATCCCATCTTGCATACCTGCCTTTAACACCACGGCTTCCGCTGAATCTAGTTACACCCTTTATAGCCACCCTGTTACGGCGTAGCGGTTGAGTGCACTAAGAATTCAGCAGTCCTCATGATATCAAATCAGATACCTCAGGTGATAGGGACAACCACTGTGAGATTTACTTATGACTGTTTCCAAGAAGTAATCTCAACCGCGGATCACGTCCGATATTTGCTACTCTATCAAATATCTGTGCAACTTTTAGTCTACAACACTTGTAGCTGTTATTCAGCAACTGATCATAACTACCTAAAAGTTCACAATGACTTTAACGCCTTATCATGCTCCCACAATGATAAGTTGTCACGGACAGATTTTGAATGAAAAATCGGAGACTGATTTCATTCCTGGACATATTAAAACATGCAAAATAGTGAAAGTGATAAAGAAACTAATTTTGTATAGTCCATATTACACGCTGTAATAATAACAAAATTAAACGTCTTTTCTTTAATAACTTTCATAATGTCTATTTAACGTTTGTTAAATACTGGTCTAAAATGAAGTATCACCCACCTTCAGTTTTTTTTTTTAAACCCTTTGATCAAAGTTTACCATTTTAATCAAAGTGATAACCAAAAATACAAGTCTGTTCATACGATCTACTTGTATCTGCTAATTATTGTTCTGCAAACACTTCTTAAACAATAACTAGTCTTTTATCATATTCCGTGAACTCGGAGACCTGGACCAACTTCCAGTTCCTGAATATGTAAAACTGCAACTTTCCTTAGTTGCTTGTGTAGATGAATGATTTCTACCTGAAATCCAATCCCATTTGCAATCCTTGCAAATCTACTGGAATGCTATATATTTTAATCCAATACTATAATTATTGATTTTTAAGTCAGTTACGACCTTTGTTTCATGGGTCTTGAAACTTTTATCCTTTTAACTAAAAGGGTAAATTATATCTTATGAATTCTTATCCTACCTGGATTTATGAATTCCGAGATATATCAATAATTATGTCTTTTATTCTTTTATCTTAGACTAGATAGAGAATAATCGGGCTCCCACTTGCTTGCATAAAAACTAACTATTACTCAAAATTTACTATTGACTTATTCAAGACTTTGATTAGTCAATCCTAATTTCAAGTAATGAACTTTGAGAATTTCCCTTTTATGAAACTGGATTTGGTTAAATCCTAATTCCAAACCTTGGAATCCTTCTAGTTTCATAAATACTGTTATTAACGCTATCTGAGTTAATATCCTAAACTCTCCCTTTAAAACATTTGAATAAAACTTGATCAAACTTAATTAGTTAATTCTTGAGAATTTCTTTTATAAAACTTAACTGGATTTGGTTAAATCCTAATTCCAGAACTTGGAATCTTTCTAGTTTTATAAATGCTGTTATTAACGCTATCTGAGTTAATATCTTAAATTCTTCCTTTTGATCACAAAAACTATTATTCATAAATGTTTTATTCTCAAAACACATTCCTATAGAATCTCGTGTGTTTTGATAGTTTTTATACAAATTACTTCAATCTCATTAAAGTAATTATAACAGGCATCAACAACTGGGATCATACAAACACTAAGCACAATCAGATATTCGTCAAGACAATAACTTTTGAAAAATAAAACCATCGAATTATAAAATATAATTATCCAAACTTTGTTTAAAACACAATCCCCCAAAATAACTGTTTTAAAACTATAAATTCAAAAAAATGTCTTGACTTAAATTATCTCGTGCTTTGATCCTCAGCAATCCTCTGGGCATTTCACTTCTGACCTCCTGCAATAATCATTTGCTCTAGGTATCAGTATACTTGTAAGCTAACAAGTAAGAAGTGACAAATCAAAGCAATCATAAATTTTCTGAGGTTTGCATACCTGCTTCATGACGCTTAGGGCAGTTTTGCCTCCAATGACCGATCTCATTGCATATGAAGCAGCGATTCTCGGTCCTAGCTTTGTTTGGCTTAACCTTCTTGCCCTTGCCCTTGCCCTTGCCTTTCTTGGGTGCACTCTGGATGGCCTGAACTGGTCCTTTTCCCTTGCTGGTGCTAGCATGCCCATTCTTCTTTTTAACCCCTCCGTCTTTTACCATCAAGACATCTTTAGTCTTGTTCTTGTTCCCCATATTCAGTTCAGCTGTCTTTAGCATGGAGTGCAACTCTGCTATAGTTTTCTCCATGTTATTCATATTGTAATTGACTACGAAGGGCCTGTAGTCTTCTGACAGTGAATTGAGTATGGTGTCAGTTGCTAGCTGCAACGGAACAGGATGACCAAGCCTCTCCAGATGATCTAAGTGCCGTTTCATTTTCATGACATGGTCACTTACTGATGTCCCTCTTACCATCTTGCACTCATTGAATGCTTTGGTGGCATCGTAGCGTTCTGTACGAGCCTGAGTCTGAAACATGTCCCTCAGCTGGCGGATCATGTCATAAGCATTTGTATTTATGAGCCCTGCTTGCAGATCTGGGCTCATTGTTGCTAACATCAGACAGGCGACATCAAGGAGATCATCCGAGTGCTTCTTGTGGGCATTTCTGGCAGCGGCTGGAGCGTTTGCCGGAGGTGCCTCCCCAAGTGGCTCTTCAAGCACATACCACTTTCTTTCATGTCTGAGCACAATCATCAGATTGCGCTCCCAGTCAAGAAAGTTAGAGCCGGTCAACTTATCCTTTTCCAGGATAGAGCGGAGGGAAAGATTGTTAGTGCTGGTAACAGTGCTTGCCATCTACACAAAATAAAATTTTTGGTCTTAGCAACTGTAAATAGACTAATTTCCAATAAAATATCAATAAACCCTTAAATGATCAATTTATTGGACTAGGATCCTTATTTCATACGTCCTGATGTGCGTAATGTTCTTGCTCCACCAGACCCGTATTTATTTCGGTAGGTAAGGACTTTTACCAATCATATCTAACTGACATGACTCCTAGATCTTTTCGGGACCATGGCAACTACCTGTGCATGTTTTAGTCCCTCTTAGTGCTTTTTGGCCCGGTACCACCCGGTGAACATTATAGAACCAAAACAGATCTCACCATTTTGGGGACCTGATTACTATACTCTGGCCGGTACCACCCGGAGATAATTCGCAGAGTTATGTAACCCCTTCAGCTTCAGTTTGAACACAGACGTCGAATGTGTGATCACTTACAACGCCTATGTACTTTACGCCGAAGGTGCCCCTAGATGGGTTGCACTACTGATCTATGATTTTCGGGTTTTGAAAAACTTTATTTCCAGGATTTTGAAAAACTGATTGTTTATGAAGGCTACTTATGTTTTAAACTAACTGTTTGAAACATACATGCAATTTTTAGAACTAACTGTTCTAAAATTACTTGCTAATAAAAACTAACTGTTTTAATAGCATACCTAGTTGATTAAAACTAACTGTTTTTATCAACTTTGCCTTTTATAAAATAATCATCTATACGTTGTTATAAAGAGCAATTAATATTCTAAACTAACTGTTTTAAATATTCATGTTATTTTAAACCAACTGTTTAAAACATCGGTTAATTGAAATCAACTGATTTAGAGTGTACTGGTTGATCGAAACTACCTGTTTCGATAACCTTTCCGGCTGACAAAAGCTAACTGTTCCGTCGATTTTGCTCTTTTATAACAATACACTAGGTTTTATTAAAGTGCTTCACTTTAAAGGTTTTCGATTGAAAAGTTAATAAAACCTATTTTCTTCTTGTTTTAAAAAATTCCTTTTAAAACATATCTAATAAACTAACAGTTATTAGTATCTATTACGTAGTTAATTATGCACACAGATAATTATAACAACCACGCAATTGAAAAACAGATAATTATAGGATTTGCCAATTTTGTTCCTAGGGACCAATAATGACCTAGTTTTTCTACAACTTCAAAACTTCGCGTAGCTCCCACTGGCTTCGCCATGCTTGTCAGTATTCCGGTAAGATGAAGAATAGCTCCCACTGGCCTTGTCATCCCAAAAGAAAAAAAAACTTATCCTAGGGTCATTATTACATAAGGGGTTGTAAACGGCACGCGGGCCTCCCCGTCGATATGTCAAGGGTCTAGTTTGGCAAATACTATAATAGATATATACAAACTCAAACTGAGATGCATATATAAAACTCAAGCAATCACGCAATTATATGTATATATGCAACAAAAGCAATATTATAATTACGAGAAAATTAAACCTGGATCCGTTAAAATTATCTTGTTTCAAATATCACAAAACTTGGTTTTATAACTGATTCGAAAAACAAACTGTTTTATGAACCCAAAATACTTTTAGACTGAAAAATGGTTTTTACTTAAAATTAAGGTTTATAAACAATAAATCCTATTTTACAAAACTAAAACCATTTTATCTAAAAACAACCCTTTATCCAAAAATTATATCAAATAGGTTTTATTGATCCAACTGGCCTTAATGTTACAAGATTGGCCCTTAGTGTTTAAACATAAAATTAGGCCTATTTGACAAACCGGTGAAAGATTTAATTTTTATAAGAGATTTACCAAACCCGAAAACAACTCAATTGGTTTGAATAAATTAAACAGAAAAATAATTTTTGGATAAGAATGCTTAAAACCAAACGATTTCTTTTTGGGCCATAACTTGGTCCAAAGAACTGGGCCTTGGGCTTATAGGCCCATTACCAAACTGGTAATCTTAGGTCCATTAGGGTTTCGTGATTTGCTCGAAAAAATTATCGAGGATCGAGAAAACCTAATCCCGTCTTATCGTTTCGGGTTTTCGAAAAACAACCAATACCAATCCGGTCAATGATAGAAAAACCGTCGGCCACCACCAAACGGGTGGTTTGGCCTCGGCGGTTGTGTGTGGTCCGGCCACCGGTGTGTAGCCAACTGCTACTACCGATGCCGCTCTACGCTATCGATAACCACCGAGTATTACCATCGACAGCCGCCATCACCACTGATAGCGGCAGCGATCGGCCGCCACCACCGTGGCATGGCCGATTGGTGTTTACTTGAAAAACTGGCGCACGACGGCAACGCCAAAGTGCTACCGCCGCCACCTTCCTTGTTGAAAACGAACAGACCATCACCGTCTTCCACCACCAGTGACAACGGTGCCAAAGCACCACCATCGCCACCAGCGACAGCGGTAGTAAAAAGACCGCCGCCGCCACCTACTTTGCGGCGATTGAAAACATGAACCGCCGCCACCACCGTGGCTGGTGATTCGGCTTGGCGGTCGCGAATCGCCGCCACCACCTCGCTGGTGGTTCGGCTTGGCGGTCACGAAATCTTTGCCATCGCCCATCGATCAACCGCTCGTCCATTATCACATAACCGTCGCCGCCGTTGCTGCTGCGATCGACGCCACAGCGCCGTCGCAAGCCTACCGCTAAACCGCTATTATCGATTACCACCAACTGGTGGCAATCGAGTCGACGATCGTCACCTGGCCACCACCGTGCTGGTGGTTCGGCCATGGTTTAGCCGATGTCATCCACCACTGCCGCCGTTCACAGCCACCACCACGCTGTGGCAGCCGATCGTGGCCGAGAGCCACCACGCCGTGGCTTTGGTGTGATGGTCAACAGCAGCCACGGTTGTTCTGTGGTTGCGTGTGTGGTTTGATTTCCGCCGATCATTATTTGGTGTTAAAGGTTGGCAGCCTAATAGTGCCACCCACCACCACCACCGGTCTCCGGTGCGGCTACGGTGGTCAACCACCACAGGCTGGATTGTTTTGGGTTTTTCATACAACAAAAAAAAAAGAATTTTTATGTGAACTTCTTAAAATTCAGATTTTTATAAAACTTGATACGCAAGAAACAACCTTTTAACGGATCACATACATAACAGTTAAACTGATAAACTGATAAACAGCTAAAAAACGATTTAACAATGGCTCTGATACCACTGTTGGGTTTTTGTGGGTATCCTTGGATCAAACTGATCCGAGGATTATCTCAGATCTATCAAAACCTCGCTGATTTGATATATCTCGTAGGTTTAAAACAAACTGTTAAAATCCACGTGATCAGAAACACGCTGTTTCTGATCTGATCATGCGGAAGCGATAAAAGCTAAAAACCCATTAAAGCCTAATGATCTTAATCGTTTGTAGCTCTAAACCTAAAGGATTAGGTTAGATTAATTTACCTGGATTGCTTGATGATAGTCCACCTGTAATCAACCAACGAACGTTCCTCTAGCAGAACCGTGAAACCCGAAGGGGGGGGGGGTTGTGTGCGCCGGTTTTGGGAGAGGAGGGGAGACAGAAAACTGATTTTCTCAACTGAAAAAGGCTTAATGTTTCTTAACCCATAGGCCTTTATTTATATGGGAAAGATACAACAGTTTGGATGAGATTCAGCTTCCTTATGATAATTATCTTAAATCCTTTCCTTATTTAATTAGCTGGAAAAGAATTTGCATACGATAATTATAATTTATATATTTATCTAATATATAAAATCTTTATTAATTAACTATTATATATTTATTTATCTAATAAATATATAATATCCTAATTAATTAATAACCCTCCAACTTTGGTAATTCTGACTGAAATTACCCAACTGATTTATAATACACTATTATAAATCTTAACTCTCCATTTCGGGATTTCATCTAACTTGTTCGACTTATAGGTTCTCACAGGTGTGACCCTCAAGTGTCTTGTAACATTGGATTGTATAATCACTTGGTTTGTCAACTCTGCACATAATTCCTAACAGTTATCACGCTGTGATAGCACCGCGATAATGTCGTGATAACGTGGTTATCACGCTGTGATAATTAACGACATGATAATGCTGTGAAACCAATTTCAATCAGAAAAAAAAAACAAGCCTTAGAGTTCTCATTTATACGGATGCTAGAGTCACCAAGATATGAGCTATGTGTGGTGGCTGATGTGTGGCTGCCATGCCGCCACACATGCATGTATGTTTGAAATAGATGAGCATGTGTGCTTCGGAAAGTTATTTATTTTCCTTGACATGAGGGCTTCTTGCGACTCTGGGTGCAGATCAACGAAGAAAGGATGGGTTGGTGAGGCTTTTGTTTTTAAAAGAGATTTAATTAATTAACATGTAATACTTGGATGATAAGTGTTCTCGCATTCTCGCAAATAGAGAGGGTTCTCGTTTGAACCTCCACCTTAATATATATACCATAAATAATAAATAAACTATCTATTATTTATTTTTCTCTCTTAATTAATTAATTATACCAATTAATTAATTCCACACAACTAGTAAATCCAATTGATCTCTATTCGGGTGTCTAGCAGTGTGACCCACTAGTGCCTTATAACATTGGACACGGTAAACCTAGTTACTGTCTTGCACATAATCCTTTCAGACTCCCACTTGTGCCAGACGAGTAACTCAACTGTTACCATTAGCCTAAGGAGGTCCCTAGCCAGACACTTAGGTTAACCAGGTTATAAGATCTCTTATATCCAGAGAAACAATTCTCGCTAGAATTGTACACAGGTTCATTCCTTTTACACGCGATATCTCTAAAGTGAGTTTTAGACATGGAGCGGAGGACTTCAATCTTAAACTCAAGTTTTCTTGACTCTGATCTCGATTGCCTGCAGTAACGGAACTTTCCAAATAACAACTGTTATTCTATCCGAGCGTGGCCACGCATTTCTGCCAATCTCAACCGTCAAGGGGCCCGGAAATATCTCTCCTTTTACAGAGGTGTAAATCCCTTCTTGACTATCTGCATCTGGTCACATGGCTTCCACTGCATCTAGTCACGCCCCGTATGGCCACCCTGTTACGGCGTAGCGTTAGAACGTGCTAAGAGTACAACAGTCCTCATATTTCCAGACCAAATATCTCAGGTCTAAGGACAACCTATCATCAAGTCAATGCTCATGACATAGGCTCCATGGAGCAGACTTGAAACTGGTCACTTCCAATACTCAAACACTCTGATGAGTATCTATGAATGTTTGGCCACATCACTTGTGCTTTTATTCGTTACGTTGAATAAATCACCAAACACTCATAATAGCGTTACAACCCTGCTAAGGTTCCCACCTTAACAAGTAGCTACGGAACTTTTAGATTTTTCTTACAAAACTTGTATATAAAATCAGGGATAATTAAATATGCTAAAATTGGTTAATTTGAGACAATCATGAATAAAATCCTCCTTATTTCCAGCACACAGTGAAAATAATAAAACTTACATGATATAAAGTCTCAAAAATTAATCCACGGTAATAATCAAAAACTAAAACTAGCTACTACTATCCAGGTACTGCATCCCAATGGAATTAGCATGTGTCTCATGCTTTACTCTAGCTAGCAGCTTTGTCAGTGGATCTGCTACATTTTCGTTCGTCGGAATCTTGCATATTCTTACGTCTCCTCTTCCGATAATCTCTCGGATGAGGTGAAACTTCCGTAGTACATGTCTCGACTTGTGATGTTCTCTAGGCTCCTTAGCTTGCGCCACAGCCCCAGAGTTATCACAGTAAATATCCACTGGTCTAGAGATACTGGCTACGACTCTTAGATCCGTGATAAAGTTCCTGAGCCAGACCGCTTCCTTTGCTGCGTCTGAAGCTGCAATGTACTCGGCTTCGGTGGTAGAGTCTGCTATCGTGTCTTGCTTCGACCTCTTCCACGAGATCGCACCTCCGTTTAGGGTAAAAACGTACCCTGACTGTGATCTGTAATCATCTCTGTCGGTCTGGAAACTAGCGTCTGAATAACCAGTGACACTAATCTCATCCTCAGAACCTCCAAAGACCAAGAACATGTCCTTAGTACGCCTCAGGTATTTTAGAATGTTCTTGACAGCCACCCAATGGGCTTCACCTGGGTTCTGCTGGTATCTGCCGTAACACTTACTGAGTAAGCAACATCGGGCCTGGTACATAACATGGCATACATAATCGACCCAATTGCCGAAGCATATGGTATCGATTTCATCTTGTCCTTATCTTGACTAGATTCGGGACACTGTGCTTTACTTAGCACTATACCATGTTGCATCGGGATAAATCCTTTCTTGGATTCATCCATCCTGAATCGTTTCAGGACTTTATCAATGTATGTACCCTGACTAAGTCCGATAAGCCGCCTAGATCTATTTCTGTAGATCTTTATACCAAGTATATATGCGGCTTCTCCAAGGTCTTTCATTTGGAAACATTTGCTTAACCAAGCTTTAACACTCTGTAAAGTTGGTATGTCATTTCCAATGAGTAGAATATCATCTACATATAAGACCAAGAAGGTTACTATGCTCCCACTAAACTTAGTGTAAACACATGGCTCAAACTCACTTTTGGCAAAACCAAATTCTTTGATTCGCTCATCGAAATATAAGTTCCAGCTCCTGGATGATTGCTTTAATCCATATATGGATTTTAGCAACTTGCACACTTTATTAGGATTCTTTGGATCTACAAAACCTTCCGGTTGTTGCATGTAGACATCCTCTGTTAACTTCCCATTCAGGAAGGCTGTCTTAACATCCATTTGCCAAATCTCATAGTTGAAATACGCTGAGATGGCCATCAGAATCCTAATGGATTTTAACATAGCTACTGGCGAGAAAGTTTCATCATAGTCGATACCATGAGTTTGCGTGAAACCTTTCGCGACCAGTCTAGCCTTAAAAGTGTGCACATTTCCGTCCATGTCTGTTTTCTTCTTGAAAACCCATTTACGCCCAACAGCCCTACAGTGCTGGGGTAAATCTGTCAACTCCCAAACTCGGTTGTCGTACATGGACTGCATCTCCGCCTTCATGGCTTCCTGCCATTGTTCAGACTCATTGCCTGATACAGCTTCTCCATAGGATGTAGGCTCATTCAGGTCTCCGCCGTCCTGGGAGACTAGAAATCCAAGATACCTATCTGGTTCTTGCCTTATCCTAGTGGATTTGCGAAGGTCCTGTGTTTGCACCTCCTCAACCGTTTTCGGTTGAGTCTCAACATTATCTTGTTGAGTGATTGGCTCAACAATCGGTACAGGTGTATCTTCCTCTACTATCTGTAGGTCTATATCATTTCTGGTATTCTCTTGATTGAGAAACTTCTCCTCCAGAAATTCTCCATTGCGTGCCACAAATACTTTGTTCTCGCTAGGACTATAGAAGTAGTATCCCAATGAGTTCTTGGGATAGCCTACGAAGAAACACTTATCTGATTTGGGTTTGAGTTTCTCCGAGGTTGTACGCTTAACGTATACCTCGCAACCCCAAATCTTCAGAAAAGACAACTTAGGCTTCTAGCCTGTCCATAGTTCATATGGAGTCTTTTCTACCGATTTAGTTGGCACTTTGTTCAGTATGTTTGTTGTTGTTTCGAGCGCGTGTCCCCAGAATGATACTGGTAACGTGGAACGACACATCATTGATCGTACCATGTCAAGCAGGGTAGGATTCCTCCTTTCTGACACACCATTCATCTGTGGTGTATACGGAGGGGTGAGTTGTGAAACAATCCCACACTCTCTCAAATGACTGTCAAATTCCAGGCTAAGATATTCTCCACCACGGTCTGACCTCAAGAACTTGATCTTCCTGTCAAGTTGATTATGTACTTCACTCTGAAACTCTTTGAATTTCTCGAAAGTTTCAGACTGATGTCGTATCAGGTAGACATATCCATACCTAGTGAAATCGTCAGTAAAGATAATGAAGTACCGGTATCCTCCTCTTGCCTCATGATTGAAAGGTCCACACACATCAGTGTGTATGATCTCCAACAAGTCATTGGCCCTTTCATTGTCTTTGTTGAAAGGATGCTTTGTCATCTTGCCCGACAAACAAGATTCGCAATTACTAAAGGGCTTAAAATCGAAAGTCCTTAGAAGTCCTCCTTTCTGGAGTAGTTCTACGTGTTTCTTGTTTATATGTCCAAGCTGACAATGCCACAGGTAAGTTTGATCCTCGATGTCCTTGGATCTTTTACTTATATGATAGATCTCGTTATTACTTTCTTGTAGATTTAATATGTATAGACCATTCGAAGGAGTTGCTTTAAAATAAAACATGTCATTTTTGAAGCAAGAAATCATTTTATAATCATATTTATAATAAAATCCTTGGTCTACCAACAAATCAAAAGAAAGAATATTCTTGATCATCTTAGGAACATAATAACAAGTATCGAGTTCCAAAACTAAACCCGAGGGTAAACTAAGACTGTAAGATCCTACGGCTTCAGCTACAAGCATCGTGCCTTCACCGACTCATAGGTTCGAACGATCCTTCCTCAAGGTCTCCATTCTTTTGAATCCCTGTAAATGATTACAAATGTGGTTACCACTTCCTGTATCAAGTACCCATGATACATAAGAAGTGATCAAACAATCTATCATAAAGATACCTGGCGCATCGGATAGACCGATGTCCATCTGGTCAATGTTGAATGAGTGGACACAGATATCTTGGCTACCACATTCTGGGCAACTTAGATCTCCCAGCTCATCAATCCAATCAGTAGTGTCCATGAAATCAGCACTTGCTTCTTTTGGCTCCAGACTGTCCAAAATATCCTCATGAACCTTTGCCACGTTCATTCTGGGTTCTCCCATGTATCCACTAGCTGTGACACGAATCTCCTTCGGGAGTGAGAACCACATTAGATACACAAGCTCCTCCTGAGTCATCTTGTATCCAAGTCGTGACAAACACTTAAAGAGTCTCCTTATCTCTAGGAGATGATCTTTAACTGATTGGCCTCTTTTCAGCTTCAGTGAAAAGATTTCTTTCATGATCAAATATTTACCACAATTCTTATCGAAGCCAATCTGGTTTTCTATACTCTTGACGACCTCATGGCAGAACTTAACTCTGAGATCGACCGTGAACTCGGGCGAAGCAGAGAAAGATAGAATAGACATCACGTCAGATTCATCAGCCATAAATCTAAAGTATTCAGCAAATTCCTCTACAAGGGCATTGCTCTTAGGTCGTGACAGTGGTTTATTGATCACATAAAGCTTATCCTGGCCACGCAAGACATTATCAAAATGCAACTTCCAAACTGGATAGTTCTGGCCCGTAAGCTTCCACTTGCCCATGATTAGGCGAAGTGATTCCTCAGGTGAATAAAACGGAACGGTAGTATAAGACATCTACATAAAGAATAAATTCCGATTTAGTTTATTGATTATAAAACTTCTAATAAATTTATTACCCTTAGAAAAATAAGTTTATTAGACTAGAATCCATATTTCACATGTGTCGGTAAGCGGCTTGATCACACAAACCGACCCATGCTATTTCTGGTAGGTAACCACTTATACCAATCGCATTTTAAACGAAAATACGACTTCTAAAATGTCGGGACATCAAATATTACATTCGTGCATATTTAGTCCCTCTAGTGCGCTTTGGCCCGATACGACACGGTAAATTGTTACAAAAACCAAAATAGATCACACCACTTGAGACTGGATGTACTTGTCACACCCCTTTCAACTTGGGGTTTGAACGCGGATGTCCAAGGCTTGCTCACTTCCAACACCCGCGTACCTTACGCCAAAAGGGTCTCAAAGTGAGTCGCACTCACGTGATCTAAGATTTTTAAACCTAAGGGGTTTTTAGCCAGTTTTATATTTCCAAAAACCTTATCTTTAAACTGATTCGAAAAACACTCTGTAATCGAACCTCTAGGTTTATATAAAACATCTCATTAGATTTTAGAAACTACGTTTTATCACAACCACGCAATCAAACCACGCAATTATATAAAACGTAAAATACTGTGTCATAGCTTTTGCCCCCAAACTATTGTCAGTTAAGTGAGCCAACACTAAACTGACGGTCTTTAACCTAAGTGACAAGCAACACACAAGGCATGAAGGTAGAAAGCTCCCACTGGCTCCGACATCCTCGGCTGTGTCTCCAAAATCCGTCTCTATGGTTTTCTCCGTCTTCGGTGCAATTTTAAAATTCATAAAATAAAAATTAAAATAAAAGGGTTGTAAATGGCACGCAGACCTCCCTTACCAAAACAGAGATAAAATAAAATAAAATAAAACACAACCATAGGTCTGGGGCTTGGCTATGACACTCGCAACTAACAGTTTAAATAAAATAAACTAAAGCAGTTACGATAAACAAAAAAAACATAAAACACAACTGGTTTTATAATTAAAATTAATTTTAAAACGTAAAATTAACCTTATCTGGAGTTTTAGCCTATCTGGTTAAAACAACCCTATCAACACGAAACCTTATCCGATACCAATACTGATAGCAACAATAGCAACTAGCGGTTACTATCGTTACTTATCGGTTATCGACGACAACGGAACCGGAGCCACCGTCGTCATCGATCGTCGGCGATCTACCCAAAATCACCACCGACGACAGCAGCGGCAACCAAAGTCACCACCGCCGCCGCCGCTAGGCCAATCGACGACAACAGCAGCCGCAGCCGCCATCGCCGTCGTGGCCGGCGGTATCAACAACAACCACAACCACCACCGACACCACCAATTGGTGGTGCGGCTTGCGATCACGAGAAACAACCAGCCACCGCCACCGCCTTGGCTCGGTCCTAGGGCAGCCGGCGGGTGGCTTGGTGGTTTGTGGCTTGTCCGGCGACGACGGCTATAGCCGCCGCCACCACCACGCTACTGCCGCCACCGCTGGGCAACAACAGCGCCACCACCATTCGGTGGTTTCCGGCTTGACTAGTGACGACGACATCAGTCGCCGCCGCCGCCGTACCATCGAACAAAAACAGTCGCTGCCACCACCATTCGGTGGCTTCGCGATTTGCGAAACCGACCATCGCCGCCGCCCTGGCATGGCCGTAAGGCAGCCGGCGGCTTGGCGGGTGGTTCGCGGTGTACGCGCCGGCAACAGCAGCAATTCAGCCGCCATCGCCACCACCGTGGCTTAAAATCGATGTCGTCGCCACCGCCTCGACTGGGCTAAGTGGTTCGGCCGGTGGTGTCGACCACCGTGAGCCGTCGCTAGGCCACCGTGACTTGGTGGCCGGCGATTAACTCCGAAAAACCATTGATTAACGTGTTCGTGTGATAAACGATAAAAATCCAATTTTTAATATAAACAGATAAAAATCGAATTTTTAACAAACATAATCTAAACAACGATAAACAGTTCAACAAACCAGATCTAAACGTTTAGGAAGTGGCTCTGATACCACTGTTGGGAATTTACAGGCAAAAACAAACATGCACAGCGGAATAAAAACTGAAATTCCCAATCCAGAAGATCCATCCTAAACAGATTTAGATACAATTATAAGGGGGTTTAGAACAATACCTTTAGGGTTCTTTCAAACGATTTCTGGAACGCTAACGGGGAATACACCGCTACTGCACCACCACGAGAACTGCTGCTAGACCGTCTTAGGATTACCCAAAAATTCAAAACCCGAAAACCCGGTTGAGTGTGTGTATGTATCGATTTTGGGAGAGAGAGAGAGAGAGAAAAGGGTTTTTGGCTTTTTCTTTTTCTCTAAGTTACTAATGAGACGCAATTGTGAAAACCTATTAGGTTTACCATATATTTATAAGAGTAAATATGGCAGTGTCCTAATAGAAAAGCCCGTTTAATTACCAAGCCCGATAGGCTTTAATTAAACCATTCCATATATTAATTAACTATTAATATATATACCATAAATAATAAATAAACTATCTATTATTTATTTTTCTCTCTTAATTAATTAATTATACCAATTAATTAATTCCACACAACTAGTAAATCCAATTGATCTCTATTCGGGTGTGTAGCAGTGTGACCCACTAGTGCCTTATAACATTGGACACGATAAACCTAGTTACTGTCTTGCACATAATCCTTACAAAAGCAACATGTAAATATATAAAATATTAGTCTTTTTGTGGAGTATTTTGTTGGGAGCTTTTGCCCCTTATAAGGCAAAGGTGCATCCGCCCCTAAGCCGAACCTTGACGATTTTGGGAGAATTGTTAACATGACAAATGACTTAACTAGAACTTTGACGTGGATCAAACCCAACAATGTTGATTCAAAAATGTCGAAAAACTTCCTTGATACAAGTTAGGTGAATTTCTCCTTTAGTAGTTTCAGGAATCTTATCGCCTTTTCTTTGAAGGACCCTTCAAAGGGAGCGCGCTGAGAGACAGACAAGGACCTAGACTTCACACATTGTTAATTTTCTCTCAATTAGCATTAAGGGTAAATGTTGAACAAGGACTTTGGTTTTATCAATGTGTATGCCACAAGCATAGCCTCGGATACGAAAGCCCTCCGACCAAAATTTCAAACGTCATACAAGAAGAACTGGGACGTGACTGGTTACTTTTTAGTGATTTTAACGAGGTAAGAAGCCTTGAAGAAAGAAGAGGATTTGTTTTCCGAGCAAGAAGGCCAACTAGATTCAACAACTTTATTAACGGGGGCAGGGTTGATTGAACCAAATTGAGGAGGCTAAAAGTTCGCCGGGTTTAAACTTAGCAAACTCGAATGTTACTACTCAGATCACTGCGCCCATTCTCTTAGAAGATTGGACTATGACTCAATCCCCTTCAAGTTCTTCAACTCCTCGTTAAGGGTGGAGTCGTTGGCTACGACAGTTAAAGAAGGCTAGAATGATGATATTGAGGGGTGTAACCCCAGATCCTATATCCAATGGTTGTGTAAAAACAAAGTAACTAAGGAACAAATCAAACAGTGGAAAATTCTAGAGAAGGCTAATAAAGTTAACGTTCTCTAGGACTTGAAATCCAAACTCATTGCTTTCACGGAGGACTGTCTAGAGCGTGGAATTATTTAGAGTAAATGTGGAAATTGGATGCGAGTTTGCTAGAAGACTTGAAGCAGTAAGATCCATTCTGTAGTTTTGCTAATTTTGAAGATGTTGTACCTTGAAGATCAACTTTATGCAGATGTCTTATGAATTAAATCATTTTTTATGTTAGTTGATTATTTAATTATCTAAAATGTAAAATATCACATTGATTGTATTTGCATAGATAAAAACGAATACATAACTATTGTGGATGTTAAGAAATACATCAAAAATACGAACTGCAGTATTTTCTATTCCATAATGTATTGAGAATTTTGAAGAATTAAATTTTTAAAATTTTGGAAAAAAATAACCCCAATTTCCGGTTTTGACATATATGATCCATGATATACTAACAATCTAAGCTATTACTGTAGATTTGAGTCCGCTTTTTCTCTTAGTAGCAGACCCATTTTCTTACGTTGGGTAAGATTAGGGGCGGAGCCAGGATTTTGTATTAGGGTGGTCATTTTTAATATAACATTTTAAATACATTAATATATTAAAAAGAAACAAACACTACAACAACATTAAGTTTACAAGCCATCTTTAATATCTAAACGTCTTAACAAAATGTTTTATAAGACTTAAATTTATAGGACAAAAAAAGTTTAATGTCTAAAAGTGTTACAATGGATTTATAGGACGTTTTTAGACATTTTAAAATGTTTGTAAAATAAAGTCTCATATTTATGCGACATTATTTGAAAAATATCATAATATCATTCTTACAAAATAGCTAATACGACATTTTATTAGCTTTGTTATTAACGTAACAAAAATATTGTTTTAAATATAAGAAATTAAATATGAATGTAGGTAATTAAAATTCCACTCTTGGTCATATTTCTCTTTATCGAGGAATAGACGAAGCCGTACAGGGGTTTTGAAAGTATAACTTAAATTATAATTAATAATAAAAAAAATTATGTAAAATTTAGAAAATAACTAAGTTTGATATATATGAAAGTGAAAGAAAATAAAATAAATACCAAATACCAATCTAATGTCCACTTTCACCCACAATTCAAAAACGCCGAACCTGCTTCCTTTTATAGCAACGAAAATTTTCAGCAAGTGAGAGTGGCCCAGGTTCTGGCAATTTTGGAGGCTAAATATGACCTTACTTAAATGTCACCAACACTCCTCTCCCAGGGCTCAAACTTGGGTTTATGACTATGCCATGCCCAAGCCTTACCACTAGGCTGGAAGGTCTTTGACTAATCCTGGTGTTTGTAAAGTGTTGTGTATGTTTGAAGGATTACTTCGATTAAGCTGGTAGAATTTCAACACAAATACATCACCGGAGGCGAAGATTGAAGTAGTGGAAGAAAATCTAGAAGAAAACAATAATATTTTAAGGTTGTGTTATATATATAATAGTAGTGGAAGAACATCACCTTAAATATTATTATTTATGTTATATATATAATACTTGATGCAAAGTTTATGAATAGATTGTGTTTTTAATATATTTTTATTGGTATAATTTTCATCAAATATTACATAACACAAACAATAATATTTTAAGGTAAAAGCCGAAAAAGAAAGACTTTCGAAAACTCAAAAGGTGGACAATAATTTTGGGACAGAAGGAGTATTTTTTTAAGTATATATGAGTGATCCAATTACATATTTTAAAATGTATTAGAATAACATTGATTAATTTTAATAAAGAAATTGTAAAGGACCAGTTTAGGCCTAGTTTGGGACCGAAACCAGAACCGGTTGTATCCTACCTTAACCAGGCCACCCTTACTTTACCAAGACCGAGACCAGTCCATGAAGTTACTTATTTGGCCCGATTGTCTTTGGACCGACCCAGGGCCTGGAATTTGGTCATTTCTAAGTTGTTCACTTGTTTGTCTATTTTTATTATTGTGGGCTGCTTATATTTGGTTTTTTGATGGACCATTAAATGAATATATTTTCTTTTCATTTTCCTTTAGCCCAAATAACCAATTGCTTTCCATTTAATTATTTATTTCAAGTTTCCAACTACCAATTCTACGTTGATCGTTTAAATTATTTACTTACTATTTATAGATTCTATCTACAAGTTGATTCTGCATTCAATCATTTATAGTCTTGAATATTGTTTTTAGAGTGAGGTTCATTTTTGGTCCCTGAACTTTGTAATCTCTAACATTTTTAGTCCTTGAACTAACGAAAGGTGTATATCATCCCCGTACTATGCATTTTCGCTTTGTTTTTGGTCCTTGGCACTAACACCGTCTGAAATTAGCCGTTAGGGCATATCACGTGCGTACCATGTGAGGGTATTTTAGTCATTCTATGTTTAGGGACCAAAAATGAAATTCACTTTTTATGCTTTCACTTCCCGTTGCTTCATCTGCTTCAATGGTATTTAATCCCTGATATAAACTAAAGCCCTAGTTTTACCCTTTGTATGCGATCACGATTTTCATCTGAATGCTAATGCAATGTGGGTTGTTAGACAAAAAGATGAAGACTTTCATGAAGATGATGTATATGGTACGTATGTGTTTGTAAGTTATAAAATTCAAGTGTTTAAGTTCATGACTAACCAATGGGTATTTTCCACAAATTCATGTTCACATGAGTCTATACAAACTTGTTTTCAATGAAGATTCATCATGGTGGTATGTTCTCTGGAGCCCTGGTAGACAATATCTGGATGGGAAGGTAACCTTTGTCGATTTGGTTGATCCCGATGAGCTGTCAGTCCATGAGTTTGATGCGATTATGAAATATTTAGGTTATCATGGTACTTACATGATGTTTTACCATTTTTTAATCCCTAATAGTGACTTGGACTTTGGCCTTAAAGCATTTGGTTGTGATCAGGATGTCTTAAACTTGCTGCAATATGTTTCACAATGCAAGATAGTTAATTTTTATGTTGAACATGGGTCAACAAAGTTGAACACCTACTTTGTGTCACCTGAACCAAAAAAGGTGTATATCAGCCACCAATATCCCACAGTTCCATGTTGAAATGGAACAATTCAGGAAGTTTAATGTGGATGCATATAACTGGTTGAAACAGATTCCACCCCAGCATTGGTCAAGATCTCACTTTACTGGTAAGTCCTTTCAAAACATTTGTTTACAATAGTTTCTTGTGAAAACATGTATTTAGGCTTGTTTATTCCAAAATTCTTTACAGAAAGGGCCAAATGTGATGTCCTCCTCAACAACATGTGTGAGGTGTTTAATAAACAGTTGCTTGGTGGAAGGGACAAACCTATAATCATTGCATTGGAGTATATTCGTGAGTATTTGATGAGAAGGTTAGTGCTTGTGCAAAAGGTAATTGACAAAAGTCAGGGGCCTTTAACACCCACTATTACTTCTATGCTTGACAAAATAAAGAAAGAAGCATCCCAACTTGTGGTAACCTGGAATGGTTCAACTGAATATATGTTTATGCTAACTGTGTTGTAACAGTCATGTTTGATACTTAGGTATATGCTTATGCTTACTGTTCTTTGTTCTAAATGTGGTTTAATACTTAGGTAAATGGAGCATGGGGAGATCAATGTGGTGTTAATCTAGCAGAAAAGTTTTGCACGTGTAGACGATGGGAGTTAACAGGCATTCCCTGTAAACATGCTGTTGCTGCTATCTGGTTTAGTGCAGCCAATGGAGGTACAGTTGCTTTACCAGAAAATTGGGTGCACCTACATTATCATCTTCAAACTTGGAAGATGATGTATCAATTCAAGATTAACCCCACCAATGGAAGGTTACTGTGGCCTAAATCAGATTACCCAATCAAGATTATGCCACCAAAGCATCATAAGCAAATTGGGAGACCTAAGAAGAGTAGAAGGAAGACAGCAGAGGAGCTTAGCCAACCACTGGTTAAAGGATCAAAACTGCTGAAGATTGGGAAAGCAATGACGTGCCGAATATGCCATAAGCAAGGGCATAATGCAAGGACATGCAAGGGGAAAGGGACAACTTCTTAAATAGTACAAAGAAGGGTGTTTTTGGGTGTAAGAATTGGATGATAAACTGCTATCTTTTGGTTGTTTACAAACTGTTATCTTTTGGTTGTTCAATAGTGCTATCTTTTGTGTATGGTTGTAAGCAGTTTAATAGCCAATTCTTTTGGGCAATATTTGTAAGCAGACTGGATTGTTATTGCAATGTAAAAGACTGCTATCTTTTGTGATTTTTTTGTGTGCATTTTTTGCAATGTAATGGTTGTTCCATTTTCTTTCATTGTGTGCAATGTTATGGAAAACATCATTCACATCAGTACCCATATTTCAGTCACAACATTCAAAAGATAAGAGTGCATATTTCAGTAACAATCATTCAAAAGATAAGAGTGCATATTTCATTCATTAAAAACACATTACAGAAGTACATAATCCATGATCAGAAAGGGTTCAACCAAACATAAAGAACATTACAAAGAAAATCCAAGAAAAAGTCAAAATGATTTTTAATATTCGAGATTCTTGAACAGCAACTGCATAGGCTTCTTCAATGTTCTTTTTTGACCTCAGTAACCCACGAACAATATATAGAACGTGAATCCAGTGGTTGGTCCATCCACCAAATAAAGCCACAACATCGAACCTGTAAATCGAAAAATAGTGCATTAGGTCAAAACCACATTACTTTTACCTAATTACACACTTACAGTTCTCGAGCAACAATAAAACCGACGCCCAGGGTTTGAAGTTGTCCACGATGTTCGAATCATTTAATCTGCTCCACAAGGGCATATCACCATTGTTAAACTTTGAGAGCTTAAAGACAAAACCAGTGGGGAAGAAAGAGATGAAGGAATAGAGAGGGAAAGAATAAATAAGGAAGTGAAAGAATAAAAAGTGAAGTTCATTTTTGGTCCCTAAACATAGAATGACTAAAATACCCTCACATGGTACGCACGTGATATGCCCTAACGTCTAATTTCAGACGGTGTTAGTGCCAAGGACCAAAAGCAAAGGGAAAATGCATAGTACGGGGATGATATGCACCTTTCGTTAGTTCAGGGACTAAAAATGTTAGAGATTACAAAGTTCAGGGACCAAAACAACTTCACTCTTGTTTTTATGATTTTAGATAAATTCTAGCTTCAACAAAATTACGTACATCTTTACATATATGTTTAGCATGAGACATTTTAATTAAGGGTGTTGTTATATAGACCCCCTTTGACCTTTTCAACACTCACATGATTGTAGACCCCCCAATACTGGGTCCCACCTGTACACTCACATAAATAATCCATTCTCATGACAAGGGGGTCCATTTATAATTTCCCTTTAATTAATAATTATTGTCGATCATGTGATGGGATACACACTATGTCCCATGTTGGCAGCAATAATTTATAATTATGTGACATGACTTCTTTCTAGATGATTTCTCATTTGTTATGTTTACACTATGTTTCTATACGTGGAGCTAGGCATTGTTTGTTAAAAATAAGTTATTATGTGTTTGGATAAACTATAAGTTAGCTTATAAGTTATCTTTTTTGAAAAGTTAGTTTCATTAGCGTTTTGGTGACTTATGAAACTAATAAGACTTTTTATTTTTTTATTTCAAATTATCTCTCTACTTTTTACATTACCAACTTTTAAACATATCTTTTTATTCCAAATATACCCTTCTACTTTTTACATTACCAGTTTTTAAACATGTCTTTTTTTTATCATTTTACAAATAGTTTTAGTCAAATGCATCTTATTCATCTGCTAGCTTATCAGTCATTAGCTAGCTTATCGGTCATAAACTACCTTATCAACTAGTTTGCCGAACATATCCTTAACATCCAACTTTGAAACTTATCATTTAAAAAAAATTGTAGACGTCATCTTCTAAGCCGCTCTATGGTACCGGTTCTTCGATTATCATAACGAAGGTAAATTAGTGCATGTATACCATTGGTAGAGGTGTGGTGTTCATGGTTTGAACCTTGGACCTCATACATATGGATTATACCCACACCTCTATTTCGTTGGAACAGATTAGTAGGAACGAAACTTGTCGTTTTATGATTCATGAATAGGCATATTAGAATATCATGAACTCGCTTGGTGTAAGTTGACTTTAATTATAAGTAACATCACTCAAAAATAATTACAATACATGGGTCGGTTCTCGGGTTGGTTCATGATCGCAAAGGATTAGCCGGGTGCTTATATGAATCTCGAATACCTCGTCGAAACGCCTCTGCCCAGGTTCGAACCTGAAACTTTTATTTTAAGAGGATGATCCCTCTATCAACCAGACTAACCCCAGTTAATCACTTACGAGGTTAGTGTTCAAATAAACAACCCATGCTCTTCACACGTGTCTAGGATGATAAAGTAAATTGAAGAATCATACAATTATTTAAAAATATTAGTAAAATATTAATCATATCTTATAGCACAAATGAAACAAAGTGAAAAATATTCCTTCTACCTTCTTCCAGAAAAAACCAAAAAGTATCCAATGCCACAAACCCGACTACGTACCAAAATACATTGGCGGCAAAAAAAAACCCACCCATTTACCATCTATAAATACCACCACTTACCTCATATGGACATTGAAACATTCATGTGGGTTGTGTCCTTTCGATTTTGATACGTTTTTAGGGTCGAATTAAGGAATTGAACTTAGGAGATCGAAATGTCAAAGGCTCGTACGATAGGGATTGCGATGGATTACTCACCAACAAGCAAATCGGCCTTGAAATGGGCGATCGATAATCTGATTGAATCCGAAGACACCATTTATATAATCATTGTTTTGTCCCCAAAATCCGATCCGGTTAATAAGAAACTCTTCGCCGATACTGGATCACGTAAGTGAACATATAATTCGTTTTTTTTTTTTTTTTTTTTGTACGTGAATTTTGGGTGAAGTTTTTTTTTTAGATTTGTATTAATTTGGTTAGGTTGAATGAATAGGAAAGATTTTGTTAGATATAGTTTTTTTGAACGGCAAGCTAGCACACACTCTTGCTCATAAGGGCACCTTATCAATCCCAGTCCACCATGACTCAGGCCCCGTTTACCTTAGATATAGATTTTGTTAGATATAGTAAATGGCCCCTCGGCCCAATTAAGGATACCACTATGTGACAGCCCAGCCCAGTTAATAACCATGGATTCAAACTCGGGTAGTCCCGATACCATCCACATACCCCTTATGTTACCTTTTTTTTGAAAAGGTTCATAAGCCTAGACTACATTCTTGGCAATATAGAACGGAAATTGAAAATTCGGCCATCTGAGACTAAGCCTGGCCACAAGATGCGCACGAGGGGATTCGAACTTGGGGTAAATGGGATACCATCCACATTCCCTACAGGCCTTACCACTACGCCACAAGCCTTGTGGTTCCCTTATGTTACCTTTGCTCAGTGAGCTAGACATGATTTGATATTTTGTTATTATATAATTAGTTAATTGTTGGTGGATGAGACGTAAATCGAATATTGATGTGGTTGTAATGGATGAATTGCAGCTTTGATACCATTGATAGAGTTGAAAGAGGTTGATGTGTGCAAGAAATATGGGATCACCGCTGATCCAGAGGTCTTTGAAATGCTTGAAACTGTTGCTTCGACTAAAAAGGTAATTAGTTGCGATCAAAATCTAAAATTCAAACCATCTGTGATGGTTTTGGTTTTGTATTTTTGGTTAACAAGTATGTATAGTATGATATTTGTTACATGAAATGAAAAGAAATAGAATAGATTTTGGATGAATATATAAAGGTGATGGATTTTGGGGAAAAATTGAGTTTAACACGAGGAACATGAGATGAGAAGTGGGTGTGAATCATTGATCCTTTTTAATCACATGTCCGTCTATGAATTTTGTTATAGAAGGAAACTGATGGGTGCATGTCATCTTAGGTCTTGTTTCTTTTTTAAGACGTCTGAAGTCTCAAGTCTAAGTTCAGGTCTAAAAAGTAAGAAGTGGATGGTGCAACTCTTAAAATTTCAGAGGACGGTAGGAGGTTCTTGGACCTTTTCTAAAAAGATAAAAATAATAACTGTCTTAACTCTGCAAATCTCTTAATTTTCAGACTTAAAGAGGTTTTCAAGGTAAACTTTAAAAAACAAATGGCCTCTTAATATGCATTCAGTAGTTGATAACCACTTCTCAGGTTAACCTCAAGTCCTCAACTATGTATATAGGGTTGGGTTGGGTTTGGTGAGAAGTTGAAGTTAACGTGAGAAGCGGTTATCAACTGTTGGAGGAGAAGTGCATACATATTAGGATGAGATGCAATTGATTTCCTTTTGAGTACAATTCTTGGGAGGGCATAAAATTAAAAGAGATTGATCAAAGAATCAGAAGATGTTTTTCACCACTAACTCAACTTCTTACACGATCTTTCACACACACATATGTATTGATTAATTTGGTGGAAATGGAATGAAGGCTAAAGTGGAGGCGAAGGTGTATTGGGGAGATCCAAGGGAGAAGCTATGTGAAGCTGTCGATCATCTCAAGCTTGATTCGATTGTCGTTGGTAGCAGAGGTCTTGGTGCACTCAAAAGGTATCTAATCAACCACCGGTTTTAAAATATAAAAGCAAAAAAAATTATTATATTTTAGAGAACCTTATAGAGATGCTGTTACAGTATAGACAACAAAACCTATTTTTTTCTCTATGTTAAAGAATCTGTTGTGTTTATTTTCTTCATATAAATGTATTTATGTGTAACTAACTCATAGCAAAAAATAATAATATTATTATTTTTATTTCAGGGTGTTTCTTGGAAGCGTAAGCAATCACGTGGTGGAAAACGCGACTTGTCCGGTGACTGTTGTTAAGTAAGCAGATGAAATAAAAGTGAGAAATTTGATATTTTGGTTACTATTTTGTTTATTTTTGATTTCTGGAACTTTGATTGATGAGTGTGTAATGTTAATAGCTTTCTTGTAGTTAACCTGAGTTTTTAAGAACTTATTTTAAATATGTTCATTTAATTATGTAATAAAGTTTTGTATTTCGTTAATCATGTAAAATTTATTTATGTTTTGCAGTGTACCTTAAAACACTTGTAGATGTTGTGGTAGGATACATTTTTTTAATTATGAGATTTGGCTTAAGAGCAAACCTGACCAGGTTTGATAGGGGGAGGATAAGGTGAGAACTCAGAGGGTCGTGGAAACGGAGAAAGAGTTTTTCGAGTTCGTGTGTCGTCAATCATGGTCGGAACTTTGCAGAAGTGGTCAAGGGATGCAACTCTGAGAGGAAGGACTAGATGAGTCCAATTGTTCGAGAACAAGAGGTTCCTATAGTCCTAAATCTTAATGGAGACGATAAAGAAGTCCTAGCATGTTTGTTAATTGGTGAATGTCGTAGTTTTGATTACTCGAAGACCCTCAAATGTTGCTTTGAAGAAGAAGGTTGGGGTGACGACCTTCGTTTGAGTTTCCATGGTGGAATATGTGTTGATTGCTACCTAACTAAATCAATGAACAATTACGGGTTCAAAGATTTAACTAGCCGTTAGAACTTAGAACCTAGCTTAAACAAAACGACGGATCCAACTCGAAATCATTAACGAAAATTCAAAGAACAATGCAACCAAAGGTTACATAAACGAATTTTCATGATGTTAAGAAATCAATTTAAATCTCAACACATCCAAGTTTACAAAGTAGACTACATGTGTTACTTACAAATGGATTGAAATGGATGAAGAAATCTGAAAAAAAAAAATCAGACCTTTTTTCTTTTAAAAAATGGGCTGCAGTATTTGGGCTTATACTTGCTGCCAATATAATACAAAGAATTCGAAATTAAATCTTTTCTTTTTATCTTTCTTTTTGTTTTGTCGTTGTTGCACATGACTACATGAGACCAAAATAAAATACAACAATTCTAATTTAACTCTTTTTCTCAAACTAAATGGCTTCAAGTAACTAAATAGTAACTTAATTTGATTTGTGTGTATTTAAGCATCCGATTAGCGTTAACTACCGGGTAATTTTGACATCAAAATGTATAAAAATCGATACTTATCAGACAACACCACCAAAACGCCCGTAGATGGAAGGCATGAGTTAATGGGTTTTGGAGGTGTTATCTCTAGCTAGTGGTGCTAGAATAACGAAGGGAAAAAGAGTAGAAGTGAGAGGGTGTGTGAGTCATCATATATGTATATATAAATATTAGTTTACTGTGGGTAATATTAAAAATAATTTAGACTGAATTGTAGATTTAGTTCTTGTGTTTTGATTTAATAGGTTCTTTATTAATATTAAAATATTTCATTAATCTATTAAAAAATTATATGTTTTAAACTATTACTTTTAAAGAATTACTATTAGTTCTTTCTCATTGTAATCATTTTTGGAGTCTTTCTTCAAATATGAAGAAAAAAAAAATTCTCTCCGACTTTCTTCATTTTGAGGATAAGTTTGGGAAAGCTCTTGGAGCAATAAATCAACTCAAAAATCTTTATTTTCCTCATTTTTCTACATTTTAGAGATGTTAGAGATGCTCTTAAATTATACAAACAACTTAATCAAGACAGACAACTTACTTCATACATGATATGAAGAAAAATCAACTAGACAACTTAATGCAAAAATGATGTAATGAAAAATCAACCGAACCCTCCATTTACCAACATCCATGAACCACATAGAAGTTGCTTGAAATTTTATCAAATTCCAATATTGAATGTTGTCATACTGAGTTCATATTTGAAGATGTTGATATTGATTATCAAAATTCAAATGACAAATTGTATTAACATAGACGATTATTATTCGAAGATAATGGTAGTTAAATACATGTTTTATTTAAATAAAAAATAAAAGGAAGTTGGTTTCATTTTGGTTTTCAAAAATAAATGTTGAAAAATGGCTTCTTATAATAAAAAATTTTCAAAATTGGTTTTTTAGAGTAAGATGGTGCAAACTGGAATGTAAATAGCTAATATGCAACAAATTTATATAATTCAATAGTTATTCATGTTTGGTTTAGGTAGGAGGAATGAAAATTGAAAATTGCGATGAATTTTCTTCACTTCTCCCAATCTAATCAGGAATGAAAATTTAGGCTTATGAAGGAATTGACCATCTTTTTTCAAAAGATTACTAGTAAAACCTGCACCAAAAGCATATTACAACACCTTCTTCCAGTAGGTTTAAACTCGAGCCAATAAATCCAGAACTAATTGGCGAATAAGACCCTACCAACTAGTAATTGTAGCAATTCATAACAAATCAAATTAAGAATAAATATATCCTCAATCACATCTCTCCTAGCTTCCTTATTTCCTTCCAGCCAACCCTCAGTATCTGCACTTCAATAATCAGCAAAGTTGAAATCAGTTCCAAGACTCAATAAGAGCCGATGTCGAGCTTAAAATACAAGTCAACGAAAAATAAACCCAGTATATCACACTAAGGTAGGGTCTGGAAGGGGTGGGATGTATATAGATATTACTTGTCTCAACAGACAGAGAGGCCATTTCTAAAATACAAGAGGTTTTAGAAAATTAATTAACATTTCAATGTTTATGATGAATATTTAGACAGTGTTGGGTCCTAGTGAGAAGTTAAGGTTAACGTAAGAAGTGACTATGAACCGTACGCACTGAGATAAGATACACCAAGAGCAATCCATGTATCCAACGTGATTCATGGGTGGGTTTGAGATGAATGCGATCAAGGTTTCATATCCACTTCTCAAACGATCCTTTGCCTATTTAGATATTACTTATCTATTAAACTTAAAGCCTAAGCCCAGGTCAGTTCAAGGCCCCGGTTAAAACCCGGCATGAAAATGCGCGATGGGGCATATTTTCGCAAAAAAGGCACAGCCCAGCACTGGTTCATTTGCTTACCAAAAAGAGGGCTTAGAAGGTACGGGCCTATTATGATTGAGAAAAATCAATACATGATACGTACGTTGACTAATTGGCGGAGAGTCTTGCTTTCAGATCATCGGCCACAGCATCAATGAATTCTTCGGTGTTCAAGTAGTGTTCCCTACTCAGCCTGATATAATAATAGAATATTTAGAGATATAAATAACATTAGAGGGAGATATAAACATTCGCTAGATCAAATATCAAATGCAACCCTACTTGGATCCATGAAGGATTAAAGCAAGATCCTTGGTCATCTTGCCGGATTCAACGCAACCAACACAAGCTGCTTCTAACTTTTCGGTGAAATCCAAGAGCTTAGCATTGTCATCCAACTTTGCCCTGCACAAAACCATTCACATTTTCTACTTTATTCATACCGCGTAGAATAAAACTCGGAAAATGCCACAACTACACAATAACAGTTCACGAATGCTTTCTTCCGTGCATCTTGGGGTTTAGTTGATAGAAAGTAAATACAAGAGTACTAAACCTGTGAGCAAGTCCTCGGGTCCAAGCGAAAATGGAGGCTATGCTGTTTGTGCTAGTTTCACCTCCCTTTTGGTGCACCCTGTAATGACGTGTCACGGTGCCATGGGCCGCTTCGGCTTCAATGGTTTTCCCATCCGGACACACCTAACCCATATATATTGTAGAGCAGAGTCCATTAGATATAGATATGGCATTGTGAAGCACAAACAATTATTCACTCGGTTCATTTGTATGAACATAACATAGAAGATAGCATTTGGTTATCAAGAACACACTATAGACCAAGCAAAAGTACAGAACAAAAAAATAACAAAACGAACCCAATAAATCCCAACAGAAGGTGGCCCTATGGTAGGAGAGATGTACGCAAACCTGACCTCTACCCCAATGAGTAGAGTGGTTGTTTCCAAAAGCGGATATACATGTAAATAAGTGGTCAAAAATGGTGCTACCACTAGGTATCGGCCCCAAAAATTAAGAGGCTACAGTACGCATATTGAAGCTTAAATTTGAGTTCTAATGGTCAATAATGGTGGAACACAAAAACCCTAACCGAAAAAAATCGAAATTGGAATTAATTTGTTAGTGGTTTTGTATAATAATCTGTAAATCATATTAATTTTTACTTCATCTTATATTAGGGTAATAATTTTATGCTAACACCGAAAAAATATTGCATCCGCCTTCGCCGTTTCCGACAATAAAATATAGATGTTCCCAGAGTAGACTTGGAACAAAGAAAGTAGGTGTACCAGGACCGACGTCATTAGCCCAAGTGATCCGAAACCTGTAAATTTAAGTCAAATCAATTATTAAAAGACGGCCATGAAAAAAACGACTTACAAAGGTTTCCAAATAAAAACAAGATTGAGCAGGAAAATTCATTCAGTGTACCAAAAGCGCCTTTAAACACATACCTTGAGCTAAGAAATCACTTTGCACATCCCCATCATAGTTTTTGCATGCCCATACATAGCCTCCATCGCTCTTAAGAGCATAAGCAACCATATCGTCAATGAGACGGTGTTCATACCTGTGAATGATAACAAAAAAGTTGATGCAAAAACTTATATGGAATAAAGAAGAAATCAAGAATCATGAAATCGTGCTCAGCTACTCACCATATCCCAGCAGCCTCGAACTTCGATTTCCAGTTGCGTTCATAAACTTCTTGGAATATGTCCTTGAACCTTTATCAGAAGAAACAAAAACATTAAACACGATGTTTAAATTCATATGCCGTAATATAAATATTATATACTTCAAAAAAAACAAATAATCTACATTGAAGGTTTTGAAGCGATATAGTTAACGTGTTCAGAACCAAATGTAATTAAGGAATTACTAAGTGAAAGAAGAGACAAGGTTATAATAAGTAAACCAAGAATGCAGCATACCTTCCATCATACTTCTTTAGAATGGTATTCTTTGTGCTTAGATAAAGTGGCCATTTTTTCAAGTAGGCTGTGTTCATCGAGGCCTCAGCAAAAGCGGTAATGGACTATTCATGAACCGATATAAAATTCAGACTCAATATTGGTAATGAGAAGCTGAAAAAGGAAAGATCAGAACCCAAATGAACTGCAAAACTACCTCATCAGTGTTGTACATTGACAAAGCTACCCCTCCAGCACCCGTGAAGTTGTAAACCTCCAAATCTACATTTTCCCCTTGTCCTTCAGGAACTGGAATACAAGATCAGCATGCATCTCTCGTCAGCAAACAGAAATATAGACAGGGGAACATGGTAGTTATATGCAAGGCATGATTATATGAAGAGTTTCTCCACCAACTAGCCATTTTTGGCACACAAAAAGAAGTTCAAGAAATGTCCATTGTTTGTTTTTTTAGTTAGATGATGGGGCTATAATCTAGGCCGAAAAGCACTTTTTACATTTTGTGTAGATTTTGGAGTCATTTTGCAGAATTACTGACTATTTTATGAAACTTTTTTGCCAAAAATGGCTAGCTTGGTGAAGAACTCTTGTACGAATCTAGTATTCAAACACACAAACAAAACCACATATCATATTTTGGTCCATATATTTAAAGAGGAATGCAGTAACCATACCAAATACCATCTTCAGTTTCCCAGGGCCTTTAATCACTGCATCAGTAGCTTTGTACTGATCACCAAAAGCATGTCTTCCGATGCATATTGGCTTTGTCCACCCTGCACATAAAGTCCATTATAGTTCCATGCCACCCAAAAAGAAGAATTAATACGTCCAACTAGAGGCAGACCCAGAAATTTTTTCAAGAAGGGGCACAAAATAATATGGAATCAAATAAATATCAATTGTAAATACTACAGTTTCATAAAAAAAAAAATGATATATAAGGGTTTTTTGCATTATACAGTTTTTTTTCCTTCTTTGAATTATCCAGTAGGATGCAGCAACTTTTTGTTAACTCAAGGAAGCACATGTAAATTTAAAGCAGCTGTGCTTTAAGGCCCCTAAAAAATTATCTTGTGTGACAGTCAATTGAGCAGTAGCTCATGTAGTCGGGTTCTTATCTTTAGGCCCGTCCCTACATCCAAATAGATGAAGTACCTGGTATCAGTTTTGGAATGTTTTTGCACATGATTGGTTCCCTAAAAACCGTGCCTGCAGCAAGAGTAAATTAAGTAAGTTTGTAATCTCAAAACAAAACATATATATTTGCAATGAAAGACATGGTTTTATCATCCTTTGAACGAGCAATATTACTAACCGTTCAAAATGTTCCTGATGGTACCATTTGGACTCTTCCACATGCTCTTCAAAGTAAACTCCTTCATACGAGCCTCATCTGTATTGAGACATTTCTTTATCATTTTTTATGACACAAATGCGATAGTCCATATAGAATTGCAATACAGGTTTATAATTTGAATATACCTGGAGTAATGGTGGCACACTTGATTGCAACATTGTACCTAAAGTTGAAGCGAACACATCAGCTTGTGCAGCAAAAACAACAAGACACGAAGCTAGAAACCCACAAACCAAGAAGAAACAACGTAAATGTGCCAACAAGTCATGGGCGCACGGGTGGAAGTAACTAAGAATTAGAAGGGGTAGGAAAAATTGACCAAAATAGCCAAATCACTCCCCCTTATTCACTTTCTATCCCACTCTTTTTCCAAGTTGTCCCAAAATACCCAAGAGGGGCCCATTTCCTAACTTGAGAAATGAACTTTCTACATCAAAATATGATTCTGGTGGTCCATTTTGCAAGCCAGCCCCACCGGAATCGTATTTAGTTCAGAAAAGTACATTTCGTAGAGTTGCAAAATGGGGGCACTTGCAAAATCTTAGCTATTCTGATCCAAATGGAAAAACTGGGCTAAAAAGTGAATAGATGGGAGCCATGTGGCTATTTTGGGCAATTTCCGTAAAATAGCAATAAAAACTACAAAGAGACAACAAAAGCTTGCATATCTGCTATGCTAAACAAAAATGGTGCAGAAAGTAGAAATAAGAAGACATACTTAAGAGTAGCTTCAGCACTTTCTACGGTAACTTTATCATCGGTGGCATCACGATTAAGAAGGCCAAGGTCATAATACTTTATGTCGAGATCTAAGAAGGGAAAGATGAGCTGCAAGATATAAGCACACTAATTAGATATTGGCAACAATATTTAGGTAATGAATATTTGGCGTCAAAAGAATTATTAAACAACCTTATTCTTAATTGATTCCCAAAAGACGCGAGTCATTTCATCTCCTGCAACAACAACAAAATGAAAGTTGTTACTTGTTACAAGTCCAGAAACTACATTCTGAAGATATAAAAAGCAGACACTAATTGCTATAGACTTTTAGTCCTTGTAGTTCCATATAGTATGCACTAATATTTTCTGCAACATTTGATTTACCATAAGGGTGTGCAGAAAGATATCTGATCCAATTAGAACAGACCGATGCAATTAGAACTGATCAACCTTAATTGGGTATCCAATCGTAGTTGGATCAGATTGGGTTCATAATTTCAATATCAAAATGAATCGGTCAATTCTTGGATCCCTGTCCAGAATCCAATAAAACTGAACTCATCCACTCCAATTATCCATCCCATTATCATCCAACTACCATCCAACTAATAATATTTTATGATTCGAGTTTTGTTGATAATTGTATGTGGTGTTTTTTACCAATAAGTAGAGAATTATATGAATAATTGGTTGAAATGGTATATTAATTGGTTGAAAGTTGGATCGAACCATTGGATGGATAAAAAATAGTAATATCCAATGGATATTCTCCAATCCAATCATCCATTTAATTGAATTGGATCTGTTGTCCAATGAAAATTGGATTGCATCGGATGAAAAAAATCCATCATCAAATGGATGATATGAATCGAAAAGATCCGCCTAAATCCATTGGTTCAACCGACTATTGAACATCTCTATTTAGAGTATTCTACTATTCTGCAACTGATTTCTATCACAGAATCTTGCAAAAACACATGAATAATCATATGATGAACAATTGAACACATTATGCTTGTTCAAGCACATCCGAACCATCAACAGATTAATATCAATCCAGTCCCATCCTTTTAACCATCCGATCTAACAGAATATGAACTAGTTTAAGTTAAACTGAATGGATCGAGGTGCTCAGGATAAAAGAAAGAAGGAAATTAACAGATTGATCTTGTTTCCAACTTTCCATTTAGTAGCTCCTATCTTGTACCTTTGACATATGATCATCACAGAGTTTTGCTTCCCGAATAACAAAAACAACTTTGTAGGTAACGAACCAATCCAAATGACTAAACTATCGAGTTCTCAACCGTTATAAACTATCAAAACCAAGTCATGAACCATCAAGGTCTCTTGTCTATTTGACTTCAATAACATGCAGAGAAGTGCTACCAATTTCGTATAAAAAATGAGAATTGAAATGGTTATGCTTGTAAATGTGCCTAATGAGCTCTTTCACCTACAGCATTGTCAAAAGGACAACTTAATTGACAAAAAGCTACCATAAGCAGGTGCTACCAAGATGACTAGATACCAGTCATGCAATCAGCACATAAATATCACAACTTGCACAATATTGCTAATAGATTAATTGACCAAACTAGCGATTTTGAACAAACCTTTTACATTTTAGCCCAGTTTTTTTCATCTTGGACCAAAATAGCCAAGACTCTGCAAAATTACCTTTTCCGAATAATATGTTTCTGGTGGGGTCAGCTTGCGAAATGGGCGCGACAGCTAGCAAAATGTACTTTTGGCTCGCAAAATGGCTCGCCAAGATCATGTTTTATTCATAAAAGTACATTTCACTAGTTCCGGGCACTGTGAAATCGTGGATACTTTGGTTTATACCAGAAAAATGGACTAAGAGTGAAGAGGTTCGTCCAAGATGGCTAACTTGATCAAATTCCCTTGTTTTTACCATAAGAACAGACTTCATTATGACAAAATATCACTTTCAAACTCACAGATTGTAAACTTCATAATGTTTGAAAATAGAGTTTGATTGTAAACCAAAGCAGCCAATTGCAAACTTTATAGAGCTTGATAGCAGCAACTAAACTAAAACTTACACAGGAAAACAAGTTCATATCATCGTATGTAAATCCATATATGAAAAAATTAGTGACTTTGGAAAACTTAACACACACACAGACCCCAAAACCATCAAATCAGTAGCTCTAAGTGTGTGTGTGTGTGTGTGTGTGTGTGTGTGTGGAGAGAGATCTATTATACAAGAGAGCATTCCTCATTTTGGCTATCCATCAAACAAAGTCCATAACTCTATAGCCCTAGAATAAGAAAATCAGTTATCACACTTTCTGCTGATAATATTATATCAGTCAGAATAAAGTAATCAACCAACCAAAAACTTTGAAAAAAGAGGTCGCTAGAAAAGCTGCTTATTACTCAAAGAGATAGCAAACAAAGTACTAAAAATCCAACGAAAAAAACAAGTTTTAAAACTCATAAACTGAATAATCAGATCATACGTACAAGCAACTAATAAATGTAAAGAAGAAGGAAAACAAAAAAACAAAAAAACATCGATCTGTTTGATTTCTTTCTTCCTTCCTTTTCCTAACACCTCGATCCATCCAGTCTAACTTAACCTAGTTCATAATCTGTTAGATCGGAAGTAGTTTGAAAAACTGGAATGATAGATTCATATATATATATATATATATATGAACTAACTCACCATCCATCTCAACGATGGGATTAGCAACTTTGATCTTCTGGAAGGCCATTTGAAGATGATTGATGGTGAAGGATGATCGGAGATTTGTAGGACGGTGGAGAAACTCCGGCCGGCAACCGGAAGTCAGAGAGAGAAGCAAAAGAAGTGCGAAAAATGGGGATGGTTGAAAGTTGAATGCAGAAAATCGAGATTTTTATATTTATATAACGGTGGTTGGTGGGCCCAACTCAACAACAAACGCATTAAATCCGGTTCACGATTTTTTCATTTAGGTACCCGGTCCAAGTCGATGTTAATATAAAGTTAGTTAGCCCATTTCCTATAGTTCAATGGAGTTGCTATTTGCATCATTTTAATAAGGATGTGATGCATCAAAAATTGAAATAGCATGCATTGAGAATGTAAAAAATGAATTTGATGTTGATCGGTGTAAGACAGCAATTCACTTTTAGGGTGCGTTTGGTACGCAGACGGGACGGGACAGGACAGGACAGGACAGGTGTCCAGCGTTTGGTAAGCTAGAACAACATAGGACAGGACAAGCCAGAACATGTTAAAATGACCAATTTACCCCTGATGAGCTGTTTACTGTTTTATTAATAAATAATCAATTTAAATGCATAATAACAAAGAATTTAAAACCTGATAATACTGTTTTATTGATAAAGTCTATAAGTTGTCGCCGAAGGTAGCAATCGCAGGTCGACGGACATCGCCGGAGAGGGAGGCGGAGGTCGCCGGACGTTGGACGTCGCCGGAGGTAGCAGCCGCAGGTCGTCGGACATCGCCGAAGAGGGAGGCAGAGGTCGCCGGAAGTCGCCGGAGGTAGCAGCCACAGGACGCCGGAGAGGGAGGCGGAGGTCGCCGGACGTCGGACGTCACCGGAGGTAGCAGCCGCAGGTCGCCGGACCTCACCGGAGAGGGAGGCGGAGGTCGCCGGACGTCGGACGTCACCGGAGGTAGCAGCCGCAGGTCGTCGGACATCGCCGGAAAGGGAGGCGGAGGTTGCCGGACGTCGGACGTCGCCGGAGGTAGCAACCGCAGGTCGCCGGACATCGTAATAGAGGAGGCGGAGGTCGCCGGAGGTAACAGCCGCAGGTCACCGGACATCGACGGAGAGGGAGGTAGATATGAGGTCGTGAAATCGAAGAGCAGATGGAGTTTGGGAGAAAGCGGTTGAAGAAAAAAAGAAGGGATATTTAATTAGGTTTCTTATTTTAGGGGTATTTTGGTCAATAAGTTTCTTGTTCCACTTAGTTCCATGGGTAAGGGGGTGGACATACTTGTCCCATGTCTTGTGCTAGTGTGTTCTACTTAGTCCAAGGTTGGGGCGCGCCAAACGCAGGACATGGCTGTCCTGTCCTGTCCTGTCCCACCCTGTCCAGTGCACCAAACGCACCCTTAGGAGTGTAGATGGTAAATCTCACCGTGCAAATAGCCTATCCCGGCTCAATTTGACTTAATGAACCCAATTGTCATGTCAGTATCACATCAGTTTTCAGTGTCTTATCCAAATCAACTTAAAACATTCGTTATAGTTTAACCAATATCACTCGCACTTTATTTTATCAAATAATTAATATAGAAAATAAGAGAGAGATAGAGAGAAAGGGTGGGTAGGGGTGGCCTCTCGACTTCTGAAAACCGAAGGGGCTGGCGTTGGAAGTTTGCCGATTCACCCACAATAGTGTTATCAATCAACCCAATCAACCCGATGGCCAAGACGAAGCCATCGGGTAGCCCATAGTCGTGTGATTTTATATTAACGGTCTAAAAATATGTATAGGCGACTTTGGCCGCTTTTTCATGTCATGCATGGGACAAAGTTGGGCGTTAATCACGTGTATTTTTGTACATGATATTAATGTCAAATCAAATGTGATTCGATCATTTATTTTTCTCTTAAAAATGTAGTGTTTTCGTTTTAACTAGACCCAATATATATAGGTTTAATCTGTTAATCATTTAAACTCTTTAAATATGTGATATTAATTTTAATTCACTAATATAAGATAAGTAATATTATTATATAATGAGATAATTAAGAAAATAATCATCCGTATTTATTAAGTGAAAACTAATTAATTTTAAGATAATTTCATATTTATCTCCCTCCCTCCCTCCGGATTAAAATGCACAACATTATTAAAAATTACTAGAGTGTTTGCAAACGTAAAGTTAACATTGTGTTCACAAATAGTATGTTTAAATTTTATATGTATTAATAATGGATTTACAAACGATACCAATGTTTGTAGATTAAGATTGTGTTTACAAATTATAATAGTATCTATAAAGAAAGTCTGAAATCTAGTCTTAGAATGATGGTTTTATCGAAGTTCTCTTCTAGTGTCCCTTTATTGCGGCTAAAAAAATCTATCAAGAGAAATGTTAAATGGTCCCGTAAAAAATAGTCAACGTCGTGGGTATCAAAGGGCTTTTAAAAGATATACTCTTTGGATAAGATAACACCCCTACGTATGGTAGGTGGTAGCTAAGTATAGGGATGGAAACTCATATCATGTGTTAGTTTATTTTAATATAAGATTTTATAGAGTTGTATTAAATATTTAATTACATGTAAACTTAAATATAATACTTTAAAAATATTTATCAAGTTACATAAAAGTTAAAGCTATACTTACTTTATTTATTAGATAATTAAAATATAAACGGTTAACATATATTTTCGTTAAGTATTTATTATACTTAAAAAATTGTTAACTAATAGGTAATAATAATATCTGAGGTTGATCAATTTTATTTTTACTTTTATTATATATAATTTGATTGGTTGTAGACTTCTATCAGGTATCAGTGTTAACCAAGCTAGTTCGAATATATACTTCCCCTCAAGATGAACCAGGTGAGAAACAAGAATCATTCCTGGACTATCGGAATGACGCACAAAATAAGGATGTAATCTATGTTCGATTATTGCTATAGAAGGATTAGGGTTCTTGAGGCCTGAATTTGGATTCGCCATTTCTAATATGATTGAGTCATCTTAGATCTGAGATAGAAGAAAATCATGGTAATATATACACACAGAGAGGGAAGTTAATTTGTAAAACAATAAGAGGGTATAAACCGTGTGAAGCAATCTACACCATTTGATTTTCAAAATGGACGGTTGAGATGGGAGGTGGTTATATTTTTTTAAAAATCAAAAATCAAAATACACCATAAGACCATCTCCAATTGGGTCTCCAAATCGTACACGAAACATTAAATTTGGTGTAACTATCACTATTCACATCTCCAATGGGATCAATATTTTTCACACTAAATTTTGTGTGATAAATGGTATTACACTATATTTGGTGTAACACTACTTTTTTAATTGCATTTTTGGTCCCTCAGTTTTGAAATTTATTAGTTTTGTTTTTTTAAGTATTAAAGTTTTAATGGGTTTATTTTATATTTTAAATATAAAATAAATTATTTTTATAATAATTTTTTTTTTATGTTTTCATTAAGTAAATATACCATAACTGCCTCTCGTCTCAACCGTCCATTTTAAAATGAGACTGTATAACAAATTGAGAAATGATCAATTGATTTCATTCCAAGTCAAAGACCTCTATTTATAATACAATAAAACAAGCTAAACAACATGCTAAACTAACTAACAATATAAAACTTAACAAAATACGCAAACTACTATTTGTCCATGATAGAACTTATGTAATTAACACACCCCCATGAGATGATATATGAGATGCGGCCTAAAAATATGTTTTGGTTTGAGGTACTTGGAGTCTACTACTTGTGAGCCACACACATTGATGTTAGAACTAATCAGATCATAATTTATTGGCAAAATAATCATCAGGTTTATAAAAATACCATGTATGAGACTCACATGATCAATTACATGATTTATCTATCTTGTATGATGATAAGAGTGATGTCTCTCATATTATTTACACCCCAATAAAAGAGTGTAAATAACTTTGGTAATTGTGAGATTGATGTCAAATCAATCAAATAATCATAAAAATGATTATTCTTATTCTTTGAATAATAAAAGTTAAATACCATTGTAAATAGTAGGTCAAAATTTTGAAATTACAAAACTTTACCACCAATTAATTACATTTTCTTTAGTTTCTTTTTTTATAAATTCAAATTTAAAAATATTCTAATATCTAATTCAAAATATATAATTTCAGAGTTTCTCTTTATTTTTTTTCTTTATGTTAACTTGTCAGGCGACGGATTTGCATTGAAATAAAACATAAATTAAATTTTTTATTTTCCTTATTTTAAAAATTCATTTAAGGTATTTATAGTGTTATTTACAAACAAATTAATAAAATCATATAATTAATTATATTCATTTGATTAGGGGTGAGCATTGGGCTCGAAAAAACCGGCCCGAACTGGAACCAAACCGGGACCGGTACCGGAACCGGTATTACCTATGCGGTCCGGTTCTTGGTTCTAGAAATCGGCCATTTCCGGTTACGGTTCCAAACCGGGTTCGGTTCCAAATATGCGGGTAAAAAACCGGGACCGGATCGGATGTTTAAGAGATGTTAAATATACTTATTGTAATTTTAAAAAATCTAGTTCTAACTATATTATTAAATAAGTCCGATAATAAACACTTAAAAATACATTGCCTATTAAAAAATCTATAAAAAACGGCGATCAAAAAACCATCGACCATCACAATACTAACTATATAAATAGTTATTGTTCTCGTATAAACCTCTCATATATATATATATACATACATATATATAGAGAGAAAGGTTCATGCGAGAAACATAACTTTTTAAGAGAATACGAGAAGCAATCTCAGCCACTCATCTCGTGCAAATCATATATGATTAAGTACTGAAGGAAAAAAGGGGAAGCGGGCGGGTCACATGCTGGTTGTGAGTCGCATGTGACCTGCGCAGTTGTTAATCATGTATGTTTTTGACCTATCAAGAAATTATCACACTATATATTTTATTTACACGGTTCCAACCGGGTTGTTGACCGAAAAATCGGGACCGAAACCGGGACCGGGACCGGAACCGGTATTACCTATATGGTCCGGTTCTCGGTCCTAAGAATCGTCCGTTTTGGGTTCCGGTTCCAAACCGGGTTTGGTCCGGTTCGGGCCCAATGCTCATCCCTTCATTTGATTCATTTTATTTTAAAATTATTTTAGATCTTTTACTGATTATCAAATAATTCTATCTATCTCTCTATCGTTTTAACATTTTCAATACCTGAAATGGCAAGTTGCATTTCTAAATATTCATTGTAATAGGGGTGAGTAGAAAAAACCGAAACCGAATCAAAAACCAAAAAAACCGAACTAATACTAAAAGCAACGGTTTTTGTTTTTAAAAATATAAAAACCGATTTTTTTCTGTTTGGTTCGGTTTTATGTTTCAAAACCGAACCGAACCGAAGTACAAACAAAATCCAAACTAAATATTAGGGTTTATAACTCCAAATAATATGTCCCATCCTATTTGAAGTAACATATTACCTTGAATACACATGTATAATTCTTAAAACACGATCCATTTTTTTTAATACACATTCTTCTTTTATTTTTTTTTTGAAGTATATAGTTTTATCTACGGATATTACTCACACACACTTATTAAGATTGATTATCTTTAGCTATCTTAACAAATTATAAAAAACAAGATTCAATTATCTTTAGCTATCTTAACAAATTATAAAAAACGAGATTCAGTTATCTTTAGCTATCTTATTTGGTAAGCAATACATGATTAATATATTTATTTATTAGTTTATTTCTTTATAGCTTTTTGTGTCCTATATATATATATCGTATTTTCAATGTTTGTATTGTTTGTGAACAATTGATTTGTTTTCGATAAAAACAAAAATATTTAATTTTATGACTTGCCTTTTAAAAAGGTTATTTATAATGTCATTCTAATGAAATATATTAGATTACTAAAATAAATATTTTAAAAAAATTTAATAATCTTATTGATAAAACTATTTTTATGTGTAATATTTAATAATAATATATTTATTATATATAATTATAATAATAATAATAATAATAATATGTTAAAAGAAAATAAGATAAAATCTATAATTAATATTAAAAAACAATAATATGGTAATGATTATGATTATAATGGGGTTGGGGGTGGGGTGGGGTGGGGTGTATTTAAGAAAACATGAGTGTATATAAGAAAACCCTTTTGTTTATTAAAAAGATACTTGTTAAAACCTCTTAGGTTTAAAAATTAAGAGGTTTTCAGACTTAAGACTATTTGTTTTATTTATAAAAAAAAGTCAGAAGACCTCTTACCGTCTGTTGAAATTTTAACAGGTCAGTGCACCTATTATTTTTTTAACGTGAAATCAGACTTCACACATCTTATATAACAAACAACACCTTACTATATTTGATCAATAAACTAGAGACTTAAAACAGAATAACATATCTCATGTTTAATCTAGACATCTAAGGCAAAAGGAACACAATATATAGCATTTGTTTCACATGGATCAAAGTTTGGGGATCTAGGTTACCATGTTCAACTACATATATGGCTCTTGAAATTCCAACATCTTTCTATACATGCATAACGCATTTCTCACTGTAATTCTTGAAAATATTGCGTACATGCTCGGGTTTAGGGGTTTGGAGTTTAGGAGTCAACATAAGCATGTCATCTAAAAACCTCGATATATCCCTAAAAATAGTCTTCTTGGATTTGTTCTCGCTTTTTTCTTAATTTCGAAAAATTCTTGGACCGACTAATAAAACATGATAATTTTTGTTCTTTCACAATCAAAAGGCAAATAAATGATAACAAATCAACAATGTCTCGTATTAATGACACATGAATATACAAAGACATACATTATCCTTAAAGTTTTCATCAAAAAGCCTCAAATACTTCCTTGACGTTAGAGTGGCCAAATTTCAGTTTGGCATATTCCTAGATGAAATTTCAGTCGCACTAGTGATTTCTCGATTGTTGCCAATACCACATTCTATTATATGTAAATTACTTTATACATATCCAAAAGGGTATAAGAAATTGGTTGGGTAATCACACTCATTAGACGGTATTATGTTGCCAAATTGACACCTGAATTGACTAATGTCTTATTCTTATATCAACCACTAAAATATTGTTTTGCATACGTCAAGCTATCTCAAGAGTGTTAACTTCATATTTGTTAAGATGTTGGTTATGTAAGATATATGGTTTACTATTCGAGAGGAAGGTTCAAAGGAAAATCTTAAAAGATGGAAAATTGAGGAACACCTTTGTGGCTTTACATCCGGACCGTATGCACTTATATATATGAGTAAGTTGATTTCTTCTTGAGTTTTTATACACAAGTACATTATGCACATATACATATTACAAAATTACCCATACACACAAATGGATATTATCTAGATGAAGGGCTACAAGGGTTCCTCAATTCTTTTTTAATTTACAAACCGAAATTATGTAGTCAACAAAATTCACCAAATAAAATTTGACTTGACTTCTGGGAGAAGGATTTGGTGAAATGGCTTCTGGATGATCAAAACGGTCATCTTACACGTCTCTTTACATAGAATGGTCCACCATTTGTTCATTCGTATCCGTAGGCTTCTTTCTTTTTCAATCCACAAAAAAAAAAATTAATGATATAAAAAATATAATTATATGATTTATATTTTTTTTAATAAAACTTATATTATATAATATATAAATAACTGGGTTGTCACGTGTCGTCGTTAATGAGTTGGTTTCAGGATTTTCCCGAGTAACATGTGTTAGGATTATGTGCGAGACAGTAACAGGGTTATCGTGTCCAATGTTATAAGACACTAGTAGGTCACACTGCTGCACACCAAAATGAGAATGTTTGGATTATGGGAAATAATTAATTGGTCAATTAATTATTTAGAGAGAAAAGAAATAAATAAATAATTAGTTGAATTATTTATAATTAATTAATCAGTTAGATTAATTAAAAGGATAATTATGGAAGTTATTTCAGAGATAATTACCAAGAATTATATATGGAATCAAACACTGCTAGGTTTGTCCATATAAATAAGGGGTTAAGGGTGTCAGTTAATTGATTCATTCAGTTCTAAAAAACCCAGAAAAACCTCTCTCTCTCTCTCCCCCCTAAAACCGGCGCCAAATCCAGTAAGTGGAAGGTTCGCATTCGTTTTTCGGGTAATCCTCGGTGGTGGTATAGCAACCCTCTCAACCGGTGCCAGTAGCAGTGTACCCCCTGCTTGCGTTTCGGAGTTATTATTCGCAAAGGTAATCCACCAAAACACCCTTTATTGTGTCTGTATGGTTTGGGATTGGATCCTCGATTGGGAATCGGGTTTTATTCCGCTGTGCATGTTCTTGTATCCCTTGATTCCCAACAGTGGTATCAGAGCCACTTCCTAAACCTAACAGATCAGGTTTAAGTTACTTGTTTGCTTTTTAGGTTTTTGTAAAAAATCGTTACTTTTTCGCGTTTAAAAATCTGATTTTTAATAAACCTAACGAGCAACGATCGGCGGTGGAACGGCGGTAGTTAGCCGGCCGGACCTCCAGGCCGATCGTCAGTGAATCGAACGACCAACCGGCAACACCACAGTTTGTGGTGGTCGCCGGCTGTCATCGCAACAAACTACCAGCCGCACCACCGTAAGTGGTGGCGGCGTCGGCTACAAACACGAACCACCACCGCACCACCGTTTGTGGTGGCGGTGGCATCGATCGGAAACAGAAAAACCACCACCGCACCACCGATTGTGGTGGCGGTGGTGTCGATTGGAAATCACAGCCGTCGTGTGGCGGCGCTGGTTCGATCGAAGGACGGCCACCGCACCACCGTATGTGGTAGTGGTGGCGTCGATGGTTTTTCGCGATCACGGCGATGGTGGTAGCGCTAGGCTACTGCCGTCGTTGGTGGTCCAGCAGTGGCGATCAAACGAGAGGCGGCAGGCGGTGGTGGCGGTAGTAACCGCTGCTGCCGTCGAATCCTCAATCCGCCACACCACCAGTCGCGGTGGTGGCGGCAATTGGTTGCTGCTCTCGACCGAGGTGCGACCACGGCGGCGGTAGTGGGGCGATCCACTGCTATCGCCGGTGGTGATGCCGGTGTTCGATGGTGGTACGGGCGGCGGCGGTGGCGGTCGTGTCATCGTCGTCGCCGATAGAGAAAACCCCGATCATCGACCACGTCTTGGCGGATCGGTGGTAATTCGAGGTCGTAGATCGTTTCGATTGTTTATCGTTAACGAGTCTCAGTTGGGATTTGTTTCCAGATAAACTTCGAGAAAAGAATCGTTTTTAATCAGATTAGGTTAAAACGATTCGGGATTAAATTGATTTATTTATTTTAAATTAATTTTTGGTTTTATAATTATCCGGTTAAAATTCAGTTGTATTTTAATTTGTTTAATTATGATGAGTCATAGCTGAACCCTTTTAGACCCGTGGTTGTGTTTTATTTTATTTATCCGTTTTAGAATAGTTGGGAGGCCTGCGAGCCATTTACAACCCTTTTGTAATTTTAATTATTCTTGATAGACTAGTTGGGAGGCTTGCGTGCCCATTTAAGCCCATTTTGTAACAATTATTTTAATTACATCGAGACGGAGACAAGACGACGGCCATGGATCTCGGAGCCAGTGGGAGTGCCAGAAGTTGAAGACTTTTGTCACTTAGGGTTGAGACCGTTGTTTTGTGTTGGCTCACAAAACAACATTAGTTTAAGGGTTTAAGCTATGACTGTGCTTTTTATATTTAAATTGCGTGGTTGTTTAATTTACGTAATTGTTATTAAATATAAATTGCCCTTTTGAACGGATTGTTTAAAAATTAAAAGGATACAAATACAGTTAGTGTTTGGATCCAGTTTTTCAAAAATTTTGAAAAAAAAAGGAAACTGGCAATTTAGACCCTTGTTAAAATCATAGATTAGTAAGTGCAACCCACTTTAGGGGCACTTCCGGTGTAAGGTACATGGGGCGTTGTAAGTGCACACACTATGAACGCCCGTGTTCAAACCGAAACTGGAAGGTGATAAAACTCTGCGAATTATCTCCGGGTGGTACCGGCCAGAGTTTGTCCAGGTCCCGGGTGGTGCAATCTATTTTGGTAATTATTTATTCACTGGGTGGTACCAGGCCAAAATGCACTAGAGGGACTAAATATGCACGGATTATTAATATCCGATGTCCCGACGATCTAGAAGTCGTATTTTCAGATAGGAATACGATTGGTATAGTGTTACCTACCATAGATCGCATGAGTCGGTTTGACATGATCACATGCTTCCCGACACATGTGAAATATGGATTCTAGTCTAATAAATTTATTTTAAGGGTAATAATTTATTAGAATTATATAATTATAAACTAAATTGGAATTTATATTCTTCTGTAGATGTCTCCAATTAGCATTCCGTTTTATTCACCTGAGGAATCACTTCGCCTTATTACAGGCAAGTGGAAGCTTACGGGCCAGAACTTTCCAGTTTGGAAGTTGCACTTACAGAATGTTTTGAATGCCCAGGGTAAGCTTTATGTGATCAATAAGCCCATGTCACGACCCAAAAGCAATGCCCCAGAAGAGGAATTTGCTGAATATTTCAGATTCATGGCAGATGAGTCGGATGTAATGTCCATTCTAGTTTTCTCTATGTCACCCGAGTTCACGGGAGACTTAAGAGTGAAATTCTGTCACGAGGTCGTAAGGAATGTAGAAAACCAGTTAGGTTTCTACAAGCACACGGGCAAGCTTTTGATCATGCAAGAGATTCTCTCCCTGAAGCTACAGAAGGGTCAGTCAGTTAAAAACCATCTTATTGAAATGAGAAGGCTTTTTAAATGTTTATCACGTCTGGGGTACAAGATGACTCAGGAAGAGTTAGTGTACCTCGTGTGGTTCTCCCTCACAAAGGAAGTTCAGGACACAGCTAGTGCCTACATGAAGGAACCAAAGAACGACGTGGATAAAGTTCATGAAGATATCCTGGCCAGTCTAGAGCCAGTACCCGAACCTGCGAATCTCATGGACACTGATATAATTGATGAGCTGGGAGATCTGAGTTGCCCAGAGTGCGGCAGCGAGGATATTTGCGAGCACTCGATGAACATCGACCAGATCGAGATCGGTTTATCCGATGCTCCAGGTATCTTTATGATAGATTGCTTAATCACTTCTTATGAATCATGGGTAATTGATACAGGCAGTGGTAACCACATTTGTAATCATTTACAGGGATTCACTAGAAGAAAGACTCTGAGGAAGGACCGTTCGAACCTACGAGTTGGCGAAGGCACTCCGTTGATTGCTGAAGCCGTGGGATCTTATAGTCTTAGTTTACCCTCGGGTCTAGTTTTGGAACTGGATAATTGTTATTATATTCCAAATATGATTAAGAATGTATTGTCTTTTGATATGTTGGTAGACCAAGGCTTTTATTATAAATATTCTTATAAAATGATTTCAGTCTTTAAAGATAATATTTTCTATTTTAAAGCTACACCCGTAGATGGTCTATACACTGTAAATCTTAAAGACAACAATAGTGAAATCTATCATATAAGTAAGCGATCCAAGGATATTGAGGATCAGACTTACCTCTGGCATTGTCGTTTGGGCCATATAAACAAGAAACGCGTTGAACTACTCCTAAAAGGAGGTTTTCTCGGCAATTTTGACTATAAACCTTTTGATAATTGCGAATCTTGTTTATCTGGCAAAATGACAAAGCAACCTTTCAACAGTGAGAATGAAAGGGCTACTGACTTGCTTGAAATAATCCACACAGATGTATGTGGACCTTTCAGTCATGTAGCAAGAGGAGGATACCGGTACTTCATTACCTTCACTGACGACTTCAGTAGGTATGGTTATGTCTACTTGATGAGACATAAATCTGAAACCTTTGAGAAATTCAAGGAATATCAGAATGAAGTACAGAATCTACTTGACAAGAGGATCAAGTTCTTACGGTCAGATCGTGGTGGCGAATATCTAAGTGATGAGTTTGACAATCATCTGATGGAGTGTGGGATTGTAACCCAACTTACACCTCCGTATACACCTCAGATGAACGGTGTATCAGAAAGGAGAAATCGTACTTTGCTTGACATGGTACGAACGATGATGTGTCATTCTACGCTGCCAATATCATTCTGGGGACATGCGCTCGAAACAGCAGCACACATACTGAACAGAGCGCCAACAAAGTCGGTAGAAAAGACTCCATACGAGCTATGGAAGGGTAAGAAACCCAACATATCTTTTCTGAAAATTTGGGGTTGTGAGGTTTACGTCAAACGACCTACCTCAGAAAAACTCAAACCCAAATCCGACAAGTGTTTCTTCGTTGGATATCCCAAGACCACCGTGGGATATTATTTCTACAACCCTGAAGAGAACAAAGTGTTTGTTGCTCGAAATGGAAAATTTCTGGAAGAAAAGTTTCTCAGTTTAGAGAACACCAGAAAGGATGTAGATCTACAGATAGTAGACGAAGAAAGCACTACACCAGTTGTTGAGCCAGAAATTCAACATAACAATGTTGAACCTCAATCAGAGCCGATTGAGGAAGTGCAAACACAGGACCTTCGCAGATCCAGCAGGGTAAGACAAGAACCAGATAGGTATCTTGGGTTCCTAGTCTCTCAAGATAGCAGAGACTTAAATGAACCAACATCCTATGGAGAAGCTATGTCAGGCAGTGAGTCTGAACAATGGCAGGAAGCCATGAAGGCCGAGATGCAATCCATGTACGACAACCAAGTCTGGGAGTTGACTGATTTGCCACAACACTGCAAGGCTGTTGGACGCAAATGGGTTTTCAAGAAGAAAACCGACATGGATGGGAACGTACACACCTTCAAAGCCAGACTGGTTGCAAAAGGATTCACGCAAACTCATGGCATTGACTATGATGAAACCTTTTCACCAGTGGCAATGTTGAAGTCAATTAGGATTCTTATGGCCATCTCAGCGTACTTTAATTACGAGATTTGGCAAATGGACGTCAAGACAGCCTTTCTAAATGGAAAGTTAACAGAAGACGTCTATATGGAACAACCAGAGGGGTTTGAAGATCCTAAGAATCCTAATAAGGTGTGTAAGCTGCTAAAATCTATTTATGGATTGAAGCAAGCATCTCGAAGCTGGAACTTACACTTTGATGAGCGAATCAAAGAGTTTGGCTTCGCTAAAAGTGAGTTCGAGCCATGTGTTTACACTAAGTTCAGTGGGAGCATAGTAACCTTCCTGGTTTTGTATGTAGATGACATACTACTCATAGGAAACGATGTACCAACTTTACAGAGTGTTAAGGAGTGGTTAAGTAAATGTTTCCAGATGAAAGACCTTGGAGAAGCCGCTTATATACTAGGTATAAAGATCTACAGAAACAGATCTAAGCGGCTTATCGGACTTAGTCAGAGTACATACATTGACAAAGTACTGAAGAGATTCAGGATGGATGAATCCAAGAAAGGATTCATTCCAATGCAACATGGCATAGTGTTAATTAAACACAGTGTCCTGTTTCTAGTGAAGATCAGAACAAGATGAAATCGGTCCCATATGCTTCTGCAATTGGATCGATTATGTATGCCATGCTATGTACTAGGCCCGATGTTGCTTACTCAGTAAGTGTTACGAGCAGATACCAACAGAATCCGGGTGAGCCCCATTGGGTGGCTGTCAAGAACATTCTCAAATATCTGAGAAGAACGAAAGAAATGTTCTTGGTCTTTGGAGGTTCTGAGGATGAAATTAGTGTCACAGGATACTCTGACGCTAGTTTCCAGACCGACAGAGATGACTTCAGGTCACAGTCAGGGTATGTCTTTACCCTAAACGGAGGTGCGATCTCATGGAAGAGCTCGAAGCAGGACACGATTGCAGACTCAACTACAGAAGCAGAGTACATTGCAGCATGTGATGCGGCAAAGGAAGCTGTCTGGCTAAGGAATTTTCTATCGGATCTCAGAGTGGTTGCCAGTATCTCGAGACCGATCGATATATTCTGTGATAACTCAGGAGCCGTGGCGCAAGCAAAGGAACCTAGAGAGCATCACAAGTCGAGACACGTGCTCAGAAAGTATCACCTCATCCGAGAGATCATTGGAAGAGGAGATGTAAGAATATGCAAGATTCCAATAGAAGACAATGTCGCAGATCCGCTGACAAAGCCACTAGCAAGGGCAAAGCATGAGGCACATGCGAATTCCATTGGGATGCAGTACCTGGAAGCCAGTAGCTAGTACTTAGTTTATTAATTATTACTATAGTCTAATTTAGAAACAATGTAATCATGTAAAGTTTTTATTTCACAGTGTGTTGGAAATAAATGGAGGTTTTGTTTTCATGATTGTTCTAAATTAACTATTTTTTGCATATTTAACGTATCCATGATTCTACAAAGTCTTGTATGAAATCTAAATTTCGGTAGCCACTTATTGAAATGGGAATTTCAATAGGGAGTTTGACGCTATTATAAATACTTGATGATTTATTCAAAGTAAAGAATAAAAGCACAAGTGATGTGACCAAGTATTTGTAGATACTCATCAGAGTGTTTGGGTATTGGAAGTGACCAGTAATCAAGTCTGCTTCATGGAGCCTTAGTCATAGGCACTGACTTGATAGGTTGTCCTTAGACCTGAGATACTTGGTTTGGGAACACGAGGACCACTGTACTCTTAGCGCGTACTAACGCTGCACCGTAACTGGGTGGCCATACGGGACGTGACTAGATGCAGCGGAAGCCGTGAATCCAAATGCAAGTAGTCAAGAAGGGATTTGCACCTCTTTCAAAAGAGAGATATTTCCGGGCCCCTTGACGATTAAGATTGGCAGAAAACGCGTGGCCACGCTCGGATAGAATAACAGGGTTTATTTAGTAATATCCGTTACTGCAGGCAATCGAAATCAGAGTCAAGAAATACTTGATTTTAAGAAATGAATCCTCCACTCCATGTCTTAAATCACTTTAGAAATATCGTGTGCAAAAGGAATGAACCTGTGTACAAATTCAAGCGTGAATTGTATCTCTGGATATAAGAGATCTTATAACCTGGTTAACCTAAGCGTCTGGCTAGGGACCTCCTTAGGCGAATGATAACAGTTCAGTTACATGTCTAGCACAAGTGGGAGTCTGTTAGGATTATGTGCGAGACAGTAACAGGGTTATCGTGTCCAATGTTATAAGACACTAGTAGGTCACACTGCTGCACACCAAAATGAGAATGTTTGGATTATGGGTGTTGGGTTTTTGTGGGTATCCTCGGATCAAACTGACTCGAGGATTATCTCAGATCTATCAAACCTCGCTGGTTTGATATAACTCATAGGTTTGAAACAAACTGTTAAAACCCACGTGATCAGAAACTCGCTGTTTCGGATCTAAATATGCGGAAGCGATAAAAGCAAAAACCCATTAAAGCCTAATGATCTTAATCGTTTGTAGCTCTAAACCTAAAGGATTAGGTTAGATTAATTTACCTGGATTGCTTGAAACTTAGTCCACCTGTAATCAACCAACGAACGTTCCTCTAGCAGAACCGTGAAACCCGAACAACAAAAACGACCCGGGGGGGGGGAGTTTGTGTGCGCCGGTTTTGAGAGAGAGGAGGAGAGAGACAGAAAACTGATTTTCTCAACTGAAAAAGCTTAATGTTTCTTAACCCATAGACCTTTATTTATATGGATAAATACAACAGTTTGTATGAGATTCAGCTTCCATATAATAATTATCTCAAATCCTTTCCTTTTTAAATTAGCTGGAAAAGAATTTGCATACGATAATTACGATTATATATATTTATCTAATATATATAAACTTTATTAATTAACTATTATATATTTATTTATCCAATAAATATATAATATTCTAATTAATTAACAACCCTCCAACTTTGGTAAATCTGACTGAATTTACCCAACTGATTTATAATACACTATTATAAATCTTAACTCTCCATTTCGGGATTTCATCTAACTTGTTCGACTTATAGGTTCTCACAGGTGTGACCCTCAAGTGTCTTGTAACATTGGATTGTATAATCACTTGGTTTGTCAACTCTGCACATAATTCCTAACAGACTCCCACTTGTGCAAGTTGGCAATACCACCTTTGATTATACGGACCTAAGGAGGCCCCTAGACAGGCACTTAGGCTGACCAGGTTACAAGAACTCTTATACCCAGATTTGGTGATATAAACATTCCGTGAGGAATTGGTATCTATGAAACTACTGTTCATTGATTGGGTATATCTTGGCTTTTCCCTTTGCATCACGATATTTCGTCTATGAGTATGAGCTTGGAAGGTGTCAACTCTAAATACTCAAGATTCTGTTCTCTTGGTTATCTGACTTTCACTGATAGGTAAACGACAAAGAACTAATCAGTCCGTTTGGGCATGGCCATGCACTTCATCAGTATACTTAGTCAGTCAAGATGGGCCCAGAAATATCTCTCTTCTGAGAAGAGGTGCAAATCCCATCTTGCATACCTGCCTTTAACACCACGGCTTCCGCTGAATCTAGTTACATCCTTTATAGCCACCCTGTTACGGCGTAGCGGTTGAGTGCGCTAAGAATTCAGCAGTCCTCATGATATCAAATCAGATACCTCAGGTGATAGGGACAACCACTGTGAGATTTACTTATGACTTTTTCCAAGAAGTAATCTCAACCGCGGATCACGTCCGATATTTGCTACTCTATCAAATATCTGTGCAACTTTTAGTCTACAACACTTGTAGCTGTTATTCAGCAACTGATCATAACTACCTAAAAGTTCACAATGACTTTAACGCCTTATCATGTTCCCACAATGATAAGTTGTCACGGACAGATTTTGAATGAAAACTGGAAGTTAGTTTCATTCCTGGATTAATTAAAACATGCAAAATGTGAAAGTGATAAAGAAATCAATCTTGTATAGTCCATATTACACGCTGTAATAATAACAAGATTGAATGTCTTTTCTTTAATAACTTTCATAATATCTATTTAACGTTTGTTAGATACTGGTCTAAAATAAAGTATCACCTATCTTTAGTTTAAACCCTTTGATTAAAGTTTACCAGTCTAATCAAAGTGATAACCAAAAACACAAGTCTGTTTACTTGTATCTGCTAATTATTGTTTTGCAAACACCTCTTAAGACAATAATTAGTCTTTTATCATATTCCGTGAACTTGGAGACCTGGACTAACTTCCAGTTCCTGAATATGTAAGACTGCAACTTTCCTTAGTTGCTGTGTAGATGAATGATTTCTGCCTGAAATCCGATTCCTTTTGCAATCCTGGCAAATCTACTGGAATCCTATATTTTAATCCAACACTTTAATTATTGATTTTTAAGTCAGTCACGACCTTTGTTTCATGGGTCTTGAAACTTTTATCCTTTTAACTAAAAGGGTAAATTATATCTTATGAATTCTTATCCTACCTGGATTTATGAATTCCGAGATATATCAATAATTATGTCTTTTATTCTTTTATCTTAGACTAGATAGAGAATAATCGGGCTCCCACTTGCTTGCATAAAAACTAACTATTACTCAAAATTTACTATTGACTTTATTCAAGACTTTGATTAGTCAATCCTAATTTTAAGTAATGAACTTTGAGAATTTCCCTTTTATGAAACTCAACTGGATTTGGTTAAATCCTAATTCCAAACCTTGGAATCCTTCTAGTTTCATAAATACTGTTATTAACGCTATCTGAGTTAATATCCTAAATTCTCCTTTTAAAACATTTGAATAAAACTTGATCAAACTTGATTAGTTAATTCTTGAGAATTTCTTTTATAAAACTTAACTGGATTTGGTCAAATCCTAATTCCAGAACTTGGAATCTTTCTAGTTTTATAAATACTGTTATTAACGCTATCTGAGTTAATATCTTAAATTCTTCCTTTTGATCACAAAACTATTATTCATAAATGTTTTATTCTCAAAACACATTCCTATAGAATCTCGTGTGTTTTGATAGTTTTTATACAAATTACTTCAATTTCATTAAAGTAATTATAACAGGCATCAACAAGTAGGATCATACAAACACTAAGCACAATCAGATATTTCAATTGTCAAGACAATAACTTTTGAAAAATAAAACCATCGAATTATAAAATATAATTATCCAAACATTGTTTAAAACATAAACCCCCAAAATAACTGTTTTAAAACTATAAATTCAAAAATGTCTCGACTTAAATTATCTCGTGCTTTGATCCTCAGCAATCCTCTGGGCATTTCACTTCTGACCTCCTGCAATAATCATTTGCTCTAGGTATCAGTATACTTGTAAGCTAACAAGTAAGAAGTGACAAGTCAAAGCAATCATAAATTTTCTGAGGTTTACATACCTGCTTCATGACGCTTAGGGCAGTTTTGCCTCCAATGACCGATCTCATTGCATATAAAGCAGCGATTCTCGGTCCTAGCTTTGTTTGGCTTAACCTTCTTGCCCTTGCCCTTGCCTTTGCCTTTCTTGGGTGCACTCTGGATGGCCTGAACTGGTCCTTTTCCCTTGCTGGTGCTAGCATGCCCATTTTTCTTTTTAACCCCTCCGTCTTTTACCATCAAGACATCCTTTGTCTTGTTCTTGTTCCCCATATTTAATTCAGCTGTCTTGAGCATGGAGTGCAATTCTGCTATTGTTTTCTCCATGTTGTTCATGTTGTAGTTGACTACAAAGGGCCTGTAGTCTTCCGACAGTGAATTGAGTATGGTGTCAGTTGCTAGCTGCAACGGAACAGGATGACCCAGCCTCTCCAGATGATCTAAGTGCCGTTTCATTTTCATGACATGGTCACTTACTGATGTTCCTTTTACCATCTTGCACTCATTGAATGCTTTGGTGGCATCGTAGCGCTCTGTACGAGCCTGAGTCTGAAACATGTCCCTCAGCTGGCGGATCATGTCGTAAGCATTTGTATTTATGAGCCCTGTTTGCAGATCTGGGCTCATAGTTGCTAACATCAGACAGGCAACATCAAGGAGATCATCTGAGTGCTTTTTGTGGGCATTTCTGGCAGCAGCCGGAGCGTTTGCCGGAGGTGCCTCCCCAAGTGGCTCTTCAAGCACATACCACTTTCTTTCATGTCTGAGCACAATCATCAGATTGCGCTCCCAGTCAAGAAAGTTAGAGCCGGTCAACTTATCCTTCTCTAGGATAGAGCGGAGGGAAAGATTGTTAGTGCTGGTAACAGTGCTTGCCATCTACACAAAATAAAACTTTTGGTCTTAGCAACTGTAAATAGACTAATTTCCAATAAAATATCAATAAACCCTTAAATGATCAATTTATTGGACTAGGATCCTTATTTCATACGTCCTGATGTGCGTAATGTTCTTGCTCCACCAGACCCGTATTTATTTCGGTAGGTAAGGACTTTTACCAATCATATCTAACTGACATGACTCCTAGATCTTTTCGGGACCATGGCAACTACCTGTGCATGTTTTAGTCCCTCTTAGTGCTTTTTGGCCCGGTACCACCCGGTGAACATTATAGAACCAAAACAGATCTTACCATTTTGGGGACCTGATTACTATACTCTGGCCGGTACCACCCGGAGATAATTCGCAGAGTTATGTAACCCCTTCAGCTTCAGTTTGAACACAGACGTTGAATGTGTGATCACTTACAACGCCTATGTACTTTACGCCGAAGGTGCCCCTAGATGGGTTGCACTACTGATCTATGATTTTCGGGGTTTTGAAAACTTTATTTTCCAGGATTTTGAAAAACTGTTTGTTTATAAAGGCTACTTATGTTTTAAACTAACTGTTTGAAACATACATGTAATTTTAAAACTAACTGTTCTAAAAATTACTCGTTAATTAAAACTAACTGTTTTAATAGCATACCTAGTTGATTAAAACTAACTGTTTTTGTCAACTTTGCCTTTTATAAATAATCATCCACTGATTGTTATGAAGAGCAATTGATATTCTAAACTTACTGTTTTAGAAGTTTTTTAAACCAACTGTTTAAAATATCGGCTAATTGAAATCAACTGAGTTAAAGTGTACTGGTTGATTGAAACTACCTGTTTCAATAACCTTTTCTGTCTTGACAAAAGCTAACTGTTCTGTCAAGTTTGCTCTTTTATAACAATACACTAGGTTTTATTAAAAGCTTCACTTTAAAGGTTTTCGATTGAAAAGTTAATAAAACCTAATTCCTTCTTGTTTTAAAAAATATTCTTAAAACATATCTAATAAACTAACAGTTATTAGCATCAATTACGCAGTTAATCATGCACACAGATAATTATAACAACTACGCAATTGTAAAACAGATAATTATAGGATTTGCCAATTTTGTTCCTAGGGACCAATAATGACCTAGTTTTTCTACAACTTCAAAACTTCGCGTAGCTCCCACTGGCTTCGCCATACTTGTCAGTATTCCGGTAAGATGAAGAATAGCTCCCACTGGCCTTGTCATCCCAAAAGAAAAATCTATCCTAGAGTCATTATTACATAAGGGGTTAAAAACGGCACGCAGGCCTCCCCATGAATATGTCAAGGGTCTAAGTTGGCAAATACTATAACGTATATATATATATATAAAATCAAACTGAAATTCATATATAATTCTCAAGCAATCACGCAATTATGTGTATATATGCAACAAAAGCAATATTATAATTACGAGAAAAAGAACCTGGATCCGTTAAAATTAAATTATCGCAAAAACTTGGTTTTATAACTAATTCGAAAAACAAGCTGTTTTATGAATCTTAAAAGAAAAACTTTAGACTGAAGAATGGTTTTAACTTATAACTGAGATTTAAAATAAATCTTAAAAACCATTTAATTCTCTTACCCAAAAAAAATATTAAACTGGTTCTAACGATCCAACTTTATAATACTGACCTTAGTGTTTTGAACTGATTTTATAAAAGTTTATTAATTTGGAAAAACCAAAATTTACTTGATAAAAAATCTAAGTAAACTTATTTTGGATAAAATATCTTAAAAACCAAACGAGTTCTTTTGGGCCATAACTTGGTCCAAAAACTGGGCTTTTGGGCCTAATAAGGGAAATTTGGCCCAAGACGGAAAAACCCTAGGTTTGACCCATGACCAATAACCAATGTTCACCGCCACCGAATACGGTGGTTTTGGTCATCGTGAGACGCCGCCACCACCACGCTGGTGGTGTAGCTGCGGTCTAGCCGTGATCCGGCTACGGCCGACCGAGGTGCGGGTCTTGATCGAATGCGGTACCACCACCACTAGGCGTGGCCGTGAGGCAGCCAGTGGTGGTTGGTCTGGCGGCGATTAACGCCACCGCCTTGGCTTGGCCTTAGGGCAGCCGGCGGTGGTTGGATGTTTTCTTTCAACAACGCTACGCACCACCACCAAAGTGTTTCCGGTGGTCGAGAACACCGCTGCCACCATCAAATCCGCCGATTGCCACCACCACAAACGGTGGTGTGGCTTTCGATCGGTGGTCCGTACAACCAATCAACACCGCCACCACACGACCATGGCCACCGTCGCTCTTGGTCGGCAACAACGGCAGCAAAAACGGTGCTGCCGCCGCCACCGTTATGTGCGATCATGAAGCGTCCGTCACCACCAAAGTGGTTTCGGCCATAGCCATCGCCACCACTACTCACGTCGGCTTTCTGATCGAATCGGCATCACCGCCACCACAATCGATGGGGCGGTGGTGGTTTTCGTTTAAGGCCGACGCCGCCATCATCCAATCATGATTGCAACCACGATCGGTGGTGCACGACGCTGCTGTGCCGTCGTTCTTTGCCTGAAACCGCCGATCACCGCCAACCATATGGTGGCGTGAGTTTTTGTACGGCAGCCGTGGGCCGCTACCACGTGCTGTGGTGCGGTCCTGTGATCAATTACGTCGTCCACCCGCAACCACCACGCTGGTGGTGCGGTGGTGGTGTTTGTTCTCGACAGTCGATGCCGCCACCACCAATCGGGTGGTGCGGTTTGGTGGTATGTAGCAGCGGCCGACGCCACTACCACCGATCTGGTGGTTTGGCTCGGTGCTTTCATCGATGGTCGATGCCATCACCACCAATCGGGTGGTGTGGCTTGGTTTGTTTTTCGCAGCCGGTGATTGGCCTGGCGGTCCGGTCGGCTAACTGCCGCCGTTCCACCGCCGATCATTGGTTTGGTGTCTTTGGTGTGAGGTGATAAAAAAGTAAAATTTTAAAATTAAAACGAACAATTTTAACGGATCACACACAAAAACAGATAAACTGATGTGAACAGATAAAAGCTAAAAAACGATTTTAACAATGGCTCTGATACCACTGTTGGGTTTTTGTGGGTATCCTCGGATCAAACTGACTCGAGGATTATCTCAGATCTATCAAACCTCGCTGGTTTGATATAACTCATAGGTTTGAAACAAACTGTTAAAACCCACGTGATCAGAAACTCGCTGTTTCGGATCTAAATATGCGGAAGCGATAAAAGCAAAAACCCATTAAAGCCTAATGATCTTAATCGTTTGTAGCTCTAAACCTAAAGGATTAGGTTAGATTAATTTACCTGGATTGCTTGAAACTTAGTCCACCTGTAATCAACCAACGAACGTTCCTCTAGCAGAACCGTGAAACCCGAACAACAAAAACGACCCGGGGGGGGAGTTTGTGTGCGCCGGTTTTGAGAGAGAGGAGGAGAGAGACAGAAAACTGATTTTCTCAACTGAAAAAGCTTAATGTTTCTTAACCCATAGACCTTTATTTATATGGATAAATACAACAGTTTGTATGAGATTCAGCTTCCATATAATAATTATCTCAAATCCTTTCCTTTTTAAATTAGCTGGAAAAGAATTTGCATACGATAATTACGATTATATATATTTATCTAATATATATAAACTTTATTAATTAACTATTATATATTTATTTATCCAATAAATATATAATATTCTAATTAATTAACAACCCTCCAACTTTGGTAAATCTGACTGAATTTACCCAACTGATTTATAATACACTATTATAAATCTTAACTCTCCATTTCGGGATTTCATCTAACTTGTTCGACTTATAGGTTCTCACAGGTGTGACCCTCAAGTGTCTTGTAACATTGGATTGTATAATCACTTGGTTTGTCAACTCTGCACATAATTCCTAACAATGGGAAATAATTAATTGGTCAATTAATTATTTAGAGAGAAAAGAAATAAATAAATAATTAGTTGAATTATTTATAATTAATTAATCAGTTAGATTAATTAAAAGGATAATTATGGAAGTTATTTCAGAGATAATTACCAAGAATTATATATGGAATCAAACACTGCTAGGTTTGTCCATATAAATAAGGGGTTAAGGGTGTCAGTTAATTGATTCATTCAGTTCTAAAAAACCCAGAAAAACCTCTCTCTCTCTCTCTCTCCCCTAAAACCGGCGCCAAATCCAGTAAGTGGAAGGTTCGCATTCGTTTTTCGGGTAATCCTCGGTGGTGGTCTAGCAACCCTCTCAACCGGTGCCAGTAGCAGTGTACCCCCTGCTTGCATTTCGGAGTTATTATTCGCAAAGGTAATCCACCAAAACACCCTTTATTGTGTCTGTATGGTTTGGGATTGGATCCTCGATTGGGAATCGGGTTTTATTCCGCTGTGCATGTTCTTGTATCCCTTGATTCCCAACAACATGTATCTAGAGGCATTTTATACTTTTAGTTCATTTAGACTTATCTGATTAACACGTGTCGTTTTATTAAATAAACACGATAATCTCACGAATTTAGTATTCTTAAAAACAACATAATCATTAAACTATAAAAGTTGTTATTAATTAAATTATAATTTGAATTGTTCAAGTTAATTTTGCATAAAAAATATAAAATATAATCAAAAAGCCTCAACTATCTTCTCAATAACAAGGATGCATCGATCCAAAATAACTTAAAATATTGAAGGATCTATTTGTTCAAAAAAGATTGTCTGATAACTTAATCATTCATCATGAAAATCTATTGAGTTTTTTTCCTAAACTTTTCCCTATGTTTGGTTTTGAAGGAATTCAATGAAATTCACTTCCGTTCATTTAAACTTTTCATTTAGTTTATAGATTGTAGCTTTGTAAAATTGGAATATTAAAAGAATGATAAAAACAGTGTCACTAAATGAATACTTTAACAAAATTAAGTTTATAGGACGTTTAAATGAGGTCATAATAGAGTGGTTTATAGGACACTAGTTTATAGGACCAAACACAAAAACGTTCTATCTAAAAGTGTTACAATAAGTTTATAGAACGTTTTGAGCGTCGTAACAATTTTTTTAGGACATTTTCAAAATAAAGTGTCGTATTAATTAAATTTATAGCACCCTTTTAAGAAGTGTCCTATAAACGCATCTTTTAGAGGACATCTGTTTTTATAGGACACTTTTTCAAATGGTGTCCTATAAAATAGTTAATATGACGTTTTTTTCTAAAAAAAACGTTCTAAAAATCTTTTTATGACGCCCAAAAGCGTCCTAAAACCTTTTACAACGCTTTTAGATAGGACGTTTTGTGTTTGGTCTATAAACTAGCATCTTACAAAACACTCTATTAAGACGTTTTTTTTCTTTTACGTATACTATAAAATCAATGTTATTGTAGTGGAAGCTAAACTTTGTTTTGGGTGTCCGTTTTCATCCTATTTGGATCGATGCAATTTGGAATGTATAAGTGATTGCATGCTTATTGGAGGTGACGCGTTTAATAAGGTATGTTATGACAACGTTAAATCTTTCGATTATCCTAAACTACACATCCTACCTCACTCATTACTACTTGGAGGAGACCCTTTCTCTATATCACACACTTCAAACCTTATCTTATCAAGTACCCAAATTTTTGAAGCCGATATGACTTTTAATTTATTCGTACCAAAGTTGAACATGTTAATTATTAAGGGTCTATTTTGTGTATACTGAATCATATACAATCCAAATTGATTTGGTTGACTATGATAGGTTTTGACATCTATTCGGTTCTTATTTGTTAAAAAAAAAAAAAAAAAAAAAAAAAAAAAAAAACTCTATGTTAGGTCCTTTGGTAGAACAACCTAAAACTCCTTACTGTCATATCAGCATCATATTAGCTTTATCCACAAACCGTAATAAGGGTATCATTACCCATAAGTCCGAATGCCCATATATATATAGACTTGGGATCAGGTAAGACCAAGTTGTTTCCGTGAGACCGCGTGAGACCAATACCTAATGTATAAAACTTTACAAAAAAACATCGTGAAGGTAATTAAAACTCGAATACGCAGACCTAAAAATCACATTCGATGCAAAAAAAAAATATCCAAAACAAGGTAAAAAACAAAACCTTCACAGCTCAAATGCTGTGAAGGTTACATATATATAATGCGAACCTTCACAATGAAAAATGTTGTGAAGGTTCGTTTTTTAACCTTTTTTTGGAATTTTTTCCTTCGATAGTGTTTTTTAGTATGTTTAAACGATTAATGTTCAATTTTTTTAACCTTCACAAATAATTTTCTGTGAAGTTTCATGTAAAATATTTTGGTCTCACGTGAACTTAACCCATATATATATAGAGGGAGGTTCATACGAAAAATATAACTTTTTAAGAAAACGCGAGGAGCAATCTCAACCACTCATCTCGGTCAACAAAGGCGGCTTTGACCGCTCTCCCCTTTAATAATCTTTACCCTCCCATGAATCGAGTCAATCCTCCGTGATCACGTCCACCATAACCGCGAGATGAGTGACTGAGATTGCTCCTCATTTTTTCTTAAATAGACATGCTTCTCGTTTGAACCTTCCCCTATATATATATATATGTATGTATAGGGGTGGGATGGGTTCAAATTAATGTGAACCACTTTTTTATTGTGAACCGTGAGAACGAATCTCAGCCACACATCTTTGGTTACGGTAGACGTGATCACGGAGGATAGACGTGATTCATGGGAGGGTAGAGATTATTAAGGGGGGGGACCGGTCAAAACCGCTTTTATTGACTGAGATGAGTGGCTGAGATTCGTCTTCATGTTCACAATGAAAAAGTAGTTCACATTTGAACTTTCCCCTCTCTCTATATATATATGTAGTCCGAATAGCTACTTGTTTTTATTAGATATTTTTTCAAATTATGTTATATAATAAGACTATTAGCACGGTTTATTTTAAAAGTGTTATAAAACACTTATAAGAATGTCCAAAAAACTTATGAACAAGGACAGATGCAACACAAAATTAGTAGGAGATAGGGCCCATCTTGGAACGCTTAATTTTGGCTAAAAATGCATTGGACAATTTTGCAGACATTTAAGGTACATTAAAGGTGCCTCGCTCTGAAAAAAAATCTTGAATCCGTCATTACCGGTGAACAGTTTTACAGTCCAACTATAACGAGTGAACTTTAATTTTAATCTGTAGAGATATAATATCGTTTATCTAAATCTTATTAGTTCTTATTAAATAAGCGTCAATATGAAAATTGATTATCGGTAAGCATCTTAAATCTGGTAAAAGTCATCCCACACTTATTAGGTAAGACTATCGTTTCTTGTCTCATCTCTTATCGGGTAAACTTCTAGCTTCTTCCATGCTCAATCAACAAGGTTAAGTGTTTACTCGGTAAGCTTTTAGTTAACGGTCCCTAAGTGAAAAGTCTAAAAATGAAACATGGGATTTAATTAATATAGACGTCATCTTTGTTATTTGCATTTTGTTTTGAAAGTGGTTTCTAGTTAATAACTGCATTAAGTGTGTATGAGTGATAGTCTAGTTTTTTTTACTATTTTTAGTTTGTTAGAAAAATAATATACATAATGCATGTGTATATGTAGCGTTTTTACTTTTTAGAAAACAATGTATTTAGACTTGTCAACCCTTTCACGTTTTCTACCGCGTCACCTCAATATATAAGATCATGTGTCACGGCCATGAACCCTCCTCTCATTTTCTCTATCTCGACATTTACGTTACTTTTTCGGCAATTTGCCATAAGTTAAAATATGTTTGGGTTAAAAAGTAGGGTTTGTGAGAGGGAAAAGCCAACTAAAAAAGTCACTCTTACTTTTCAAAAACAATTTTTCTCATTGTATCAAAAACTATTTTGAAAAGTGTTTTTCAAGTTTTTAAATACTATTTTTAAATTAAGGACCTTTGAAACACACTCCCAAATACCCCTAAACTCATATTCTTCTTCTATTTCTGTCTAAAAAAATCTAGTGAATCAAAACAAGAGGGTGCTTCAGAGTGTTTTTGAACTCTAAAATTGCTTATTGACTTATGATGGTTGCAAAAGGAGTTTTTTTTTAAATGTTTGGATTAATTTTTGTGATGATAAAAGTCAATAAGTTAAAAAGTGTTTGGGTTAAAAAATAAGGTTACGTAAGAGAGAAAAACCAAAAACTAAATCAAAAAGTAACATTCTCCTTACTTTTCAAAATTAGTTTTTCCCATTGTATCAAAAAACTATTTTGAAAAGTGTTTTTTAAGTTTTCAACCATTATTTTTAACTTATTGGCTCTTTAAAAAGTCAATAAATCACCATGGACATTTCGTGGAAATGTAAAAAAACATTTCTACACAAATATTGTGAAATATAGGAAATTCATGTTAAAGAGATGGCGGTGTGGTTCACTTTTCTCGTCCACGAAATACGGGTTGTGTGATTCCAATGTATAACATTGAAGAGAGTGCTAAGAACCATGATCAACCAGCCATTCATGGTAATTGAATGAAATTATGATCGAGTTGCAATTTCTAGACTAGGGTTTTATTATATTTACCTGGGTTTTGGGTTTGATTTCACCTTTTCAAACTCTATTTTATGGTTTTTGATCATCGTAAATAGGGTTTCATAACGATTTTGAGTTTGTGAAATAGAATAGTTAGGGTTTAAACATTTCAAAAATTGTGAAGTAGGTGTTTCATGCCATCAAATCTTAGATTTAATTTTTGTAAGACTGGGGTTTCCGCTTTTTCATTCAATTATCTGGTTTCCAACTGAACCTACCATTTCATTAACCCGAGTGAAAAGAAATGGAACCGGTCTTTAGACCATGGGGCTCTTGATCTTGAGACCCACATTTTACATGGTCATATCTATTGCGACGAATTTGGTTACCTTCTTCGAATCAATGGAGGCAAAGGTGGATCATGGTTTGTTTGTGGCTCGAAAGTTCTTGATCTTTGGGACACAATCGGCATGACATTTAATTGCAGGTACCTATTTTTAATTTAATAACCCCCGATTCATATTTGATCGTTTTAATCCAAAAATCTTGAAATTAGGTTCGTAAAATGTGAAGGAAAATAACCGATGTGCAATGTGGATACTTTAAAGAAACTGAAGATGGATCTTCAGCTTATTTACGAGGTATCCTACAGAGAAAAGGCTGCGACAGGAGCTCCAGTGTTACCAAGGAGTATGATAAAACGTTTCAGTATCTACGTTTTCTGGGAATAGATATGGTTGTTAAGCATATGATCTAGGAATTGAACAACAAGAAATTCGATAAGATCGTAGAGGCATTTGGTTTCATTAGGAGGGAGATCAAATCGCAAGCCTCACTAGAAGTGATGGTAAATTTATCGAGAAAGGAGAACCAAAGTAGAATTCGACGAAAGAGGAGATATAAATTTATATCTAGGATCACCATGTACGATGATTTGTTTGGCTTGTATCAGCTTTTTTTTTGGATTCTGTTTCGAAAATAGAGAAATCTATAGTTAACTATTTTAGACAACATAAATTTCATGAAATGAAGGAGTGACACTTTTGCGAAGTGATATATCTGACCAAGACTATTGGCTCGGTGCAAGTGGTAGTGCCAAATGGTGCCACCATCAAAGATCTTTAAAAGAATGTTGAGATGGCAATGGATGACACATACCTTGAGATGAAGAAAACTCAAGGTAATGAAGAGAGATGGACTTGAAAGTTCGTTAGACAAGGACAAGGTCACCATCAAATTCGGATCGATGGTCTAAAGATTGGTTCAATTCTTAGAACTCAGGATGATGAAATGGTAGGTTTATTTGGAAACTAAATGGTCTCCCCAACCTGTAACATAATGTGATTGTGATGTTTTTAGCATTTAACAATCACATTATGTTACAAGTCAGGGGGAACATTTGGTTCCCAACTGAACTTTCCATTTAATCATCTCGAGTGATAAGAAATGGAACTGATCTTTAGACCACCGATCCGAATTTGATGGTCACCTTGTCCTTGTCTGATGAATTTCAAATCCCTCTATCTTCATTACCTCGAGTTTCTCCATCGCAAGGTACGTGTTACCCATTTCCATCTCAACCTTCTTTTTAAGATCTTTGATGGTGGCACCAATTGCACTGAGCTGATAGTCTTGGTCAGCATCCGTAAGTGAATCGGATGTATCCGCCGAAATTGCCTTTAAACTGCCACTCTTTCGTTAGTCAAATTTATGTTGTCTAAAACAGTCTAGACTTTAGATTTCACCAAATCCGAAACAAAATCCAAAAAAACAAGCCAATACAAGCCAAACAAATCATTGTACATGTTGATCCTAGATATCTGTTTGGATCCCCTTTCTCGTCAAATTCAACTTTGGTTCTCCTTTCTCGATGAACTTGACATCGGTTCTTGTAAGGCTTGCGATTTGATAATCCTGAGAATGAAACCAAATGCCTCTACGATCTTATCAAGTCCCTTCCCATTCAATTCCCTATATCAACATTGTTTCTAGGTATGCTTACTGTTAACCATATCTAGTACAGGAGAACGTAGGTACTGAAGTGCTTCCTCGTATTCCTTGGTAGCGCTGGAGCTCCCGTAGCAGAAGTTGTACTCGTTTTCTTCGTAGGATACCTAATAAAGCACAACCTTTGAGCACCGTTGCTTGTAAACACCACAATTGCGGATCCCCAAACCCTTGACCGTCAAAATTAGGGTCTCACTAAGGCATCGATACGTGACACGTTCGTAAAAACAGACCTGGAGACATTTGTGTAAACTAAGAGAGAGGATGACTAGGAGATCAATTTGGCTCCGTAGAATGGCTAGGTGAGTCAATTTCGCTATGAAATGCGAAAAGGGTGATTATAAAAACATCCTTATTTTTAATCTATAATGAGAACTAGATTTGGAGGTTTGTCATTTCACATCTTTCTTTTTAAGTATATATATACAACAAATATTTACATATACTTCTATTTTTACGAGGTTTTTAAGTCTTAGATATGATATCATGTGAGAAGTGTCATTTTTTGGGAGAAACGTGAAAAGAGTTTTTTAATTCATTGATCACTTTTAATCAAATACCCAACCATGAATTATGGCCTAAAAGAGGAATTTGTCCAATGCATCTTATTTGGGTTTATCTCATCCTAATGTTCGTCCATTTCTCAGGCCACTTCCCATCAGAACCCAACCCTTAAGTCTTTAACGTCCTTATAATCAACTTGGATTGTTTAAAAAAAATTTAAACATACTCTATATAAATTATAAACTTGACCAATGAAAGCATAAAACAAACACAAACATGAGAATGGTAATGCAATGAAGTAGAGCCATTTTCTTAGCATATTAAATCTTGACATTTAAACAACCAATAACTCATTAGAGCATCTCCAACAGCATTGCTAAAATAGAAAAAATTAAGTTTTTTTCTTCTAAAGTACTCCAACAGCATTGCTAAAATAGAAAAAATTAGGTTTTTTTCTTCTAAAATGCTCCAACAGCATTGCTAAACCAATTGCTAAAATAGAAAAAATTGAAGTTTTCTCTAAATATAGAGATTTCTCTAAAATCTCTATATCAAGAGAGAGAAATGTAATTTTAATTCATTCCACCAATAGTATAATTAGTTATTTAAAGGTTTTTAAAAAATTTATTGAGATAATAAATATAATGTATATTTTAATAATATAAGTAATAATAGATTCTCTAAAATAGAAAAGATGTTGGAGATGGAAAAAAATGATTTTAGAAATTTTGATAGTGTTTCTCTATTAAAAAAAATTATAGCAATGTTGTTGGAGATGTTTTTAATATATTTTTTTTTCTTTATTAGTTTAAACATTTTTGTTGTTTTAGACTTTTAGTTTATAAGATTTTAATATTACACCACATTTTGTATTTTATTTATTTATTATTTTTAGACGATCTATAGTCTTGATACAAAATTAACAAATTTTGACTTATGCTTTTTGGTTATCAGGAAGTCTCTACTGTGGCAATAGTTTCCAACATGGAAATTGGTTCCATAATTTTAGTTCTTTAATAAATAAGAAAGAAAAAGTTGATTAACCATAAAACCTATCAACTATAAAATATAAACTGGTTGCACCTTTGGACAAGTCTGCGATTTTTTACTTTTTTTTTGCATAGCCCATTTCCTTCAATTAATTTTAGCGACGAAGCTAGGGCCGTTTGTTTTCTCAAGAACGTTAGTTCTAACCGATTAGGTAACCACTTGCTAGAAGAGTCATCGTTCTCATTTTATCTTATGAAACATTATCGACCATCATAGTGAATTAATGGTAAGAGATTTCAAGCCGATACCAGGTAACACTCGTCATCCTTACTTAACGAGGTAATACTGTTGATCATTATTTTATTCTGTCTTACCAGGTAAGATTCTTACTTCTTTCAATGTTCAACTGATAGAGTATTTGAAATGGTAAGCACTTACGCCCTCTTCTCGAGTTTAATAAGTGAAGGAAAGGGAAGGGGAGGGAAGGGGAATCCTTTCCTTTCATTCCAAATCCTTCCATTTTTGGGATGATAAGTTTTAAGCCAAAATAAGCATAAACTCCCCCTCCAAACCCCTCCCTTTCCTTCATTAAATGAAACTCGAGAACACAAATTTATAGCTTTCCTTCCAAATCATTCCCTTTCCTTAGCTAAAAAAACTTGAGAACAGGGTGTTACAAGGTAAATGTTTTAGTAAACAAGCCAAAGGGCCCGTTTACTAAACACTTACCCGGGTAAGCACTTACCAAGTCATATTACCTTATCAGGAGCATATGACGAGGATCAAGTATCTTACCCGGGTAAGAGCGAAGGTAAGCATGAAAGTATTACCCGGTAAGTGAGGGTGATCTCTTACCATGGTTAGCACTTACCAGGTAAATTGTTGCATACGATACCGTTTTTGTGGACTAAAATCTTACCCGATAAGTAAGTGATAGTGTTAAATTTTGTTGGTAAGCACTTACTCGGGTAAGCATTTAGTAACCGGTGCCTAAGTTTAACAAGTCATTCCCATGAACAAGGGCAGCTGCAGCACAAAATTAGTAGGGGGATACTGGATAGGCCTCCATAAGAAAATTTAAAAATAGAGTTTCTTAGGCTAAAAGCATAAACACGTTAAAGGTGCCTAATTATGAAAAATAATGTTGGATTCACAGTTTTACTAACCACAGAAGGAAAAAAAAAAAAAAAAAAAAAAAAAGAGAGAGAAAAAAAAAACAAAAAACAGGCAGGTGATGTAGAAAATTGATAGTTGTGAAGTGATTAAAGCCGCATGTGATGTGATGAGATATAAAAAATCACAAAATTGTACACATTTTATTCTAAACACATCTTACACCAAATTATTATTATTATAATAATAAACAACAAGCTGCCAACCTCTCTCTCTTTCTCTCTCAAACACGCCAATCGCCACAACAGAAACTTTTTAGAGATCACCAGCACCATGCACTTCCTGCAAGTAGAACAAAAAAACACACTAAAATTCACCTTTTGCTTTATCTTCTTTTTTATTGTTTATACCAACATTTCAAGAGTTGAAAGAAATTACAATGTCAATCAACAATGTTCAATAGTCAAACAAGATAAAGTAAAGTTACAATGTTTAATGGTAAATACTTCAAGTAAGGGTGCTTGTATTAAATAGTTGATTAGATTAAGTATTTATATACATAATTCGTTAATTAAATTAATAATGTCCGAATGGTGGTATAAGATTTCTCATATCTCATACCCAGCCAAAGCAAGTTGGTACCAATTAATTTAGGTTGTGTTTGGCAAAGTAGCTGATAAAAGCTAGTTGTTGACTAATAAGCTAGCTAGTTGCTGAGAAGCTAGCTTATAAATAAATTATGTTTGGCAAGAAACTAGTTTATGAGTATGTAAAATGACCAAAAAGGGTATCTTGGGGTATAATAATTAATATCAGTAAGGGTATAATTGGAAAAAGGCAAAAAGCTACAAAAAGCTCCTAAAACGCTACTCCAACTAGCGTTTCAATAAGATAGCTTATGGTCATCCAAACATGCACTAGCTTATAAACTAGCTTACGTTTGCCAAACACAGCCTTAATTGATACGGTATGTTAATTTGGGTTGAATTTTTGAAGTAAGGGAAAAGGATGTGCCGAAAGAAAATAAATCACCTTGTTTTGAAGCACTGCTCCATCTGGAATTTCCAACTTCTCTCCAGATTTGGCAGCAACCACCACTTTACCCTGTAGTAGTCAAACAAACAGGAGTTTAACATACAAAATTCGGATAACTTTTTAACATCACAATGGATGGATGGATGGATGGATGGATGGATGGATGGATGGATGGAGGTTAGGAATAGCTACCTTGAGAACAACGGAAGATCCAAACCAAACATCACCAGAAACCTTTAAGCTATCGAGCTCAATAATGCTGGGAATAGACTTGAAACGCTTCAAGAAGTCTCCAACCTGATTTATTAAGATCACGATCGTCAGATTATATGCACTTTACTTTTGGATTCCAAATCTAATCTTGTGTTTTGTTGTTACCTTCTTAAATTCAGGGCCCAATTTGATTGAAGGATTTGCTGGATTTGTCCTAGCTGGGTTGCGGATCACATACCCATCTTTCTCAGTGTAAAGATCAGACTGCGTCAATACTTATTACAGTTGGTCATCCTTAAACAATAATTTAATAAATAAGTAAAATAATATAGTATAGTATAAAGATGATGATGATAAACCTGAACAAGAAGCAGATCAGAACTTGCTTTCACTGGCAGGAAGCGAGATCGGGGAACGTTGATGCCAATGGCATTATCAAAAAACTGGAAGCAAAGTTAGCAAACATTTTAATCAAAGAGTAATTCCAATGGGCAGAAAAGAGCAAAAAGGATGATAGATGATACCTTGATTGCAGCACCAGCAGCTGTTTCTAGCTGAAGAACTTTAACACCATCGACTTCCTTTGGATTTGGAATAATCTCCATTTTGAGTGCATCTGCTTGGACAAGTCTCTTAATTGCATTCAAATTCACCCACCTGCCATACCATATTAACACTCTCAGTACTAAATTTCTACATTAAATAATAAATAAATAAAAACTTGACATTTATAACTTACAAGTTGTTGGTGTTGAAGATCTTGAACTTCTCTATTGATTTGAACTCATTCACCTGTACACACCATAAATCACATCCAATTATGAACTGTACACAAACTGATTTATGCAATTATATGTTTTCTATTTCAAATGTTATGAGCTTAAGGAAGAACTCACATGCTCATCAGGAACTTGTGCAATCTCCAGAAGCTGCAGCAATAGAAATAGCATGCGTAAGTAATAAAAAGAAAAACAGGGAAGAGAGGGTTTTAGACATATTGGGATGTGGCTGTTAAAATTATAACCATCTGTAGCCATATACGCCTTTCATAGCTTAGCCAATAAAATCATAATCATTTCGTAAACAAAATTTCTGAAAAAAACTTTGTTCAACAAACCTTGTTAAGATATAATTTTAATTCATTTTTATCCAATAACCGAACTGAATAACCCAAAAATTGATGAACCGAATATCAATTATTAGGTAGTACGGGAAAAAGTTGAAAACCAAATAAACCAGAAACTGCATAATAACCAAAAAAACCCTACAAAGGGCCAGACGTAAAGTTTAGATGGTGGGGAAAGGACACCAGTGAAAAATCAAAAAAAATCACTTTCTTAAGGTTAAAAACAATGTTTTCCTGAATTTCTACCATAGATCCTCCCACTGATTTTTTGTATGGGACCCCACCGTCCAACAAAAGCACTTTGCAATCGACCAAAAACCAAAAAAAAATCCTTCGACATGGCCAAAAAAACTTAAAAATCCTTTGAAATCAATCAATAAAACTTTAAAAATCCCTTGAAACGGTGAAATCAAGCTAAAAATATACCAAAAGCTTTTACGGGCATTTAGTATATCGTAGGGTGCCCCCACTACGAAAAAATCCTAGATCCACCACTAGTGCACGGTACTATCAAATCGGATGGAATCAACAACTTGCGGTCTAGACACACAGGTCGGTGGCTTAACCATGAATATTTACAGGGGAAACACATAATAGGTGATAAACGGAACATACCTGAACTTTCCCATCATATGAAATTAGAGTACCACCTTTCACATCAGCCAATGTTTTGGGTGTTACCTGTCAAATAAATAATATTAAGCAAGAGCAATATCCCTCTTCGTCGCCAAAAGGGGATTGAAAATCGAGAATTTCCCTTGAGACGAGAAAAATGAGAATTACACAACACTAAAATACCTCCATGCAGTACTCGTTCTTGTTCTGGATCAAGTGATTCAAGATTTCTATAATGGTGAATTAAGACATACAACAATGATAGTAATAAAGTTTTTACACATCCTTTTATGAAATAAATTACAGAAATGTAGATAGGAATACTGAAAGTAAAAAAGCCTGGTAAGGATACTCAAATCAACAACAGCTCCCAAGTTATCAGAGTTAGCAACAAATACATATTCCTTGCCCTGTAATGAAAGAGAATGTTCAAGACCAATAAACAAACAAGAAAGGTGTGTATACTCGAAGTGCCAAAAAGAAAGATGCAAAGCAACACCTGCGACAATAGTGCTTCGAGCTTCCCACTGTTCATCAAGGATGGGAAAACATCACCATGGCCTGGGGGGTACCTATAGATCAAAGATATCTATAAGTGATGAAACATAATATGACATATTAAATTATGCTTAAAATATTTAATGCAAAATGTGATCCACTGAATACATGTGCCAAGCAGGAGGTTTCATTAACTAATTTAATTTGAAGACTAAACAATTAAATAGAAAATTTCTGATCTACCAAAGAAAGTGAAACCAATTATTGTCATGATATTGACAATCAGTAAAAGGGTTAGCTTTTGAATTACCATCCATCTTTGCCGGTCACTCCTTTTGATGGCAGTGGCAGGCATTCATCAGTAACCAGTCGAGGATACTGACTCTGTACAAATTTAAAGGAAAGCGGGTAAGTATAAAATTGCAACAAATTAAATAAGCCCCTTTGCAAAGCTGAACTTTGAAAACCAAAGCAAGGTACAACTATAAGGGAATGATAAATATCCAGTTTTATGTTCGCAAACCTGATTGAATGTATGAATGTCGATCTTTGAACCAGCATACTTTTCAACAATCTACATTTCACAAATATACAAAAGATATAAATATACTGATAAAAATAAGAGTGTGTGTAATTGTGTAAAAAGCTAAATGTTTCTACTACTCACCTTCTGTGTATCTTCATGAGTGTTGAATGAGTTCATTAGAAGCAAAGGCACATTACAGCCATACTTCTTATTGAGTGACTACAAAGAAAGTAGAGGGTTAAATTTCCAGCAAAGATAACAAGCCTGGAAGAATATGAACATGCACGTGTTTTTTTCCAAATGCTAATACCTCAAGTTGGATGACGATTAAGTCTAAGAATGTTAGGCCATTCCTAACTTCTATGACGGACCTGCATCACCAAGACGATGTCAGATGCTAAAAAAAAATCAAATGGCAAAAGTTATGGAAACCTAGGCAAACTAATGTTTCAATTTTAATACTAAAAGCCACAAAGCTGATGCACCCTTCCAAGCAAGTTCTAGAAAAGAGAAATTATGATGCATAACTAATGATGAATCAAAAGGCTTATTCTCACTTTGCAAAAAAGTGAAAGACTGTGACTTTAAAAACAAGGAACACGTATTGAGTTCTTATAGCATTGAACATCCATCTGTAGTGTGATACGCATATATTTTTTGTAACTGGTACAGTTTCTTCATTTCTGAGAATAAAATGGCCACAAGGTAACTGGACATTGGCTTAGTGGAATTGATGTTCTAGAAGAATTCAGCCCTCTAATACTGTATTCCATCATCTGACCATGTGTGCAGAAGACTAAAAATGCAATAGTGGATGCAGCTACTGTTAAGACCAAGTGCATCAAGTACAAGGAATCGAAATACAGTATGATGGATTATGTCACATTGGAGAAGGTAGAGACAACAAAGATGCAGACTCAAAATACTCAGATAAATAGTGATAAAATACATCCACAGACAGCCTATACTAATATTAACAGTCTATCAACCTTACCAAAGATGTATTCTTAATTGGTAAAAGAAATCAAGAAAGTAATTAGTTAATTAACTTTAATTCAATATTATGTAAACCAGGTAACCACATACTTTGGCCCAGTGCATCCCATTGTTGTCCCCAAACCTCCATTAAGCTTTAGCACTACAAGCTTATCCAATAGACTCTTGGTTTGGGCAGCATCTGCAACAATCAACACAATAATTTCATTAAAGATAGATAGATCAAGAATACAATCTTATCACTCGACATAAAATGGTCCCAAGTTATACCAAAATGGTACTGTACATAGAGCAGAACCAACAAAAGATTAAATTATTACTTCCAGTACATGTGATAAAGTATCGGTAGCACAACTAAAAGATCAAATGATTACCTTCTGGTACAGCTGATAGGCTATCGTAGGGCACAACGATCTTGTCGGTTGGTGTTTGGATCTTACTCCATTCAACGTGCTGTGCTTCGCCACTTTGTTAAACAATTTGTGTGAAAGGGAAACACAAAACCAAAAATGAATCAGGAACATCAGACCCTAACAATTAAGCTTTTTTCTTGCCACTCAGTTCTATTTGTGAAAGAAGTTCATATGATTAGCAACCATGTCCACACGTCTGGCGTGTTTCCCCATTTTCCTTTTCCCTCCTATTTGAATTATAAATAAATCCACAACTTTCTAATGTTTATTCGATGATTAGATACACATAACTCAAAAACATAGTGACTTTATTCCCTATCTTTTGTCTTTTCCACTAAAGTACATAAACAATAAACAAATCTGCAGAATCCATTTTCGAATTGATCTTCATAATAACGAGATAGAAACTCAAAACAGAAACTAATCAAACCACTGGTCTTCAGAAACTTAGATCTATACATCGACCATTAGATCAACACATAAACATGCAAAATTACTCTTTTCAATACTAATTTTTCATTTTACTAAGAGAAAACAACTATCTTACTTAGATAGCCAACTGACAATCAAAATCAGGAAATAATCACTCAAAACAAAAGCCAATCGATCACTACTTCTTCAGAGTTGAGATCGATACACCGACCATTAAATCAACAAACAACCATGAAAATTACTATTTCAAACGCTAATTTTTCATCTTATGAAGAAAAAACAAGTATCCTAGATAGCCAGATGATATTCAAAATCAGGAAATAGTAACTAATCAATCACTACTTCTTCAGAGGTTAGATCAATCCACAGATCATTACATCACCAAACAAACACTAATTTCTCATTTCAACTCAAAAAAACAAAAAAAAAAAGTACCTCAGATAGCGCGATACAAGGCTGATGAATCCAGATTTCTCATTATCACTGCAACAAGTTCAAACATTCAAACATCAAATCCAGATCCAATACTAACAAATCAACAAAATCGAAGTACACATAGTTCGATTCAAGTAAAAACAAAAAACAAAAAAAACCGACCTGATCTGCGTGAGACCAGCAACAGCCGAGCGGAGGTTATTCAACTTCTCAGTATCAGCAGCGGCCATTGTAGCAGATCAGCAATGCAAAATCGAGAAGAATCTGGATGGATCTAGAGAGTTTAAGAGTTGAGATTTGATCTAGTAAGGGTGATGAGATGATGATAAGAAATTGAAAGCAGACGTAAAACTGAAGGAGGTGTGGGTTTGGGTATAAGTAGAAGAACAGGTGGCAGAAAAGCGCGATTGGGTGAAGTAATTTTCACACCCACATAATAAATCAATAAAGAATATTCATGCGAATATGGTTTCTAGGATCCAAACGACGTCGCACAGCGGTTTGGTCGTAGATCGCGCCACTATCACGCAATATTCATTCGTATTTCGTAAAACCATTTGGACCGGCTCGTGGAGTGCCGTTATTACGTTCCAAGCAATTCAAGATTTCATTTTCTAAAATTAATGAGAATTTTTTTTGTTTTGTTTCCATCGTCATCTCCACCACCTCCTCCATCCCCACCAATATCATATATTCAATGAACTAAATAGACATATTAACTTTTTTTGATAAATTCCAATTCCAATTCCTGCCAACCAAACGCATGGTCAAAGATTTTTAAATTTCAATTCCTTTGACAGATTCCAATTCCACAGATTTCATTCTGCGAACCAAACGCCACCTAATATTTTGCATCATGATTAATGAGGAGATTGAATTAAAGTTAAGACATTTGCCCTTAGGGCCGTTTACTTGATGCTTACTCGGTAAGTACTTACTGAATAACATGAAAATGGCTAGAATCTTACCCAGTAAGAACGATAGACAACTCTTATCCGGTAAGAGCTTGCGGGGTAAATTGTTGCTTACGATATCGTTTTGAGAAACTAAAATATTGTCCGATATGATAGGTGATAGTGTTCAATTAACCGATAAACATTTACCTGATAAATGTTCAACTAAACACCCCCTTAGTTTTTTAGCATGGGTAAAAGAAGGTGATTTTTTTATAACATGTCATAACAGGTTAGGTAGATTGATTATGCTAAATTAGCCTATCAACAAAATTTTAAACATGAATTCGATAGAGATGTTAGCGACCTATATTCAATGTCCTCGTATCTCTTGGATTTGTTTGGCACTTGTCTCCATCACTCTTATAAAATAAAATAACGAGTGAACTTCAATTTTAGTTTACGAGGTTAAGTGCAAAGTCAGAAAATGAAATATGCGTTTTGATGAATATAATTGTCATTTTTATTGTTTGTATTTGTTTTAATAATAGTCCTTAACTACTAAGGACATCCACAATGAAGGTTCTTCCTAAGGTTATTTATGGGATTTATACAAAAACCTTTATTGTAGGATATAGATTCTTGTTCAGTCACAAATTCTTATTGAAACCTACGTGTTCTTGTAATAGTTTCATTTTCTGTTATATAATAATTTACATAAATAAAAATTATATTATAAATAAGAAAAGAAAATTGAGGTTTTTGTATAAATCTTCATTGTAGAGCTCTAAGGAGGTTCTTAATTTGTTGAGATGCTAATAACGTAACAGAAAAAAGTATAGTAAGTGAGGTTTTTGGAGGTTCCACCAGTGTGGATGTCCCAACTTCTTTAAGGATTAGAATAAGGAGCAATTAAGTTTTTAACCTTTTTCAACCTTTTAGAAAAATAATAAAATTTAATGTGTGTGTACATATACTGTGTGTATTTTTGGGAAAAAAATAAATATATCTTAACACTTATTAAACTTTATATCCTATTTATAGAATTTTCATTAAACTTGGTGAACCAAGAATGAAGTTTACTCTAAAAATAATTAATGGTGAATTTTATTGTAATTTAGATTTTATATTATATTAAAAAAGATATAGTAAGGAAATCGCATGGATAGTGGCGTATTAGCAAAAAAAATGTTTAGGAAAATATAGTGGAATATTTCATATACCCTAGATTCGGAGACGTTAGCATTCTATGGCCTGACCATGCCTCAAACAACCGTATCATAATTACTAAATTGTCAATGATATAGTCTCTAACTCTCTACAAAGCATAAATCATTTCTTTTTAAATAAAAATAGTAAGTGATAGGCATAAATCAAGGACTATTTTAGTAATTTTTTGTTCTTTTTCATTTTTTTTGTAAAAAGATAAAAACAAGATTTTTAGTAATTGTTGTGAAGTTTCATGTTTAAAGTGTTGGTCTCATCGGTCTCACGAAAACAGTTTGGTCTCACTGGAACCCAACTCTAAATATATGCTCAACTATACGCGTTTGCTTGCAAATTTGAACGAACTTATATCGTATCCGTTTTTCTGAAGATGTTTAAACAATAATTACAACATATAGCCTTTGTAAGTTGTCCTAAATATCTTCTTAAACCTTCCAAATGACACATCATTAACATGGTACAACCTAATGAAAGTTGTGCACTATCTTATCTACGTCGAATTTTTAGTAACTAAGACCATCCATTGTCATGAATTTTTTCAGAGGTTAAAGACCATCTATTGTCATGAACTTTTTTAGACATTTATAACTCTGTTACATCAGTTTTTTTTTTCTATTCATTTTATAAATATATTTTTTAAAATTGTGCAACCTTGTATTGTTATTATTAGTCCATTAATTCAAGGTTTGCATTTATCTTTTTATCAATTTACTTTTGTCAACATTGGTAGTGGGTTTATAATTTTATTGTCAAAATTTTCGTTAAACTGTTTGATTTTCATAGCTAATGATAACAGTAATCTTGAACCTTTTAGAAAAATATTTTAACATTTATTAATTTTGTGTAAGTATCTGTGTTGATTTGTTTGGTATTAACAAACACATTGGTTAAACGTCGTCTATGACTTTTTGAGTTTAAAAATGTGAATTTTTGTGAATTTAGAGTTGTTGCAAAAAAGGTTTTTATCTACTCTATTTTTGTTTTTGTTTATATTTGGTTTTATAAAATAATCCTGAGTAAAATACATTTTTGGTCCCTGTGGTTTGACAAAAGTCTCACTTTTGGTTCTTACAGTTTAAAAAATACACATTAGCCCTTGCAATATGCTATTTTGTCCAATTTTGGTCCCTCTGACTATCAGCTGTTAAGTGAAACCGTAGTTAAGGTTAACTCGATTTTTTTTCATTTTCTTCTTGTTGTTACTTTAATAATAACTACAAGGACCAATACTGTAATTTACTCTATTTAATATATATATATATAGAGAGAGAGAGAGAGAGAGAGAGATATATATATACACCTCCTTCTTCTTCTTTACCCACCACCATCCACCTACCACCACCACCCACCACCGCCACCTCCTTCTTCACCCGCATCTTCATCATCATCCACCACCACCCACCTTCTTCTTCACCCACATCTTCATCATCCACCACCACCCACCTTCATCACCACTCACATCCACCTCCACCTGCCGCCAACCACCACTTGCCACCTACCTCCACCTGCCTGTGCCGACCTCCACCTACACACATCACCAATTTCACTCCGTCGTGGTCGCCGGACCTCCAATTTCACTTCCCTCTTCTCACCGGCCAAAAAACTCCTAATTTGCACCCTCGCTGGAACCCTTGCCGTCAAAGCTTCGGCAATGGAGTCGTCTTTTTCATCGACGACAGTCCAATCGAGCTCCGGTTCGAGTGTTCCCTCTTCTCACTGGTGCTAAATAATGTTTTATTTAACTAAAAAAAAGAAGTCAAAGAGGTTATACTGCTCAGCCTATCTAGCGTATCTGATGGTATGGCGTCTAAGCCACAGCTGATAAAGAATCATATGGAAGGCATCATGCGGCTGTGGTTCCGTGTTCCACACTAAATGGTGTGTCGCCATCACACCAGATTCCACCATCTGCTCGTACCGGATTTTCATTATTCTGTTCAACACGCCTTTCAGTCCCTTGGCGCCACCGCCTGAACCAACAAACACCGCCATCTCCGACCACTTCACCACATCCATCAATGACAGATCCTGAATCGGCCGATCAGTGATCTCCACCATCCACGTCATATCGTCACCGTACATAAACAAACATAACTTACTACTCTTCATAAACTCCGACCTTCTAATCGTCGGCGACAGGTGGTGGTTGGCGGCAGGTGGAGGTGGAGGTGATGGGTGGGTGGTGGTGGTGGATGATGAAGATGTGGGTGAAGAAGAAGGTGGGTGGTGGTGGTGGTGGTGGTGGATGATGGTGAAGATGTGGGTGAAGAAGAAGGAGGTGGTGGTGGTGGTGGTAGGTGGATGGTGGTGGGTAAAGAAGAAGAAGGAGGTGTATATATATATATATATTAAATAGAGTACATTACAGTATTGGTCCTTGTAGTTATTAATAAAGTAAAAACAAGAAGAAAATGAAGAAAAAAATATCAAATTAACCCTAACTAACGTTTCACTTAACAGCTGCTAGTCAGAGAGACCAAAATCGGACAAAATAGCATATTGCAGAGGCTAATGTGTATTTTTTAAACTGTAGGGACCAAAAGCGAGACTTTTATCAAATCGCAGGAACCAAAAATGTATTTTACTCAATAATCAAGGACACTCCCATAAACAAAAGTAATGATTAAGTTGATCAATTCTATGTTTTTTTATGTAGGTTTAAATAATATATATATTTTAACAAATTCTAAATTTATAAACAATAATTAATTTTATATTCTTTCATTCAATATATTATTATTTGATTTTTTTACTATCTTGTTGTATTAATTGACATATTATATTATTTTTATTTCATTTATTTTATACCATAAAATATATGTAATTGTTTATTTATTAAAGATGTCTCCTTTTGGTTATTTATATGTATTTATAAGTTAATTTTTGCCGAACATAATTTTTTCATTGACTAATTTATCAGCTACAAAATAACTGATGTCAACAACTAACTTATCAACTAATTTGACAAACATAGCTTCAAAGCATCTTCAATGAGAGGTTATTGAATTTTTTTACTATTTGAATAAGTGATTAGAATAACTTTCTACCATTGAAATGCTATGGTAGGTGAAAAGTTTTTAATTCATCAATCGGTTATTTACAATTTAACCCTTTTAATTTTTCATTTTACCCCTTTTTGAATATAATTTTTGTTTTAAACCTTAGGCTATGCGTAGTGGGGAACAGGTTGGGCTCAGGCTATACGGCGGGCTTCATTCCCCAACCCGGCGGGCTCCGAAGAAGGGGTAAACAGCCATTGATGCCGGCGGGCTGGGGGCTGAGCGGCTTCACCACACCGATGTGTGTTGTGTGTGTCTCGTGTGTGTGTAGTGTGTGTTTTATATGAGAGGGTTGAGGGGGTTGGGGTACGGGTTGTAGAGGGTTAAGAGAGGGTTGGAGAAAAGCTGATGTGTGAGCTAGGTTGGGATACTGATAGCCTTAGATACATTAAATATTTATAATAAAATCAAATATATTTTATAATAAAATACATTTCTAAAGAGTTTCCTTGACAGCAATATTGAAATTACTAATACAATAAAAACCATATAATATTTATCACCTTTTAATTTTTTTTAACGAACTCATTTTTTTATATGTTTAAGTAATTTTTGTTAAAGCGACAGAATAAATTAGGGGCTCCCTATAGAACATTTTAAATAGATGAAGGTAAACTATAATATAATTGATGAAAATGCTTTTGAAAATGTTTTTGCATTAGAGAAGCTTCTTAAGAATAGATTTTTGTTTAAAGAACGTTAACGAAAATCTGATATGGCAAAAATAGATCATTGAATGACTCATGCATTGTGGATCCTCTTAGTAGATAGTCATTTTAAGGAGATGACCTTTTGTGCAAAAATAAAAAGTCTTTGATTGTCTCATACATTGTGGATGTCCTTAATAGGATAGTTATTTCAAGGAGATGACCTTTTGTGGCAAAATAAAAAGTCACTGATTGACTCATGCATTGCGGATGCTCTTAATAGGATAGTCATTTCAAGGAGATGACCTTTTGATACTTGTGTAGTCTTAATTTCAGTTATTTCTCTTTCAATTACCATTTCTTTCCTATTTAATTCCGTGTTTGTATAAGAGGAAGGTTATCTTGAATTAAATACAAATAGCCTTTGTCACAAAGATGTTCTTGATCTTCAGACTCACATTCTACACGGTCTGATCCATTACAACGGATTCGGTCACCTTCTTTGCATCAATTAAGGCGAAGGTGGATCGAAGTTTGTTTGCGGCACAAAATAAGTTGCGGCTCTTTGGGACCGCATATGCACAACACTTCGTAGCAGGTACCTTTTTTGTACTCTATAACTTCGGATTCATATTTCATTACTCTTGATCCAAAAATCTTGAAATTTGGTTTGTTAAATTTGAAGGGAAATAAACGTTGTAGACATATCAACGAAGCGAAAAGATGTATCTTCGGCTTCTTTGCGATCACGACGGTTCAACGGCTATAGTGGTGGATAATGTGCGATATATTTCCCAAGTGATGCTGACTGAGAGCATGAACTCGATGGGTGAGTAATTGACGGTTCTGTATCATGCCACGACGACGATCTTTAGGTCAAGATCACAATCGCAATGCAGGATACCTATTGTGGAACCTGAAAGTGAGTGAGATTACAGGATTCGATGGTTTTGGATGAGGCCGAGGCGATCTTCAATGCGGTCGAATCCGGATCGGAGAATTTGACCGTATTGATCATCACCTTGTCCTCATCAGAACCTTTGAATCCCACAATCTCACCAACTTGAGGTTCTCCATACACACAATATGTATCATGCATTGCGATCTCGGTGAGTGGGGACCACAAATGGGTAGTGAAATGCAGATGTGAGGCCCGAGATGACGACGGCAAGGGATGGTGTCATACGATTTCTACGAAGAAGACTCCGCCCTTTTTCAAGTGTTACATGTGTTGTGATTAACAGGTCCATCGTCCGCTTGAGAGGAAGTAGTCGACGGATAGCTTGATGGAACAAATCGATAACGGTACCATCAATTGATCATCATGCCATCATCCCTTCCATCAGGTGCTATCCAATAAGGCACGGATGGCTTGGATAGCACCTTAATGGACGGAGGGATGACTTGATGACGGGTTGGTGAACTGTTATCGATTTGTTCCATCAAGCTATCCATCGACGATTTCTTGTTATGCGGACGGCGGACCTTTTGAACACGACACATATGACATATGAACATCTTGTTAGCAAAAATCGAATTGCAGGCTGTTCTCCATATTCTGTCCACTCTTCACGTTCTCCACCAAATTCACGTAGTTCTTCATACTCCATGTCTTCGTGCGGACTACGAGTTTTGAGGCTCCCAGTTTTCTCTCCTTGGTACATTCTCCATTTCATTCAACTTATGTTTTACTCATATGTTACAATACCGTATTTGTTTGAATTGGTGTTACAATTCCGAATTTAGAGCTTAATATGGCTTCAATTCTTGAATTTTGATTGGTTTTTGTTCTTGGAAAATAAAACATAGGTATCAATTTAATGAATTTTTGCTTTACTCATGTGTTATAATACCGTATTTTGCATCTTTTTTCCATTTTAGACATACCCATTTGTTTGAATTGGCTTGAGAGATTCAGAGCAGAGGGTAGATTTTGAGAATTTACGACTTTAGGTCTCGATTATCATGTTGAACAGCTTTATTTCCGGGCAAATAAACTATGCAATGAAGTTTCTAAACAAGGTTTGTAGCAAATTTCATTTTTCACTTCCATCAGCAACCAGTGTTACAAAATCTTGTCACTTTTTAATTGCAAGCCATTAGAAAAATGGTTTTAGAGATCAGAAATTGATATGATGATGGTTTTGGATCTTAAAGTTCCCAGTTATTTCCTTACTCATGAAATATAAGTATCATTCACCACCAACATTCATGCTTGTGGATTTTTCATTCTTAATTTTTTTTTCTTTTAACAAGCATATAATCCCGGTTGAAATGTGATTCTCCATCACTCATCCGATCAATAAAGGTGGTTTTGACCTTTGCCCTCGGTGATTCGTGTCCAACCGAACTTTGACTAGTCAAAGATTGCGGCTTTTGACCTGCCAAAGCCGCAATCTTTGACTAGTCAACTATGATCTCAACCGTATCAACGGTAGAGATCACTTCTCTACTTCGTATTTTTTAGCACTTCTCATTTGAACCTTTCTCTATATATTATTAGGTTCAAATGAGAAGTGCTAAAAAAAGGAGAAGTGATCTCCACCACTTATCCGGTCAATAAAGGCGCTTTGACCGGTCACCCTCCTTGAATCGCCTCCACCCTCCGTGAATCGCGTCAATCCTCCGTGATCGCTTTCCCTCCATGACCGGTCAAAGTTGCCTTTATTGACCAGATGAGTGGTGGAAATCACTTCTCTACTTCTCATTTTTTATCACTTCTCATTTGAACCTTTTCGCTCATGTATGTATGTATGTACATGATGTATTAATATCCTAAGTGTTTAGTACTGATTTGTTTAATGTAATCTTATATCAGTCAATGACACTTACGCTTTCCTGCATTGCTTCTATAAGAATTTGCTAAAGATTTTTGGTTGTTGCCTTGTTGGAATGGCCTTTTGGGGATTGAATCTGATTGATGTGGTTTTAAATGACCAGTGGTCAAATTGCCACTGTTTTATCAACTGGTTTCGAATTACGTTTTCTTTGGTTCCTATTCCAATTCAATACCGGAGGATTTTGTTTAAGCTTTGTAGATATCAATGGTCAAATTCACAGGTTGGTGTTCATGATGGTCTAATTTTAAGTGTTCTTTTAACTATTTTGGTAGATTATTGAATATTAATTTATTACTTTTGATCCTTTCTGGATGTAGACTGATCCATATTCAGGTAGCTAGAATCTACTCTGCTCAACCTTTATTCAGATCAACCACATAGCCATGGCTAAACAGGTATTACCATATAGAGGGAGGTTCAAACGAGAAACATATCCATTTAAGAAAACGTGAGAAGCAATCTCAGCCACTCATCCGGTCAACAAATGCGGCTTTGACCGGTCCCCCCCTCCTTTTAATAATCTCTACCCTCCCATGAATCGCGTCAATCCTCGGTGATCACGTCCACCGTAACCGCAAGATGAGTGACTGAGATTGCTCCTCACGTTTTCTTAAATTGACATGCTTCTCGTTTGAACCTTCCCCGTACCATATATGTTGATACGTTATTTGGACCTCAACAATTCACATCACTGAAGTTATTTGATTAAGTTTATCTCATCTTAGAATTTGAGGTGGCATTTTTAGGAGTTTTGCTTCTATCATAGTTCAAACAATCACATGACAGCTTAAATTAATGGAGTTTCAAAACTTAAAGTTGATGTGTTGTGTGATAAAGAAATTAAATTATCTTCATTAGCCCCTTAATAATTGTTGGTTCTATCTACATAAGTTGTTATGTTTTACCAGGGGCAGGAAGGTAAATTTGACATTTTTACCATCAAACTATAGAATGAATAAATAATTATTTGCATTTTGTAAGCCATCCTTAGCCATACCCCTCATACCCCTCATTTTTGCTGCCACTCAGCGCCACATCAGCTTACCAATACCTTACCAACACCATACCAATCCATCCTTAACCATACCAATATCATACCCCTCTAATTAATTAATTATAAAAAAAGAAAATTAAAAAGGTAGAGAGAGAAAGAAGAGAGAGATAGAGAGAAGAGGGGGTAGGGGGGTGGGTTGTTGCTTCAAACACATCGTGCCACCACACCGGTTTCTCCACTACCGGTACCCTACCGGCCACCATTTTTGGTGTGCACCGTCGGTACCCTTCCTCCCGACTCCCTCCCGATGGCCATTAAGGATGGCCTAAGCCAATATATATTTCAAGTATGAGATCTTTTTGTTTATAAATTGTGTTACGTCTTAGTTTAAAAGTGAAGAAATAATTTGGGCATAGAACCAGATGTTTGATATGGAAGCATGGCAAGTCTTAGCTAATGTTTTTATTATGGTTTCTAAAATATATTTATGCAGGTCTTAGTTTCAAATTTGTCGGTTCTTAAGAATGATGACATATAAAGAAGATGGTGTGATTTAGGGGCTGTTTACGTAAATACTTACCCGGTAAGCGTTTACCGGTAAAATCGAACACTATCGCCTACCATATCGAACAATATTTTAGTCTGTCAAAACGGTATTGTATGTAACAATTTACCCGGTAAGCGCTTACAGTATTATGATGTCCTGTTAGATCCCTATTTGGAGATGGTCAAGTTTGCGGCCAGGACGGTTCAACAGCCATTCAATGGTCAAGTTTGAACTTGATGGGCGAGCAATTGGCGGTCCCGTATCATGCCTCGATCGGCGATCTAAAATATGAGGCTGATATCGCAATGCGGGACAGGTACTATGATTATGGATAACCTGAAAGTGAGTGAGATTGTCGGATTGTAAGGTTAGGATGAGGTGAGGCGACCTTCAATACGTTCGAATCCTAATCGGAGAATTTGACCATATTGAAGGTCACTTTGTCCTCGTTTGAACCTTTGAATCCACAATCTCGCTGGCTTTCAGGTCGACCATATGTATCCTACATTGCGATCTCGGTGCATAGGGACGACAACTGGGTGGTGAAATGCAGATGCGGGCCTGGGATGGCGAGCGGATGCTGCAATGTGATTGAAGGATGGATAGCTTGATGACTGATTGATGGTACCGTTATCGATTTATTACATCAAGCTATCGTTAACGACTTCTTTGGCGGACGGCGGACCTTTTGATCACATGTAACACATGAAAAAGGGTGAAATCCTGTTGGCAGAAATCGATTTGTACAAGAGAAATTAAAGATTCGCAATCTATCAACAGAAATCGAAATTTTGTTCCAAGTTGTTTAGAAGATGCATATGAATGTTGAAAAGTTTAAGGAAATGCTAGTACAAATAATCTCCACAAGCCATTTCACATGATAAACCGGTCAAAAATTGTCCTTGCCCTTTAAAGCAAGTCCAATGCCCTTTAAAAAACGCCCAATAAACAAAAGAGTTTGTAATCCTCGTACTACTTGGGTCAGGATGTTCAGATATACTATCAATAGTTTAACTCGAATTCTCACAATGGAAATAGGCAATTACGACCAAACTCTTAACTGATTCATAACCAATCGTGATCACAATGAAAATCAAGTTAATAGTCACGGTGATGTTGGAAAAGACTAGTTATAACCATCTTTTTAATGTGTAACCAATCATAATAAACAAGAGAATCAACTAACAACGGAGATAAGCAAAAACCAGTTATGACTATTCTCTTAAGAAATCATGACCAAAAGGGGGAATCAAGCGAGATGATCACAAGTGAGACAAGCATAACCGAGTTATGACTTATGACCATCCTCTTGACCGATCATAACCAATCATGGTCCAAAGGAAGATAGGCAAAGAAAAGGGATATCAATTGAAATGGTTACAGACAGAGATGAGCAAAAATTAGTTATAACAATCCTCTTAATTGATTATAACCAATCATGATCAAAAAAACAAAATCACCTAAAATGGCTAGAAAGGAGATAGCCAAATACCAGTTGGGACAAACCCTTAACCAAAGTTATAACCAATCATGATCAAAAAACTAATCACTTGAAATAGATGGACAAAAACCAGTTGTGCCTAACCTCTTAACCGATCATAACCAATCATAATCAAAGAGGGAATCACCTGAAAGAATCGAGATGGGCAAAAACCAAATATAACCAACCCCTTAAACCTATCATGACCAATAATGGTCAAAAAAGGAATTACCTGATGATATTCTCAACCAATTAAAAGACGGGATCGCTGAAATGTTCATACCTCTTAACCAATTATGACATAATCGTACCTCTTAACCAATTATGACATAATCGAATCAATTACAAAAACGGACCTCTTAACCAGTTATGACATAATCGAACCAATTAGAAAAACGGAATCTAACTGGAATGTTCATACCTCTTAAACAGTTACGACATAACCAATGCGTACCCATGACCTACGACACATTAAAAGTACCACGGCATAACCGGTTGCAACGGAAAATCCACCCGACCCATTAGCCGAGCAAGTATCAAAGTAATCAAGAATAACACAATGCAAAAAGAACAACAGAATTACAAGTCTAGAAAGAGAAGTCAGCTACAAATGCATTAATTACCAAAAAATTAACAAAAAAACAGCATATAAAAAAAAAGGTGCATATCTTCCTTCCCCTTCTATACACTTGGTTCTCATCTTTAAATGCACCCATCCCACTGCCAATACCAACATGTTAAATTATACCAAACAAAGAGACTTCATTTCATCTCATTTGCAAAAAACCCAACTCAACCCAACATGGTCACAAGCAAAGTCTTATTCTTTGCTCTTCCCTTTCGTCACCACCGGTCGAATGCGAATGGCTTTCCCTTTGCGCTAAACATCTCTTATATGGTACAAACCCTTTTATACATGTATCTTTCTTCTTCCCACCACCACTATTGCCGCTATAGTGCTTCGTAAATGCAGATCTCTCGCTACCAATCACCAAAAACGACTTCTTTTGCTCCTCGTTTGCTCCACCACTTCCACTTTCGCTGTTATTTGAACACTCGTTTTGCATTTCAGTTGCTGGATTACACGGTTGCATGACTGGGTAAGTTATGCCGCCGTAAAGAGACCACCATGGGACGGCGGCAGCGGCAGCGGCAGCAGACGACCTGAGGACGGTTGAGTCGGAGTTCTCATCAAGAAACTGCATGTAGTACACAGGTGCTCCACAAGGTAAAGAACTTATAGGCATCAAGTTCTGTGGAATCAAATTTACGACCCCGATGTTGCCTACAGATGGATCAGCCGCATCGTTTTGGGAAGATGGTCGGTGGTTAGGATCCGTAACTACGACCGTCTTCCCAAAAAGCTTCAAACTTTGGGCGGCGGATCCAGCCTCGGGTGAACTTTCGTCAGTAAACCCTTTTTCTTTTTCTTTTTCTTCACCGCATGATTCCAGTTTCTAGAAATTTCCGCCAAAAAGATAACAATTAAACTTCTGGCATGCGAATTTGTGATCGTGTAGGAAATCATATTTCGTCACATAAATTGACATGAAAACGAAAAGTAGTACCATAGGGATCGGACCATCGTCCTCTTGGGCCATCGGCGAAGACTCGTTTTCTTCCGGCGAGAGTTCGGGTTCGAACCCCGAGGACCCACCAGGCTTCACGCCGTTAGCCGACGAAACAGGGGAGGATCCTGGGTTTGGTGAACACGAATCACCCAAAGCAAACATGTTTGAACCACCTGCCGACAGAACCGAAGTCGGGGACTGGTTTTCTTGGTCTGACCCCGATGAGTTGGGAGACGTCGACCGCGCATGATGACCGCCGGTTTTCAGTGGAGCCGAAAGCTTACGAGGGTAAGGATGCATCGGCTTCCGTTTTGGGCGAGGAGGAGGAATCTCGATTGGTTTCACCTCACTTGCATCACCGCTAGTGGTCGATTCACGAACCACCTAAACACATAAAAACACAACAGATAAGTACAATTTCATCGACAATTGTACAAATGGTGTTTTCAAAAAGAGGATATGAGCAGCAACAGACCTTAGAGAAAAATTTCTGTGCATGACTTCTTATTTGAACTGCGGTTTTCGTACCCACGTGTTCTGCACATAAGAAAGTGTTTGATTTTAGTTTTCATATTCAAACTCAAATCTAAAACTACTTAAAATGCATCATTTATAAACTAAAATACCTTCAATTCGTCGCCAAGCTCGCCCGTATAGCTTTAGAGCTTCAAGAAACTTCTTGTGTTCTTCTTCGGTCCACCTTTCCCTTTGTTTCGTGATCGTGTACGGTTTCCTAGCCTATTTGACATTAAAAAATCATCATAAGCACAAATCCAAAAAAAGGGTACAACATGGATTAATTTCGGGTTCGTTTAATTCAGTTTTTAATCATGAATAGAAAGAAACCTTGGGGGCATAGTCGTCCGCCGACATGAATTGGTCGTTCTTGACCGTATTTGAAACGGAGCCTTCACTTCGATCCTACATTCATCAAGAAAACAAGATCAGGGTCAAGTCAGGAAATTGCAACTGAGTTTTAAATCAAGAAACAAGACATCAAGTTTTTCCTTTTATACAACCACAAATCTAATTCATCCAAGCTTCCCATTCTACCCCCAATTGTTTCATCCTAACACACTAAATGTACAATGAATTGACTGCATATCTTTGGCTAGTTTATCAATCCTTTGCCCAATGTTTTCCTCCATTTCACATTTATGAAACCCCCAAATCAAACAACTAATTCACTCCATAATAAACATCAACCTTGGTTAAAATGGCAATATTGGATGAACACACAACATATTTAGATTCTAATTTCATCTCAAAAATGGATAATCCCCAAATTACCAAAATTACCAAAATAACCTCCATGAATTCCCAGTATTACACTAATCACTATTTATTAACCAGGAAAACATGAACATATGGGGAAATGATCCAAATATTTGTTTTTTTTTTTAGTATTTCTTTTAACATACTTTTTTCCTCCTTCAAGAATTCATTTATAATTAACTTTCCTTTTTTGTGGATTAGAAAAACATGCTTTCATCAAAGAAAAATCGATAGAATAAAAAACCTAAATAAAATTCTTACAATAAACATAAAAAAATCCAATAATTTACGGAATTAAAGGAATAATTGAAGATTTAGGTAGATTTAATACCTCAGCCATGCTTTCACACACCATCGATAATCCTTCAAATTATTAGACTAAATCCTCCACAGCTTTCTTTCACCAAACCTCAATCAAACCGAATTACTTACGAAAAAGCCACAAACCAGTCGCCGGATCTAAACCAAATCCTCGAAGAAATCAAACTCATATATCGAACCAACCCCGTAACTAACCAAACAAAAACCACTGGAACTGGATTCAACAAACAAACAAAGAGATCCAAACCTCCACCTCTCCAAAAACAACCTCAAATTAGGGCTCTGAAAATACGGTTTCCGATGACCGGAGACGGCTGGTTGTTCGCCAGCGATCTCCAAAAAAGCAATCGGAAAACCTAAAATCGAAAGGTAAGAGAGAGAAAGAAAAGCAGAGAGAAAAGAGAGAAGTATTTGCAAAATGTGTTTGTTGATTGAAATCAAAGATACCAAGGGGGAAGAGTAGTTTTGTATTTGGAGGAAAAAGGGAGAAAGCGTGCCACGTCAGATATTATTATGTTTTTTGTCTTTTTTTATTTTTTTTTAATTTCTTTTAGAACGATCCAGAAATTGGTGGAGTTTTGTGGCTCACGTTCAATGAAGGGACCTGAACACGTGGCTGTCGTCTGTCACTCACCCGAAACGACACCGCTTTTCTTGGTCTCGCAATCCTGTTTATTTTCCCGTCCACAATTTCCTTTTTTCACAAAATAATAAAGTTACATTAAATTATGCTAATGATACAAGTCCGTAAAGCGTGACGGTTTGTCAATAGAAAGTATGGTTGTAGTTAAATAATTTGGAGGTGGTAAAATGAATATAGCAAAAAGTGGCGCGTGCAGATGGAGATAAGTAGTGTGAGCTGTACTTGTGAAATGTTGTGGGGTTACGTGTCAAGATTCTTGTGGTTTGAATTAATTTCTACAAAAATCTTGAAAACATATATATTGCTTTTTGGATTGTTTTTCTTTTTTTCCTTTTTTTAAATCGAATTCACGTGTGTTTTTTATTTCACCAAAATTAAGTGATTGTAAGAAATTATATTAGAATAAATAAAATGTATTTTGTTTTTTTGTTTCTTTTTATAGAATAAATAAAATGTAGTTTTGAAAGTTTATTTAAAGGGTAACCCAATTGATAAAATATTAAGTTCATTTTTAGAAATAATGGATTCAGCATTCTTGGAAAATATTATTGATTTATGTCAATTAAGAGAAATTAATTAGGTACCATATCAAAGATGGGGGATTTAATGAAATAAAATAGACATAAAGGGCAGTGTTGTTCAGATAAATTCACAACCAATTATTATTTATATTGACAAGAACTAGATAATTTAAAAAAATGAGTGGAAATAAACAGACTAATTATTAAACATTAAAATTCCACTTGTGTTTTTTTAGTTTCTTGTGACTGGAGATTTTTTTATTCTTTTAATAATCTAAAAGCACTTCATGTGCTTTTTCCTTGTGGTTAGATTCGGAATTCTTTTAGATATTTAATACAATTATTATTGTTGATAGAAATTAATTGTTGACTAAGTATCTGAATTAATAAAGTTGCCATCTTGTTACTCAAATGATCAAAATTGCTTCTAATAAGAATAGATAAATAAGTTTATCATATTGATGATTTTAACGTCGTCAATCGTTTTAGTAGCTAGATTGTCGTTATGGTAAGACAAAGATAAGTGAAACACCATATGTACAATGCACATTCACAAATATTGCTTGTATTATCTTTGATTGTTAAAAGGTCGGGTCAAGGAGGCGGCCCCCCTTTGCGGGATCTTTCAGGTTGATTTGGACGAATTTTACAAGGTTGGAGACCTTTTTTAAATTGTTCCCAAACTTGGTAAAATTTAAGCCAAATATAGATACTCCTAAGTCTTATCATTTACGCTCAAAGTTCTGAATCTCAGTAAGATTCCTAAGTGTCGGGGATCAGAGCATGTGGCCTCTGGACCTTCAAGGGATCTTTATGATCAAAGCTTCGGAACATTGTGTTGCTTCTGATTCAGTTGCAATTGCTCTTAAACCTTATTCGTTAACGGTTGTAACTGCAATTCGAATATTTCTTAACCATTTAATTCATTTGTAACAGTTGATATCTCATACAAATATGTAAACGAGAATCTAGCTAGGTGTATATAAGGACCCGATCTTACAACCCTTAAAATAGAGTATTCATTTTGGATTATCTCTAGCCAATGCTACAAAGGACGAATTACTATATTTGAAAAGCGAAGTTTCAGCGATCCAAAATGATTATCTAGTTCACATTTTGTCTCCAATCCCCAATTCCTAACAGTAACATAAAAGTAAAGTTGCATAAATGGATTATTAAAGGGAACATATACCCACATATATTATTTCAAACGTATTTTAATTTAATAGATTTTGAAATTTTCATATGTTAAGAAATGCAATTTATGTTAGATACAAGTTCTCTTAAGTAGAAGATTTTTAAAATATATATTTTAGAAGGTTAATCTTTTAAATTACCTTTTAAGTTGCAGTAATAGTAATCGTCCAATCGTCTTATTTATGTAAGTAATAAGGATATCAAAAGTGTAGAAGGTAAGTACTAACTATCTAAATAATTTTGTACAATCTTGAGATTTCAGAAAATATCTTAGAATTATCGAAAATCAAAAACATGATTGATTTAAAATAGTTAAACGAGATGATGTTAGTTTATTGTCTATTGATTATCAATGATTGTTAATCATTTTCAATAACCCTGTTAATAGTAACTGTATAAAACAATATACGGTTAAGATTCATATATGGGTATTCCGAAATCGAATGTTGAAGTTCACGTGATCTAGTCTTTGATTATTAACAATCTTAACTGTTCATTGACAAGACAAACAACGAGTCGATGCACTGTTTTTCCGATTACATCACTTTTTCTGTTCGCACGTACAACAAATCACACAATCAAATACATGTATATACGCGTATAAATACATGTGCGCGCACAGACACACACATGAGTTGTAAGCAAATATAGATTAAGCCTGCCTCATTTGCCACGTAGCATTTCAAACCATACAATCAAACCCAATATCTTACTCAAAAATATGATTGGTATGGGTAGGTAGGATATATGTAAATATTTCATCCGCCTAAAAGAGATAGAGATGATTCCAAGAAGATTGTGTCACATTATTCAAAAGAACGTGCGAAAGACGTAGGCTCACATCTTATTATCGTAGTTCCGACCATGATAAAAAGTGTACCCTATATTCATCTTGGATTATCATAAAAACGATTTTTTTTTTGTTTTTATGAAGGTTTAACCTAAATTATTTATACGTTTGTTAACCAAATGGTTATAATATACTTATAACATCAATTATGGCTCATAAATTTATATTTGTTATATTAGAGGCACATAATAGGTAGCGTTTGTCTATTATTACAAACTATAATATAAATATCAAAGTAGAATGGATATAATTCTTAAAGTTTATATAGAAATTTATTAAGCATGACATATACATAAATAAGCTACCAAAATAAACTACTAAAACAAAGTTAACGGTATGCATGTCCAAGCTAAGATCCCTTTACAATTGGACAGACTTATCTAAATCACGATTAGGCTTAGGCTCATAAGTGATATTTCATATGTGTTAGCCTGGCTAATGTGTGTTCTTTAGATTCACAAGTTCGCCTATAGAAATATCCGAATACGGTAAGAAAATTAAGCATGACGTGTAAGGATTTTGTGTTGATATTAAAAGGTCTGATTTTTTTCTGCCCATGTCATTAAGTTGGGAGAGTTGTTTTTTTTCTGTCTTTTGGTTATTTTACACTTTTATACAAGAAGAGTCTTTTTTATGGTATATGTGTTCTCTCTAGACAATAAATTGACCTCTAAAATTGTTGAAGAACCTTTATTATGTGTTTGGCCTCTTTTAGCAATGAACTCTTGGATGTAATTTCCCTTAAAGGTAATTTATGTCCAAAAAAAAACCTTAAGTGGCAAAATGTGATTTCCCTTAAAGGTAATTTCCCTTAAGTGGTGATGCTCAACTTTAGTTTCATCGGACTTAGTGTTAGTTGTGATTATCTTCTTCAGAGTGAGTTTCCCTTTGTTCAACTTCAGCTTTAGAGAATGTTTCAATGTGAGGGCTATCATAGCATCCGTGTCACATGCTTAAAAATGAAACAAGTCTTTAGCTTCAATGTTGAACTCTCTAACTTTAGACTTCTATGACTCGACAATAGATCTATAGCAGTTAACTTTTTCTTGAACTACTTTGTTAGATTTTCAGTGTCATTAATTGAAATTTTTCATATGTATAGATCAATATGAATTAAGATTCTTCATCTACTACAATGTAATTTTTTTATTATCATATCTGATACATAAGGTCCTAACATGATTATCGAATTAAATCAACAATGCATTTTATTTTGATCAAAAAGGCATCAAAAAAATACTTTGCTTTGGACTGAGGGCGTTTGTCATTATACATAAAGTAACAACATAGTTTAGTTTTTGTCTATTAACAACTACTTAGTAAATTTAATTTATTGTTTTATATTATAATTTGATGACATACTATTCGTAATGACTATGCTTTGGAAGAAATAGTCACAGGTTATAGTACATAATTGTTTTGAGTGATGTGAATTGGTCTATAAAATGTTACCCTTGTTGTGTTAATTTAACATATAGCATAATAATAGATGTTAATCTTTTATCATATTTTTATTACAATAACAAATCTTTAACCTATAAATTGTTTATTAGAGATGAAAATCGAAGCCTCTTGGAATTTGATTGATTTAGTGATTCCCTTTTTACATCCCAAATTTGTGACCTACATGCATTCCCTCAATGAAATGGGATAGAGGGTTGAGTTTATTTTATTTAAATTGACATAATATAGGTTTCTTTAAACTCATATTAAGTTTCTTTTTTTTTTTTTAATTTTGGGGATACTTTAACTAATAATAATGCTCAAGTGCTCCTTTCTACCGATAACAAGCTTAAGTTAATCCAAGACCACATGAATTTTTTCCTCAGGTGTTTTAGGGGACCCGTGCACACAAGCTGAAAATAATTTTAGGACCTTTAACACTCCTCTCTACAAGTAACCAGTTCAAGTCCTTCAAGACTACTGGAGATTTCCTTCTGGTTCTTCAAAATACAAAATTATTAAATCAATCGAAGTACACACAAGGAGAAAAATCGTATGAGAAGTTAAGTTAATGTTAAAAAACGTAAAAAGTAGCTCAAAACCCTTGATATCTTTTAATTATATGTCCTCCTATAAACTAGATTACATCTAACAGATAATTACTTCTTACGTTAATCTCAAATTCTTAATACAACTTATAAGTAGATACGAATACCCAAGATAAAAATGTTAACATGTTGTTAACATAATCAACAACTCCAATCCCTCTCTTTCATTTTATTCTATTTCTTAATTTACTTTTTCTAAATTTTTATCATAAAACAAAAAAAACAAATTTTTAATGGATAATAGTTGTATTCATTTGGAAGGATCATGAAAGGCTTTGATTTTTTTTTTTTTTTTCCTTTTTTCTTTTTATGTGTGACAGGCAGAAAAAGGAAGCTGAAAATATCTTAGCCGTTAAAAATACGAGGCGCGTGATCTCACGCACACAAAGAAGAAGCCAAAGGCCACATAAATATTAAATTGTGGATGGAAAATGAAAGGTGGGGTTATGGGCGCGTGGGCGCGTGGGGGATAATAAAAGATAAGATTTTAAAGATGAGGCCATGAGGGCCATATGAGGCTGCCGATGACTTTCAACCCTTGCGCTTTTTCTCCACGTCACACCTCCCACTCACCGTCCGCCCTTCATTCGCCTCGCCACCTGTACTTTTTTTATTATTGTTATTGTTATTATTTTTTATTTTTATTTTTCCCAAAGTTATGCTACTGCTTTTTTGACTTTTGGTTTTAGAGACTTCTTGAGAGATGAAGTAAAATGAAGGTTTGTTTTATAATTTATTTTCTTTAACCGGTATGTCGGTGCAACGGAGTATCATTGTTTTATCATGGTATTAAATTACGATGATCCGAGTTTAAACCTCTTCAAGAAAAACAATCACCCACTGGCCCCAGCCTAGTCATCCAGTTTCTATTTAAAGGGCTTCAAGGCATCAGCTTGGATTCGACCCGGCACCCGTTCGGGGAAAATCCCCTACAATGTTTCACCGAAAGGAAACTATAGCCCATGCATCAGATCAACTGAGCTGGCCATCATTTGCGTTTATAAATACAATTAACCTGGTAAGCAAAGAATTGTGTGTATGGATTAAAGAAAAAAACCCTGAAATCGAAAACTGACACTTTTAGATCGGGTTCAAGGATACAATTTCAGGGACGGAGACGGCATGTGGACCGATCTCCCCGGGTATTGAAATATAAGGGTGCTCAAAAACCCGACAAACCCGATGAACCCGATCAACCCAACCCAACCCGATGCAAAATAAACCAACCCGAAGCAACCGATGTCTAATCGGGTTGAATTTTTTTCAAACCGAAGGTATTGGGTTGATATCGAGTTAGCGTCATGCGAACCCAACCCAACCCAACCCGACTAACCGATGAACCCGATATTTCTTTATATTTTTTAATTTATTTGATTGTTAAGCTCATATTAATATGTACATCAGATAATTACACCATTGTATAGCCTCTTCATATATATATATATATATATACACTTTAAATCTATTCTCCATTTCTTTATAACTCTTGTATATGTATATGTGTGTGTGTGTTAAGTAATATATACGCACACATACACATGAAAATTAAGAAAAATAGTTTTGTGTACAGCAATACCCAAAAGCAATACATAAATCGTCTTTAACATTTTAATTATTCATCATTTTTAGGTTTATTATCTAACTTTAAACATAACCCGATCAACTCAATCAACCCGAACGGGTTGGGTTGGGTTGAACCTTTGTTTGGGTTGGGTTGGGTTGAAAAAGTTTCAAACCGACAAGATTGGGTTGAATTCTCAAAACGCCATCAACCCGATCAACCCAACCCGTGTGCACCCCTATTGGAATATATAAGCTATAGAGTTGGATTTCCTCAATAATGGTAAAAAGTGGTTATGAACGAATATTAAGATGGGATGCATCCAGATAAAATGCATCAGATTAATTTTTTTTAAGGTGCAATTTATAAAATGATATTTGATTAAAAATGATCAATTATTTTCAAAAATACTTCTTAATTTTTTTTGAGTTAATTACATATTTGGTCCCTGTGGTTTACACGAAATTACGATGGAGGTCCCTGAACCCTAATTTTCATGCCTACGGTCCTTGTGGTTTCATTTTCGTAATGATGGAGGTCCCTGAAGCTAACGGCTGTTAAAAGCATCCGTTAACTCGAGGGTATTTTTGTCATTTTACCTTTTTCTTTTATTTTCTATTAAATTTTAAATCAAATATTAAAATTTTGTCATTCAACCACCACCAAACCACCACCCAAACACAACCACCACCACCACCAACCAACCACCCAACCACCACCACCAACCACCACCACCAACCAACCACCCAACACAACCACCACCAACCAACCACCCAACACAACCACCACCACCACCAATCAACCACCCAGCACCACCACCACCACCAACCAACCACCCAACACTACCACCAACCACCACCACCAACCAACCCCGAAATCAGAATCAAAAACTAGAATCAAAAACCCTAACCAGAATCAAAAACCATCAAGAACCATAATAAAAAAAACTAGAATAAAAAACCATCAAGATCTGAAAAGTTCTAGTCTGAAATGAACGACAGTGGTGATGGGTTTCTACAGGCCAACACCACCAACAAGTTTTCTTTACCACCAACACAAACACCCACCACGGCCATGGATCTGGATCTGAAACAGAACAGCGGCGGCAGAAACCTGCCACGGCGGCGGCCATGGATCTCGATCTGGATCGGAAGAACACCCACCACGGCGGCGACAGAACGGTGGCGGCCGCGGTTTCCAGTGGGTTCGGAAGAACAACCATCGATCATGGTTTCCAGATCTGGAACAACCGGCGGCGGAGGAGTCACCGGAAAGAGCAGATCGGCAGATCGGAAAGAAGGACAGATCTGGAACCACCACCCACACCCTACGACGGCGGTGGGTTCGGCCGGTCGACGACGACGGTGAGTTCGGGAGGTGGTCGAGAACGGTTTTTGCAGATCTGGACGTGAACGACGTGAATGGAGATGAAGGTGAAGGGTTCTGGACATGAACGGACGTGTCCGGTGTTGAGGTAGCCGGCGGTAGCGGTGACCGGCGGGCCGGCGGTGAAGTTCACCGGCGGCTGCTGCATTTTCTTTTAGGGTTTGGGTGGTTTGGGGTTAAGGAAGAGGGAAGGGAAAGACATGTATTTACAGTAGGGGCAATTTCGTCTTTTACCCTACTTTTAACAGCTCTTTTTAACAGAAGTTAGGGCAAGGGACCACGATAGTAACGAAATGCAAACCACAGGGACCGTAGGCATGAAAATTAGGGTTCAGGGACCTCCATCATAATTTCGTGTAAACCACAGGGACCAAATATGTAATTAACTCTTTTTTTTATCAAAAATAACACCTCTCATGTTAACTTGTTTGGAACAATACTGACATCAGAAATAAATAATCTAAAAACACAGAAAAGTGTTTTTTGACGGTAAAAGAACAGAAAAATTAAAAGTTGAATAGTTGTTTTACATTTTGAAGATATTGAAAAATCTTTGATGGTGAAAGGAAGTCATGAAACCCTTTCTGGGTATATGAAAATTTGTATATTCCGTCCTTTATGTTTTATCATTTGAACATAAACAAGGCTGAGGTTTTGGAATTGTCATTGAGGTCCCTAGTCTTTGCCTCTAATAAAGAAGAAATATATAGGTTTATGAAGAACTAAATGATAAATTTGATGAAGTCCCTAGTCTTTGCCTCTAAATGATAAATTTGATGATATATGTAATGCACTCCATATATTCGAAGTTAAGCCCCGTTTTGAAACATGTTATAGCTAAAGTTAAGCTTTTTAAGACTGAAAACATATGCTTCATGATCAATGTTCTAAAAGACGTGAAGTGGTTGTGTTGTTGCGGCTGTTTACCATCGTGATGTGGCATAGCACCGCAAATGCACACTCGTTTGTTGTATTTTTTCAATAGCAAGAGAATTTTTCCAAATGAAAATTATATGTTGAATTAATGGTACAATTGAACTTGGCTTATTGTTATTGGGAGGTTGGTTATCCATCAATGTTTCTTCTATTATAACACATGCAACTTAGACTTCATAAAGGTGGTTTAACCAAAAGGAGTTTAACAAATAATAATAAACAAAGCCGACGCAATTTTTAATAAGTCAAAATAAAGAAAACTCATGGGTCACAACAGGGACGGACCTAGGACAGTTTTCAAACGGTGGCACCATATAAGAAGTTTTTGGTTGATTTCGAGAGATTTTTTCCTTTCGATTTTTTGGTTGATTTCAATGGACTTTTTTTGAAATTTTTTTTATTGAATCGAAAGAATTTTTCGGGTTATTTGATTGACTACGAAAGAATTTTTTGGTTTTTTGGTTGATTTCGAGAAAATTTTTGGGTTTTTTTAGTGATATTTTGGGTTTTTTGGTTGATTTCGACGGAAGTTTTTGTTTTTTTTTTTTTTTGTTGATTTCAAATTTAGTTTTTGGTTTTTAGGTGCACACTTTTAAGTTTTGAAAACGATACGGTGGCACCCTCCAAAATAATACGGTTGCACCTTTATAAAATTCGAAAATTTTACCCTTCGGCATACAAATTAGACGGTGGCCCGTGCCACCACGGCCACCACACTAAGTCCGTCCCTGGGTCACAAATAGAACTCAACAAAATACATGTTAATGAATAAACTGATAAAATTAGAAGAATGTTAACTGAAAATAAAACTGATACAGATTTTCAATAATAAAAGATACAACTTGTGTGAAGAAATAATAAAAAAAATCCACCAAATATGACTTATTTGATGTTCAGATTTAATAAAGAGGGAAAAAGCTGAGAATCTTGAATCTTTTGTGCCGTTTCTAAAAAAATAGTCAAACATTAAGGACCATTTTTTTATTTGGATGATACTTTAGAAAACAAAAATATTTCCTCTCTGAAAAGGGTTTTAAATTTTAATAAAAAATAGTGCTATTATTGTAAGATATCTACTAGATTGATTGCGTATCGTTAAAAGTAACAGAACTATTTAATTATGGGAAAAAAATATATTTATTATTTGGCATAAAAAATTGGAAGGAATATTTAAAAATGAATGTCGATAAGATTTGGATATTTGTATAAAGAAAGGAAAGGGAGAGAGAGAAAGATGTTTGTGGACCACATGATATGTGGGTAGGATTATTCAAAAATAAAATCAAAATTAAAATAATAATAGTTGCCCAAATATTTTTGGCCACAAGTTTTTATGCACTCTACTAGACTTTTCTATTTTCATTTATAAAAATTATATAAAATTAATATCTGTTAGCTATGCATACTTTTTTTTGGGATCTTTGTTTAGATCTTAAAATTTAAATCAAAATATGTTTATAAAATGAAAACCATACCCTGTGATAGCTTTATGCATGTTAAATAAGGGAACTGCAAAGGATTTTGTTATCTGGATTCTTTATTAGTCTTTCTTTGTTTACATAAAAATAGATCTTTTACGATAGATTTCACTTGTATAACACATAAATTTATCCATGTCCTTCATGGAAGGGTGCGTTTATAATGATTATAAATGGACCTTCTATGAGAGGCATGGATAGGTTTATATATGTACACAGGTAGGATCCAGTATAGAGGGTCAACTTTTATGTGAGTGAGAAAACACCTATGAAAAAATTATAAATGGATCTTCCAATGAGATAAAATAGACCCTTTATACAAGTATACAAGTTGGACCTAATATAAAAGATCTACTTTTATATAAGTGTATTAAAAGTCATGAGATCAATAAATATAACAACACCATTTTTCATACTTTAAATATTTCATCTCAAACATTTAAACATTTGGATTTTATTAAATATATGCGACAAAAGTATAAATGAGATAAAAATTAATTATATTTTGATGTAATTTTATTAAAAATAAATAAATAAGGTGGGTGGGTGGGTTCTGGTAAAGGGTAAGGGAGATGCAGCTTAAGTCAGTTTCCGTCACCCACCCTTCTTTTGCCACGCGCCCTTCGGGTTACACACTTGTCGTCTTTAATAAATGAAAATAATAACTCAAGAAATTGCATTAAAAATGTATGTTGTTTTTATTTTTATTATTTAAATTTATTTTTAATAGCTTTTGTTTCCTTTTATTTATAAATACATTATTTTTTGTGTGTGGATATTATGAAAAGTATATAGACGGAAATATTTTATGGTCAACTTGTTGAGAGCTTAGTCTAGTTTAATGAAAATCACATTTTATTTAAGTAGCTACATTTGACTATTTGGTAGTAAAGATGGCATAACTAACTTAGGACCGGTGTGGTATGAGACTCGTTATAGTATTGTTGGCGTGGCCCGTTATACTTCTAGAGGGATTTGTTAGCTTGACCTAGATTGCTTACGGGACCAGTTAAAGGCATGACCCGACCCGATTCGAGTTGTTTAGAAATCTAACCGTTTGGCAACGGTTGTATAACCGAATTTAAACTTTTTTCACCCTTTTTTTGCATTTTAAGCCCCTCTCGATATTATAAATATGTTGTATGATGTATGAGGTTATATAACAAGTTATAATACGCAAAATATGTTCACAATTTTCGAAAATCTCGTATTCATTTTTTTGCAAGTTCTCAATCTTTCTTGCGTTCTTCCGTCTTTCGCTCTTTTAACCTTTGCAAATGTTAATGATGCATCAAGCGACAAATTAAAGAAGCTCTTGTCGAGCATGAACGAAAGTCCAAAGTTTGGAACACATATAATATGGTGATTCTCACTAACAGAAAGAGAAAGGCATAATGCAAACTGTGTGGATCTCGTTTTACAGCGGAAAGAAACTCAACCTTAAAGCGACACACTGGAAAAAAGTATTTGGGGTTAAGGTTGGGAGGCGATTCAAGTTTAACCATACTTGACAATCAATGTCAAATATGGTCATACGATGTCGTGTTGACCTGGGAAATGACAACTAAATGTGTCATTCAAATAGGGTTGTTGTTTGAAACTTTCGACAATTCTTACATGACGACGATGATCTAAAAAAAATGCTACAACCACACTACAAACCTACGAGTCATCAAAATTTTAGACGCGATACACTTAAAATGTGGAAAATGGCTAAAAATGAAATGCGAGACATGTTTTCTCAATTACCAAACAACATGTCTTTAAGTATGATGTATGGAGCACACCATATAGACTGCCAAATTCTTACATATGTATAAACGGTACATTGGATTGATCTAACATCATGACAATTATTCAAACATGCAATCACGTTTGAACCGTTTGGTACACTATATTCGGGTGAACATCGACTTTCGGTTATTAAAAATACTTTTATATTTTATAATATATCAAAGTAAGGTGAGAAACATTTCATTTGGATAACAGTAATAGTTATATTACATGTGTGGATAAATTAAAGTGTGCTTTAACCCCTATACTTAAAAGATAATTATTTCATACATGTTGTGCACACATTTTTAATTTCCCCGTTTAAGACAGGTTTAACTATTTAAAACCGTGTGATAAATAAGTTTAGAATTATCTTATGTTATAAACATTAAACACTTGCTTAAATTTTGAAAAAAATAGTATTTTTAGAATAACAATAAAAATAAAATACAATCGTGATTTGTCGTAATAATAATAATAATAATAATAATAGTTATTGTTATCATTTTTATTATTGCTACTTAAAAAAAAAACAATAATCTAAAAATCAAATGAGACCCTTTTTCAGATATGTCGCCCCTTCTAGCACCCTCCGGAAGTATGTATTTGTGTGTGGTGTGTTCTTTTTTCAGTTTGGATATTGAAAAGTCTTTTTGGTCGGATGAAAAATTGTAAATATGAGATAAAAGAATAACATAAATAAAGTTATGACTATGAGTAAATTATGTTTTTGGTATCCTTTGCTAAAAATAACATTTTTTGTCCATATAATTTATAAATTATGGGTTTAGTTTCATGGTTTATGATTTACTATTACTTTTTATTTTTATAATTTACTAAATATCCTACTTAAAGAATCTTTCCAATCCTAAACTTAAATTGATAATATATGTTTACCTTATTAGTAATGTAAATCCATCCTATTTATAATAAGTCGGTAATGAGTCTTAAATCAAATATATAACAATGAGTTTAGTTTCCTTGTAGTAAGTATTCAACTTAGAGCATCCATAGTAGCGGAATCTCTAAAAACCTTATTTGTCATATTTTTTTTTTCTGTCACCTCACTAAAGTAATAACCTCCTTAAAACTCTACAATGAAGATTCTTACAAAAACCTCACATCCTCTTTCTTATTTATAATATAACTTTTATTTATGTAAATTATTAAATGACAAAAAAAGAAAGTATTACAAGAACTTGGGTTCTTGTTCAAGCACACGTGTTCCAATAAGAACCTGTGATTGAGCAAGACCTTTGTCCCATAGTGGAGGTTCTTGTAAAAACCAAAAAAAAAAAACCTCAACAAAAACCTCCTTTGTAGATGCTTAAGTCACCAACCCAACCAAGTATGAAAAACATGTAAACCCATCATTTTGGTCCTAATCCACATAATTTGTTTCCTTATTCATATAATTCTCAAGGTGAGGCTTCCACATTATTTAGAAGAAATCATACTCAAGCAAGATCTTTGGGAGAAACCCTAGAAAAGCATAGCAAACAACCGTTAGAAATGAAGAGAGCATTTGGATTTTTTGGAGCTTCACCAAGTTCCCACTTAAATCCTTGCTCTAAATGCTCATCAACGTCTTCAACCACCCCAAATAGAGAAATAAATTCTTAGGACTGAAATTAAGAGGAGGGAAGAAATGGGGTGAGAAAAGTCATCCAAGAGAGTGATCGCTAGGAAAAAATCCAATCTCTTATTGTAGGCAAGAAGGTCGAGACTATGTTTTTTATACCATAACTATACTACCTACCAAGGTTCTATGTGTTACAAAAGAGGTGGTAGGCTGGTAGCTATGGTGGTAACTGGTAGTGGTGGAGATAAAGGTGATGGTTGAAGTAGAAAGGGTCAATGGTGGCCGAGAGTGGTGGTGGTGGGCTTTTATGATCATTAAACCAATCTATATATATATATATATATATATATATATATTAAAGAAAGGTTTTTGCTGATGTCATGATTATGAAATTGAGCCATTTGATTGGCCAATTAAAAAATAATCATCAAATGATGATGTCATCAATTATTTTTATTATTTTAATACCATAATTATCTTTATAATTTACATTTTTTATCCTTAGAATTATTTGATTAAATTACTTTTTATCCATTAGTTTCTCATCTTTCACTTTACATCTTTATCATTTTAAGATAATAATATATATTAATTAAAATGTATTAAAATTTTTGTTTTTTCTTTTTAATAAATTATACCGTTATAATCGTCTCGACAATACCTTCAAAATGAGTTTAATATTGAATATTTTTAATTTAACTACGTTATTAAAATTAAATATAAATTAATTTGTTTAGATTTTATTACAATTCTATTCTTGATATTCTTGAAATTTGAAGATTTTATTTTCTTAACCTAAGTATTTTTATAGATTATTTATAAGTAATTAAAATTTATTTTATTTAAAACTCTATTGTTGATATTATTGAAATTTAAAGATTATATCTTTTTTAATCTAACTATTTTTATAGATTATTTATAAATAATTAATTTTTTATTTAAAATTCTACAAATAAAAAACACTACATATTTTATTTTTGAATAAAATAGATATAAATTAATTTGTTTAGATTTTATTGCAATTCTATTCTTCATATTCTTGAAACTTAAAGATTTCATCTTTTTAACCTAATTATTTTTATATATTATTTATAAGTAATGAAATATTATTTTATTTAAAACTCAATTGCTAATATTATTGAAATTTAAAGATTTCATCTTTTTAATCTAACTACTTTTGTAGATTATTTATAAATAATTATATTTTATTTTATTTAAAATCCTACAAATCAAAACACTACACATACTTTATTTCTGAATCCCTCAAGTTTTAAAATAATTCACGAAATTCAAATCTTTTGACAAAAGAATAATAAATTTTCAATTTTTAAAATTTTAACAGCTATTAGATAACTAAAATATCTATTGTAATAAGCAATTATAATGACAATTGTGGTATAACATATAATTTACATAAGTATTTAAATGGTAATGACAATTGTCATGTAAATATCTATTCTTATTAAAAATTAAAATAATATGTTTCAAATGCCCGTATAATATACGGGTCATTAACTAGTATATCATATTAGAGTTATATCTAGTAATTCTTTAGTTTTATTCCATTTTTCTGATTTGTGTTCCACCTTTTATGGTGGAGCAAAAAGCCTTTCTTGTCTCTTTTAAAGCTAGTACCATTCCCTCTTCTATGTCGCAACAAACGTGGAACACTGAGTTTATGTCTTATCCCATGTCACATGTGGGAAAGTAAGGTATTGTCTTGTGCAATCCCATGAATTAATTGCAACCGATGGATTCATTTTGATCCTTGTTGGCTAGATATCGTGATACTGACAATAGTAGCATGGTGATAACGGGCATGGGGTGACGAGTGGTAGTTGTGACTATGAGAGTAGTGGGGTTGTGAACTTGTGATGACAACATTACTTGTAGTGGTGATAGGTGAGTGATGGTGGTATCGTTGCGGGTGGTGACGGATGGTGGTGGAAGTGGAATGATCATATGAATTGGTGGTGGTGGTGAGAGTGGTGTGGCAGCAAAGGGTGGTGAGGGTAGGGATGGCGGTAAGTTAAATTGGATATAAACGTCATTTTTGTCTTTTAAAAACCAAACTATAAAATCGGTTGCATATGTACGAAATGGAATTCAAATCCTCCCTTTTTAAAAACCAAACAATAAAAATCAAATTTCTCAATAATGGAATTTAGTGGAATGCAACTAATTCAATCCGTAAACCAACATAATTACAGAACTTGCTTAATAAAATTTGTTATTTTAACTCCATAAAATTTCTTCAAGTTTCGCGAATTAAACATCCCCAGAGAGTGTATAGGTTGGTACAAGTCTGTAATGCATACATGTAATTAGATGAATTAATTGAGAAGGATTATTATGTAGGTTTTGCTAGCTAAAAGAAGCTTACTTCCGTTGATTTATTTTAGTACTAAATGTATTACAATTATATACAGTATTACAAGTATATACGTAGTCAATTCAGCCGTGTTAAAACTACAAGTGACCATCGTAGGTTTAGGTTGGATATGTGTCAGGTCTAACGTTTTATTCGTTCAATAGACCTAATATAATAAATGCGAATTTTTTTTTTATATGCTAGAAAAGCTTCATATACTTATCTTAGAAAACAGGTCTGGCTTATTTATGAATTAACAGGATTAAAAATATCTTATATTTAAAAATACAACCTACTTAAAATAAAGGGTTAACATGAAATATTTACAACATCCAAATATATTTACAATTACGAATGAACTAAAAAACCTTATAAAAATATACGAAAGACCTTAGTTAATAAGAATTGTGATTTTTGTAACATTAGTTATAGAAAAACATTATCCAAATGCGAATTATAATCCCAATTCCCAAGTTTTTACTAGATAACAAATATACGAAAAGCAAAAAGTAACAAGGGAAATTTGTGAATAAAAATTAGCATCACATCCAAACATGATTTTCAATTACTCTGATTTCCAACTTTCTGATGGATTATAAAACATAACAAAAAACATTAATTCGTTAAACCAGATAGGATTATTTGTCTATTATAAATGTGAAAACTTTGAATACTTATTTTGATTTCTTATTATGTAGTAAAAAAGGCACTATTAGTTATTCAAACTACCAAAAGAATGCATAATTTAGGATTAAGTTAGTGTCGATAAAAGGAAGGTGTATAAGGTAAAGAAAATCGTTAAATAATTATCCTCATAAATTAACTAACACTTTGATTCAATATTTTCTTATATTTAAGTGCTATAAATGTTCCCTTAGGATGGACAAGAATACATTTCTCATTTATTACTACGAGTAATGAATGATATCTAACTGCACATAATTAGTACCCAAATGATATGAATTTACTAATCCAAGCTTTATTAATTTGTATTGTTATTTCAATTTATAAGTTGTGTCCCTATATCCTCGCAATGTCCAAATTGAACATGAGACACACTTTATGACATTTCTGTTACGTTCAGTGGCCAGTTTCTTGATCTCCAAGTGGGTTAAATAACTAACATATCACATATTGACTATCTGAATACATATGTATATCTCAGTCTCATTTTATCAAGGATTCAATATGCATCACTTTCATCATACAAGATGGATACATATGTATCCAATCATATAGGTCTCACACATGATATCGTTATACACCCACCAACTATGTTGCCACTTATTTTACGATATGATTAGATCACTAGGAGTTGATGGCTCACATATAACACACTTCAAGATTATCCAATCAAATGACGTTGTATACAATATCTACACGAGGAACACTTACTCATATGACTTCTAATACACTATTAAGTTCACCAACTTATATGATGTAAACTCTATATATGTTCCTAATTATAATTCTAGTCTTAAACGTATCACTTTAACCTTAGTTTGAAAACCATACCTAACTACATACTTTAAGAATGAAATATTCTACGGTTGTTTATCGTGTTAATGATAAAACACATGGTATTAGAATGAAACATAATAATTAAACAATAGCTTTATTATTGAAATCATAACTCAATATTTCAAAATATAATAATATCATGTTGGGATTTTGGACATACTACTAATTAACACGTACAACGTCGTGGATTCAAGTTAGTACTTGTTTCACATGTGACTACATTGAATTAACTATCGTAAATCTTAACCCTCCTATTGTCATTGGTTATCATCCTCATTTAGAAATTTGTCTACAAAAGGACATGAGTTAATAATTATTTAAATGCATGTTCCCCCCTAACCCTTGTAGTGTGCTTTAAGGTTGTTGCTCACTTAAATACGAAGCTTAAGAGTAGATGCAAATCATTATTTTTACCAATACACATTTTTATTATTGTGAATATGAATTATACTCTAACATTATATGACAAAAGAATCACTATTCTTGATCATAATATATAAAAATGGTAATAAAAACATATATATGCATCAAATTTTATCATTGTCCTATGGAAGGTGTCATTATAAATGTATTAAATTGTGATAAAATTTAATTATGTAACTATACATCTATACATTTATTCATTTATGCATTTGGTCCAACTTTCCATCTTGGTGGGCTCTATAAACGTGGGTTTTGCACTTTAGGAATGGGTGGAGGGGTGGGCCTATCATGTATGCTAAGATTTAGGATGACACAAAATCTTTATATTTTATGTATTTACCTTTTTAACCATACTAATAATCAATATTTAATTGATTAAGTTTATAGTTTGATGTATCACCACATATATTTGAAGTGAGATAAACTTTCTTCTAATAGAAAATGATGTCACTTATGATAAGATGTAATAACATTAAGATGCTTAAATCAGTTTGTTTTATGATTTACATTTCTAATAGAAAATGATGTCACTTATGATAAGATGTAATTACATTAAGATGGTTAAATCAGTTTGTTTTATGATAAAAATGTAAATGTTGGTTTTTATAAACTAATCTTATATAATATTAGTTTCAGTCTAAAATATTTTTAGGATTTTGTTTATCTCACATAGACCAAATACTGAGTTATTGTTTTGCCTCAAACTACTCTTAGCGTGTCTCCTAACAAATTAATCTAGTTATTTGGTACATATAAAATGTCAAAGATGGATCTTTGGCTTATGATAGATACACATATTTGATGACAGAATAATAGTCTTCTTTTGACGACTTGCGTTGTGGGCCATTAATATAAATCTTTGTCTGACAATTTCTCAACAGTAATTTTTGTTGATTTAGGTAAGCATAAATAACTTATTTTTTGGTAGACATAATATTTCTATTTTTTGGGCTATTCATCATTCTACAAAAAAATTATATAGGAAACACACTTTGATTTGTCATGTTCAAGTTATTTCACATTTGACCAGATTGTTGAATTCTCTATATATATGTTCATTTCAACTCTACCATCTAATCATCTAATCTTTCTTATAGTTTGTAATACATAAACTACCTAATTTAACAAATATAACTATCTTTTAAAAACACTATAGTTTGTTCTAAAGTGACATTTTTGTGAGGTTGGGGAAAAAGAAGAAATAGGTTTTAATTAAAATGATCATTAATGTTTTATCAACTCATTTACTTATATATAATTTAAACATAACTTTATTACTAACCTATAACGAAAAAATAATGATGTATTGCTAATCAAACAGATAGTTACAAAGTTCAAGAGATGTCATTTGTAAATTTGTGGTAACTATTAAAACATAATGTATTTTATATTGTTTTCAAATTTGAAATTTTATTTTCAGAAGCTACATTTTCGAAACATATTATATTTTTGATATATGTTTTCGAAGTAGTTGTAGAAACACATTATAACTAATTAATTATATGGATTAATTCGTCCGTATTAGACTGAGAAGATTTTTGTTTGGAACGACTTTTTCATAGATGGAAGGGGGAGTTTGAAAAAACTTGGCTTTATGTATATAGATCTCACCCCCATAGGAGCAGGAAAGCTTCAGCTATCAATCATTTTCTATATTATTAAGTCACGATTAAACAATTATGTATACTATATAGTTGATCAAATAAGTTATAAGTTTTGTTAAGTTCATTAAGCTGCTAACAGAGATTATATCAATGGATTGGAATCATTGGACTATATTTTATTGAGCTAAATGACATTAAAATAGTTGATCGAATAGATAATAGTAGGGGTGGATCCAGGAAAATTTTCAAACGATGGCGCACTTGACTATAAGAATCATGTATAGAGATATTTTTTACAAAGTCAATATTGGTTTAGTGGCTGGTTTATTATTTTTTTAAATGAAAGGTCTCGTGTTCGAATCTTCTTAATTACAATTTTTTTGGAAACATAATAAATGTGATATTAAAAGTTAAAAACTAAGAAAATGACTCTAACAAGATTTGAACCCTATAACTCACATTTAAAAAGCAAGGAAATAATCAACTCCACCAAGAGAAATATGCATTTTTATTGCAGTTTTAAAATATATATTGTTGCACACAACAAATTAATATGATAACACTTTTTACATCCTATATTTTTTTACACTTCAATGAAGGAACGATAAAGTGGTACATACCACCGTTTGTCACAAGCCTAGGTCCACCCATCAATAATAGTTAATAAATATTAGAGTGAATTATGGATTTGGTCCCTGTGGTTTGGTGGGTTTTACGGATTTGGTCCCTAAACTTCATTTATTACAGATATGGACTCGAGGTATGTCATTTTATAACGAATTGGTCCCTCCTTCTAACTGCCATCCATTTCCTCCGTTAGGCTTGAGGGCATTCTCGTCCTTTTCCATTTTTTGTCTTTATGTGAGGGACCAAAACCATAAAAACCACACAAACCACAGGGACCAAATCCGTAATAATTCCTGGAAAAATAAAAAACTTATTTTTCATACTTAAATTAATTAACTATTATATTTTAGCATGCATTAATTATTATACTTAATGCTTAATATTGTATTTAGACATCTTTTCTTTCAAATAAAAATACTACCACAAATATTTATTTATTTTACTTCGAATTTATTAAAGTACTTAATTATTATATTTTGATATACATATATACATATATATATATATATTAATTACTATACTTTAAGTTGAGTTTAATATATAATATATTTTATTTCTAAAAAAAGTATGTATTACGTACATATACACATATTTTTTCCATGTATTGACATCAATTTTGGTATATTTTCTCATATTTTCTCATATTGTCTTTTTGTATAATTTATTTCAGTTGATTTTTCTATACATTAGTAAACAATATTAGCTTACAGATTTTAGGTGTATTTTTTTCTCACAAATTTAAGATAACTTATATTTTTTTGGTGAAATAAATTACACAAAAAGCACAATTATATTTTTCTCAAATAAATTACACAAAAAACACATTTATATATTTTCTCAAATAAGTTACACAAATAAATTACACAAAAAGCACAATATTGGCACAATAAATTACACAAAAATTACACAAAAAGCACAATATTAACTTACAGATTTTAAGTGCATTTTTCTCACAAATTTAAGATAACTTATATTTTTCGAGTGAAATAAATTGCACAAAAAGCACAATTATATTTTTCTCAAAAAGCACAAGTTTAAGATAACTTATATTTTTCTCACAAATTGTCTTCTTTTGTAATTTATTTCACCCGAAAAATATAAATTATCTTAAATTTGTAAGAAAAAAATGCACCTAAAATATGTAAGCTAATATTGTTTACTATAATGTATACAAAAATCAACTGAAATAAATTATACCAAAAAGACAATATGAGAAAAATATACCAAAATTAATGTCAATACATGAAAAAAAATATGTGTGTATATACGTAATACATATTTTTTTAGAAATAAAATATATTATATATTAAACTCAACTTAAAGTATAGTAATTAATATATATATATATATGTATATATGTATATCAAAATATAATAATTAAGTACTTTAATAAATTCGAAGTAAAATAAACAAATATTTGTGGTAGTATTTTTATTTGAAAGAAAAGATGTCTAAATACAATATTAAGCATTAAGTATAATAATTAATGCATGCTAAAATATAATAGTTAATTAATTTAAGTATGAAAAATAAGTTTTTTATTTTTCCAGGAATTATTACGGATTTGGTCCCTGTGGTTTGTGTGGTTTTTATGGTTTTGGTCCCTCACATAAAGACAAAAAATGGAAAAGGACAAGAATGCCCTCAAGCCTAACGGAGGAAATGGATGGCAGTTAGAAGGAGGGACCAATTCGTTATAAAATGACATACCTCGAGTCCATATCTGTAATAAATGAAGTTTAGGGACCAAATCCGTAAAACCCACCAAACCACAGGGACCAAATCCGTAATTCACTCTAAATATTATTTTGTTCAATGTATAATTTAGTAAGTTCCTCTCATATCTTAGTAACGGACCAATGGATTTGTTGGGCCGTTTATGTGCCCCAATTTCAAACTAAAACCTATGGGCTGTAGCGGCCCAAAATTGGGCTCATTAAACTAATATATAGTAGTACTTACTACTTACTATCGTATAGAAGTGGCCCAAAATCCAATACGAACAGGTTATAAACGGTTGCGATCGGTCACGGTTAAAAATAATAAAGTTTTAACGGTTAAGTCATAACAGGTTACGGACCAGTTACGGACCGGTTACGATTAAGAGAGTTATCGAGGGTAAACGATTGAGGTAAAACATAACCGGTTAAGAACCGGTTACAAATCTGTTAAGGCTTATTATTATTATTTTTTTATTAATAAAATTAATGTAATAGGTGTATTGAAGTTTTAAATCAACTTTATTCCGGTAAGATTTTAGTATTCACTGTGCATCGAAGTTTTTAGATCTTTGTACTGTTTATCGCGAGCTTGGTGCTAGTAAAGTTTTCATTATATCAATCATTTTTCAAGCTAGTATTCAATTTATCAATTTTTGGGTTTCAATCAGGATTTAATAGTGGTTGTCAAGGTGAGTTTTTGTAGTGGTTTTGACAATATGTTGATTGATTTTTCCATTTAGATTGTAGGTGGAATGATGGTGATTTTAATGGTGCTTGGATAATGGTGGCTTTCAATTTTGGTTTGCTTGGTTGTTGTCTCAGTTATTCGACCTATTATCATAAAACATCAAAATATGAAAAACTTGAAGTGACTTGCTAACCCTTTTATCCTAGGTTTGAATCTAAATGCTTTCAAATTGTAGCCACTGAAGATTAACTCATGGCAACATACTTAACTGCCGTTAAACCTTGTCGGGATTAGTTGTGGCAATACCTCCGATACTCTTTTAAAAAAATATGAAAAACTTCATATCCATAAGCATAACAAAATTGTGTTTATATATAAGTTCCCTAACCATCTAAAAGGATGTAATTATTTTCATTTTTTATGTATTGCCGATAGACAAAACCTTTTTTTTAAATACAAAATATCACCACCCAACATTGGGTTTTAAATAAATACAAGATGTCATAATATGGAATTAGACTAGATAAGGGTTGTCTACCAATTAAGTTTCAGGTGTGAACGAAAATCAACGTATGTATTGATTTTATTGATTCATAGAAGCTCATCCTCTTATTCTTTGTGTCAATGCTCAACTTCATCAGTTTGGTTGAACAACCTATAGCCAAAACTTTGCTTGCTGCTTGTATTTATCTGTCACAATTGCTCAGCCAACTGCTAAATCGTAAGTCAGAGTTCAATTTCTTTAAGATTTTGGAGTAAATATTTGCTTGGAGTAAGAGGGCCCGATTCAAACAGTTTATTATGTCTAAAGTAACCGTTGATTAAAAATACTATTTAGATAAGTGCTCAATAAGTAAACAATGGTTACTGTCCTATTCTCAAAAAGATAAAATAAGAATAAATACAAACAAATAATAACCGATGGGAAAATAGATTCATGGTCAGATGTAGTAATATTATCTATAGTATATAACCACGGATCGTTAGTTGCTTACTTGGTCTAAGGCATTGTTTACCAAACTATTACCGGCTAACAGTTTATTGGATGGCCCTCTCAAACGTTGTGTTTCTTTATCGTCAATCAGTTAGTAGTTGACACATCATTATTATTATTTAGATTGTGTTTTGTCAAACTAACTGATAGCTAATAAGCTAGCTAGTAGTTGATAAGGTAGCTTATGAATAAACTATGGTTTTTAAAAACTAGCTTATGAATAAATTATGTTTTTTTAAAACTAGCTTATTAGTATGTAAAATGACAAAAAAAAGTATCTTAAAGTATAACAGTTGATATTAATAAGGGTATAATTAGAAGAAACTACAACCTGAAACGTTACTCCAACTAACATTTCAATAAACCGGCTTATGATCCATTCAAACATGTAATAGCTTATAAGCTAGCTTAGTTTTGCCAAACCTATCCTTAGACTTGATATATATTTATTTATGACGAAACGAAAATTCGTTAGGTGCCCGGTGACCAGAAATATTCTGCGCGAGATCATCTTTTGGTGGGGTGTTGATTGTGACGCTATTCAGGACCTGCCTCAACTTTTCTTACGAGGGATTCCTTGCAACTTAAAAAGAATAATCTGAAAGCTTTTATGGGAGTTGTCTACACTTTCATGTGGCAGATTTGGAACTTCAGAAACGGGAAAGTGTTCCATACCGTAGGAGGCAACAAGTAGATTTTCGTGAGCATGTCATATCCAAGCCTATGCTTTCTATTGGTTTAAGAATAGATCTAGTTCTAACCTCGCTAATAGGTGGTCGGATTGGTGTATTTCTCCTTTTTCTTGTTTTTGACTTTTCCGGATTGTTTTTTCTTCTAACTTCTCACTAGTGTTTTTTTAATAAAGTTCTGGCTTGCCTGGGAAGGATGACAGCCCTTGCCGAAAGACTTCAAGGGGGGCACATAGATTTCGAAATTGGAGGCAAGGGTATATTCGTAATTTCACATTGCATTGGAGAATAAACCAAAGTTGCACTTAAAAAAACAAAAGCATTCCCACTTCCACCATCACTTTGAACCATGAGAAAGCAAACACCCAACACCACCAGACCTTCACCACCTCCACCATCATTGCCTCCATCTCTCTCCTCAACTTTCTCTCTCTAGAACCAACCACATCATGCTCCTCCCATGGACACCATTCTTCTTCCTAATAGCATTCTCCAACTCCCTACTTCCAGCCTTCTCCCACTACCACTCCTCCACACCACCACCATCATCACCTTCACCGGAGTGGAAGCCGGCGAGGGCCACGTTCTACGTCGCAACCGATCCACGAGACGCCGTCGGCGGAGCCTGCGGCTATGGCGACCTGGAGAAGGGCGGGTACGGGAAGGCGACCGCCGGATTGAGCACGGTGTTGTTCGAGAAAGGACAGATCTGTGGAGCTTGTTTTGAGGTCAGGTGTGTGGACGATCTCCGGTGGTGTATTCCGGGGACTTCCATTATCGTTACGGCGACCAATTTCTGTGCTCCGAACTATGGATTTCCGGCGGACGGAGGCGGCAAGTGTAATCCTCCGAATTCGCACTTTGTTCTACCGATTGAGATTTTCGAGAAGATTGCCATTTGGAAGGCTTCCAACATGCCAATTCAGTATCGCAGGTACAGAAGAAACTCTAAGCTTAGCCTTAGGCTGTGTTTGGCAAACTTGCTGATAAGCTTTGATTGACAAGTTCGGTAAAAACTAGCTTACGAGTATGTAAAAGAACAAAAAATGGTATTTTAGTATATAATTAAATAATATTAATTAATTAACAAGGGTGTAAATGGAAAAGGCTACAAAAAGCTCCACTAGCGTTTCAATAAGTTAGTTTATGGTCCATCTAAACATGTACTAACTAATAGCTAGCTTAATAAGCTAGTATAGCTTTGGATGGACCATAAGCTAGCTTATTGAAACGCTAGTTAAAGTAGCGCATAAGGAGCTTTTTGAAGCTTTTTCTGATTATACCCTTATCGATATTAATTATTATACATCAATATAATATACCCTTTTTGGTCTTTTTACATAATCATATGCTAGTTTTTGCTCAAACATAGCTAGCTTATTAGTCAACAACTAGGTTATCGGCTAGTTTACCATACACAGCCTAATTTGGAGATGAAATCGGGCAAAATTGAGTATTATGATTATGTTTTTTTTTGAGTAAATGTTTCATGTTTCTCTATTAGCATGAGATATCTCATAGATTGGTTGTTTTGATTAGAATTAGTTGATTGGCACATTGACATTAGGGTTTCCAAACTTCATCCGCCATTGTCGCTTGAGAAATCGGTGAGCCGTATCGATTTAGTTAGAGGACAGTCAGGACACATGATTTTGTTTACTGTTGGACCCACATGACAGCTTACTAGATGCCCAAATTCTCTGCCTAAAGTATGACTACTTTGACAATTGGCAATGGGGTACGAATCTTTTGTCATCAATGCTATCAAGATTATTGTTTCCTTGATTGTCTGTATGTGCTCATATTATTGATTGCTACCTACATTCAAGAATAATTTGGGTCAAGTCAATAGAAAGGTTTTGATGTTGAGTTTTTAGAGCAAAATTCATATCAATTTTGTGTGGAATGATTACAAGTGACATAGGAGCAAAGGAACAAGTTCACGTAATGGAGCTACTAAATAACAATCAATAAGAAAATGGAGGATAGCTTTGGAAAATGGAACATCGAAAACCTAACTGTTTGAAGAGTGGTGGGAGTGTATGCTATGTTTTTAAAACTATATACGTTGGATGTTAATGTGTTTGGAGAATTTTCGTTGAAACATTTGTTCTCTTTTTAATCAAAACTAAAATATGAAATGATAACATGAGACCAAGCCTTTTTAAAGAAAAGCTATTCCATGTTCAACCATCTGATTAAGCAAAGCCATATCCAAGTAATGTCCTTTTCAACTTTAAGCAATAGTTCCCAACGTCTATTTGGCCGGAAGTCTTTTCCTCGGTCAATTGGCACCAAGTGCAGAATAGCACTTCAACATAAGTATATGTATGCTTCATAGACAACATAGCACTTTTGTTTTAAGGAAAAGTGTAGCTTCACATGGTAAAATGGTGCCTCTTAACACTTGATGGATGGCTATAGGTTATAGGCTTCAAATACTCAATTTCTTTTATGCCATTATAAATTCTTGTGGTTACTTTATACTCACTCATAACAGTCTCTAAATCCTTAGTGATTTATCATCGGCTAGAATTCTAAAGCAATGCAATGGAGATAGGATGCTATAGCCAAACCCATTAACTCTAACCTCATGCTATTCATAGAGCCAACTTCAAGTAGAACAATTGTTGAGTCAACAAGTTCAGCTATATTCTTCTTCGCTTTCCATCCACTTGAAAGAAACGATAATAAGATTTTAAAGGATCATTCATGTAGAGTTGATTGCTGCAGTTCTCATGAGAAGGAAAGAACATTTATGTACATATTTAAATTTAGGTGGCTCACTTTGTAACAGATTTGTCAAGTGAAAATAGGAAACGAGCAACTAGATCAGATCTTGCTAACTAGCTAAGTGTGCCTTCCAGAGGGGTCTTTTGGTTAAACGACCTTCTGAAAGTTTTTTTTCTTTTTAAATCTATGACCTTCTGAGAGGTTTGAGAATGCCACTAGTTAACAGATTCATACACATGAATACCTAGATACCTATCAGAAGAAGGTCATGGATTTAAAACACACTTGTCAGGAGATCATTTAAAACATCTCCAACAGCTTTGCTAAAACAGAAAAAAGTGGGTTTTTGTTTGCTAAAATGCTCCAACAACTTTGCTATCCTATTCTCTAAAATAGAAAAATATAGAGAAAACTCTAAATATAGAGAATTCCCTAAAATCTCTAAATGAAGAGAGAGGAACATTATTTTAATTATCTTCCACCAATAACATAATTGATTGTTTAAAAGTTTTTAAAAAGTTTATTGGAATATTAAATGTAGTGTATATTTTCATAATATAAGTAATGATGGATTCTCTAAAATAGAAAAGCTGTTGGAGTTGGAAAAAATGTTTTTAGAGCTTTTGATTTTTCATTCTTTATTCTAGAGAAATTATAGAAAAGCGGTTGGAGAAATAATATGCTTCCTTTGGAGATTTCAACTTATTACTTTGGCATCTATAGTTTCGTGAAACTGTAAGCAGAGTCTGAATCCGACTTACTTTCCTAAGCATTCTGTTTCTTGATATGACAGGATCAAGTGCAGAAAGGAAGGAGGAACGCGTTTTACCATTGATGGGAGTGGGATATTCTTGTCGGTGCTTATCAGCAACGTGGCTGGTGCAGGAGACATAGTGGCTGTCAAGATTAAAGGTTCGAGAACCGGATGGCTTCCAATGAACAGAAACTGGGGACAAAATTGGCATTTAAATGCCGATCTGAAAAACCAACCACTATCCTTTGAGATCACTAATAGTGAAGGCCTAACTGTTACATCTTACAATGTTGCTCCTAAAGACTGGAATTTTGTACAAAGTTTTGAGGGAAAGCAATTCCAATCTTGATAGTTAATTCAGCACTTTCTTAAGTTCATTTATTCATTTGGATAACAGGTGTGGTTGTGTTTGTGGTTGTACTTGGCCCTTTCTCCTTGTAGGTGGTAATACCTTCGGGGATGTGGGTTCGAATCCTTCTTCATTGTCTTCTGCGAAAGACATGTTTGTGCTCAGAGTCGACTTCTTTCATCTGGTAAGATCATATGTTGCTCTCCAACTTATGATTAAGCTGTACGAGTTTGGTTAACAGAAGAATCAGATGGTCAAGATTTTTGCCAAGTAGTCAAATGCTGTTACTTTTGTTATAATTCTTTGTAGAGTAGAAGGCTTCTTATTGTTTGAAAGACTCAAAAGCTCTATTGGGCTTACAGAGACCAACAATTGGACAAAAATTCGT